>CAHIKZ030002652.1:95000-130000 GCA_903632075.3 Acanthosepion pharaonis
TTCTCATTGGCCAATATATGTAAAACCTCTTCCGAGTACTCAAAAATATGTAAAACTCTTATCTGAGTACTCAAAAAGCTAGATTCACAAGATTCTGAAGCTTCGTAGACTGAGCCTAAAAAGGCCAAAAACATTTTTTTAATACAAAATAAACTTTTTATATTCTTCACTCAAGAGAATGTGCTATAAACAAATTTAGTTTATTGCTAGTTTTTTTTATTCATTTAGATTTTTTAAACAAAAGCATACATAGCAAGTTTTATACAGAAATATAAAAGGATGCATTAATATTTTTCAAAACTTTTTATAGAGACAATTTTATACACAAGAAAAAGGATACATTCTTTTTTTCAGTTTACATACCAAATATAATGTCATCAGAACAAAACTTCCTGACTTTCATTGTAAACTTTCTTAAAGACCTTCCATTTTTAAATGTATTGGATAAGGGATTTATTTATTAAAGACATTTTTATGTTTAAGGTTCGTTTTATAGATACAAGTATTTAAGTAAATGATCTGTTTATAATAAACAGTATTAAATAACATTTACCGGCCTGGATGTCCGAGAAATTTTCATAGAAAATATTCGTCCTTTGACAGGATTCGAACCTGCATCATATACGGAACCGTCATTTACGCTGACGTGCGTATAGGATATAAACAGAGCATTTACTTAAATACTTGTATCTATAAAAAGAATGTTAAACATAAAAATGTCTTTAATAAATAAATTGTCGGACTTTGTCCATTTCTTGATAAGGGATTTATAATTTTCTTGCACAGATTAATTTCATCTTATTTTTAGGAATAATTATTTAACCACTCATTCCATAATAGTTATACGAACATCCTTAATTATGGTTTTAACAAATTGATTCTTTTTTTTAATACCTTCATAAGATAACCTTCATAATATACCCAACATAATACTGCATCAATAGAATCACTAGCAACATGTATGATTTACTGCGAAGGATTATATTTGTAATTTAATAAGTTCTCTAACTCACAACCATGTTGAATAAATTTTCCATCTTTCATTATTTGACTTTTATCATTCTTAAAATTACTATTGCAAGATTTCAAATTAAAATTTCCATCACTCATTATGTCTATAGATTCTCTGTAAATATACAGTAGCCTTTCAGGAGAATTAATAGTTTTCACTAAATTATCGACATAACCCTTATTCAAACGTTCAATACATTCATTTTTGGCGGCCATGTTTACACTCTAACAACAGCAATGCAACAGCAGTGATCAAGCTCAAACTTTGATAACATGACCACAAAGTCTCTACTATAAACACGCTGTAAAAGAAGGCAGTGCGATAAGCTAAAGACATATTAGAGGGAGATTTTTGTACTTATACTCATGCATGTATATATATATATATATATATATATATATATATATATATATATATATATATATCTGTAGAGAGAGAAAAAAAGATAATATATAATAAGAATATGATAGTAAGTAGAAGAGTAAAACAGATTGACACACAATATATATATATATATATATATATATTTATATATATATATATATATATATATATATATATATATATATATATATATATATATATATATATATATATATATATATGTAGAGAGAGAAAAAGATAATATATAATAAGAATATGATAGTAAGTAGAAGAGTAAAACAGATTGACACACAATATATATATATATATATATATATAGAGAGAGAAAAGATAAGATATAATAAGAATATGATAGTAAGTAGAAGAGTAAAACAGATTGACACACAATATATATATATATATATATATATATATATATATATATATATATATATATATATATTTTATATATATATATATATATGTAGAGAGAGAGAAAAAGATAATATATAATAAGAATATGATAGTAAGTAGAAGAGTAAAACAGGTTGACACACAATATATATATATATATATATATATATATATATATATATATATATATATATATATATATGTGTGTGTGTGTGTGTGGAGTGTGAATGTGTGAGGGATAGAGAAACAGAGACAATTTGTTTAACACAGCCTCCACTGATGTGGATAAATGCAATTTAGAAGATGAAATCCCTAACGAATATGTGCTATTATCTCTGGAAACTTTGTGAAAAACCCTAGAGAAATTTGGCAAGTAATTTTCTCATGCAGCGGTTTGATATTATGTATTCCACCCTAAACAACCGGCTTTTATTTTCTCTTGTCAATTATCTAACAATTACATATAGCGAAAATACTGAATGGAATTAAGATATTACAGGAAGAATCTTGCTCATATGCATAATTGCCGTAACATTCACGTTGCCAAAATAATGGAATTACACTAAAAATCAATAAACTATGTTTAATTTATTGAACATTGTCTATATTGCAAAATTCGGTTTTCCCGACTAGAGATTCTCGTGTGTATAAATCATTTCCGTACAGGGAACAAATTCTCCAATTAAGAATAAACTGAAGAATACCTCAAAGATTTAATTGGCTTTAATGAGGAAAGATGTAATATTAATTTCTGCCAAGTGGAAATAAACGAATATAGAAACATGTGGAACAGTGGGATTAAATAAATTATTTTCATTCAATTACAGTTGTTTTAATGCAATTAACAATTCCATTTTGTGTTACCTGATCAAATCTATATATCATAGACAAAATTCAACATAAATACATATATAATAGTGCGATTAAAACATAGTGTCCCAATATATATATATATATATATATATATATATATATATATATATATATATATATAAAGTTGTGTGAGAAAATTGTTTCCAAGAAGCGTATGAGCACGTAAGTCAAAGTAATGGATTCAACTGGAATTCGAAATCGGCACTTCGATCTCTTATTCCGAGACGCTAACAACTACTGCGCCGTGCATCCTCTACGGTTAATTAGCAGGACAGATTGGTTTCTATTACAAACAGGAATATATACCGAGAAGTAGAAGTGTTAGGATGAAAAATCAGGTTTAGTAGAGAGAACAATGTAGTCTCGACCAGTATCATTATTTCAATGTCTTGCAGTAATTGTTTGAACGCGAATCTGTTTCGGACAGCCTCTGACTCGACTCTTGACTCGACTTGGACTACTGACTGACTGCCGATATTCAGTAACCCCCCACGAGGGCGTCATGTGGCACAAGGCCTTTTTAACGTGGGCTCTCCGAGCCCTTGGGATCGGCCAAAAACATGCCCATTGAACCCGTATAAACGGGTTCAGGGTCGGTTTACCTCTCCGAAAGAAACTCCGCCCTTCGGCGTAGCCTCTTTCGGGTTCCTCCTCGCCCGAAGGCAGAGAGTTCAACCGAACAGTCGGTTCAGAAGTGAACTACTGACTGACTGACGATATTCAGTCACCACCCACGAGGGTGTCATGTGGCACAAGGCCTTTTTAACGTGGGTATTCCGAGCCCGTGGGCTCGGCCAAAAGTATGCCCATTTGAACCCGTATAAACGGGTTCAGGGCCGGTCTACCTCCCCGAAGGAGACTCCGCCCCCATTCGGCGTAGCCTCCTTCGGGTTCCTCCCGTCCGTAGGAAGAGAGTTCATCCGAACAGTTGGTAGTGAACTACTGACTGACTGACGATATTCAGTCACCTCCCCCCCCCACACACGAGGGTGTCATGTGGCACAAGGCATTTTTAACGTGGGCATTCCCGAGCCGTTAGGCTCGGCCAAAAAATAGCCCATTTGAACCCGTATAAACGGGTTCAGGGCCGGTTTTAACTCCCCGAAGGAAACTCCGCCCTTCGGCGTAGCCTCCTTCGGGTTCCTCCCGTCCGTGGGAAGAGAGTTCATCCGAATAGTCGGTAGTGAACTACTGACTGACTGACTACTTGCCTGCTCCTGAGGCTCAGTATTTATCAAGTATGGAATTATTATTATTATTATGCGTAAGAACCCATAACAGTTTCTATAACCTTGGATGGCAACTTGTGTAGAATAAGGACAACACTGAATTCAAAACCTGAGGGGAGTCGTGTGGGGGCCTTGTGGCACCTAGTGCATTAGGTATCTGTACTCAGCCCTTAAAACAGTGTCGTTCGTTCTGCACAAAGCCTACACCACGACAATCAAATCATGTGCTGGTGTCTGGATGTCGGTTCGTAGGAACTGAGTTGCTGACCCGTATACGTCCAATACGACGGGAGAGTCAACCATGCATACATAAAATTGCATGAGAAGATGCATCGTTATGTGTTGAACACTGACTGGCATTGTGTAGCAATCTTTACATGTTTTCTCGAATATTCTAGAATATATATAAATGAATACATGCTTACATACATTTATTCCGTATACACCAAACCTATACTTGTTATATATATATATATATATATATATATATATATATATATATATAATTTTCTATTTAAAAATTATAACATAAATATGTTATAAAATATTCTGTTCTATTCTGTATTGAGCAGTCTTTTAAAATTAGTAATTGTTGGTTATTGGAATTTATTCCGTATACACCAATCCTATACCCTCCCCCATATATATATATATATATATATATATATATATATATATATATATATATATATATATATATATACACATTTTACTTATATTTAAGTTATAATAGTGGAAAGGAGAGAACTTTCAGTAGTTACATTTTTAAAACTAATTAACACGATTACTGTTTCAAAAATAGATATATCTATTCGAACCTGTGGACATCTCTATATAACGGATATGAAAAAAATAAGGCTGGATATATGAAAAGTGATATATTAATTTATATATATATATATGTGTGTGTGTTTACACTCGTGCGCACACGAACATTCATAGTCTGGCTTCCATTTTCCATTTAATAACCAGCAAGAGAACGGTGAATAATTTTGAAAAAAGAAGAAACTGTAGAGAAGAAAACTGAATCAGGGGGTCACAACAGAATCAGGGATCAGCATTTACCCTTAAATCTAAAGAAATCAAATAGATCACCTATGATAGTCCAAAGAGCAGTTAAATAAATGTATTGAAAATGAAATAGTACGTGAATCGTGTGAGTCACCTTGTTACTCCATGACAGAAATTTAGAAGGTTATTCCTCAAAGTAGAGCACAATAGTGTTATCAAAACCCAGGAGAATTCCGGTAAGATATGTTTAATCATTTCTAAGTTGCAACGGTTCAGATTTTAATCTAACAATTCGCATTGAATATGAAATAGCGTATTACAATTTCTATAACTGTGTCTCCATGTCTTTCTGTTTCGCATATATTAGAAGAAAAAGGTTGCATTGTTTTATGTTTCCTTCATATGTAGGTTACAGCTATTATAGACTACGAAGGTTCATTTTGCATGACAGCGTTTCAGTTAGCTGCAAAATCGGATCAGTCAGATTCTTCCTCTGAACACATCCAACGTAATGCTTCCCTATGATACTGGCATTGATGGCTTCCTGGCGTTACGCTTTGACAAAGATCAAATGACTTGGTCACCAGTGATACATACAAATCCATATTTTTCATTGTCTTAGCCTGATTGCCAATCATAGCTAGATTGTCCACTCTATCATGTTATTTAATCTATAGCTGGGGTGTGGAGGAGAAATCGATTTATTTTCCATGTGTCTCTAGGTGAATTTGAATGCAACACGTTTTAATGCAATTGGGACTTCTATCATCCCGAACCGTTAGACTTTACACTACCCGTATACCTATCTATCTATCGATCTATCTATAAAAATAACGTATTAACACAAAATACATTAAACAATTTTCGGACTTAATCCATTTAAGAATACGTTGTCAGTGTTTACGTTAAGATATGTTTCGCGTGCAGAAATGATCGATCAAGAAGAGTTGTCGAAGTTGAGTGTTTCAAAACAGTACTTGGGACATTACTAAGCAGAAGCTTCCGTGGCAGAAATGTAACAGCAAGTCAGTAAATATATACATACATACACACTCTCTCTCTCACACACACACATACATATATATATATATATATATATATATATATATATATATATATATATATATATATATATATATATGTTGTGTAATATTTCAGATATAAGGGATATAAGGAAAATATATATGTGTACACCAGCAATAGGAATAAAGGAACATTTATCTTAGCCAACGCATTTCGTTGGCTGATGGACTTTATTCAACGCAATTATATTATGCAATAAGCATTCATAAATTTTTTTTATTTAAATTCTTAAATGAATATTCTTGCGCACCGGAATTTGTCCCTATATCTGGATATATTCTCAAAGGAAAATGGCGCCATGCGATTGGAAGCTGCACCATGTGTCAGCTGTATGGTTCCAGCAGAGGTGCCCGCCGCGTGTAGAAAAAGCCACTGCCTGGTTTGAATCCTGAAACCGTACTGACGGTCTGGATATTTTCACCACTCTACGAATTTACACTCCGCTACATATATATATATATATATATATATATATATGTGTGTGTGTGTGTGTGTCTGTATGTGTGTGTCTGTATGTGTGTGTGTTTATGTGTGTATGCCTGTGGGTATAATTGTATCTATATCTATATATATTTCTATACATTCATATATACATATGAGTGTCTATCTATCTATCTATCTATCTATCTATCTATATATATATATATATATATATATATATATATATATATATTAACGTTAAAATTTGCTATTAAAATATGAAAGAAATTCGCACATTTTGACATCATATCTATCCATATATTTTGATATTATATCTCTGTCTAACTATAACATATATGTTTATAGACTTCGATAGACACAAGTCAACATAATTCCGAAACACACGACCATCTATTCATCTCATTGAACTCTTTCACCATCTCTGTATTTGCCCAATACACAGACTTTCCCTTATCGATTCCATTAGTAACATCTGTCCCAAAAAATAAATCAAAGATCTAATCTTACAGGATGGCAGCTTGTATCAACTATGCATAAACTATATTCATTTTGGAAGACTTTAGATACGCCAAATTTGGAACATTTACATTAAGATTATCTAGAAAAAATTGAAAACTTGCTCAATGTTTACTTTTTGATGTTATGTGAAAATTAACTATTACATTTTTTTTTAAATTCGCAATAGTATAAGTCCTTTCTGTAAATTTTTTTCAGTACAAGGAAGTTTTCTTGTGGAATTCTTAATGATGTAATGGCATACTATGAAAATAAGTAAACAAAATTCTTCCGATACTAAAGATTTTCACTTGATGTTGAATGCGCCATTGTTTGACTGTTACGTTTTTCGGCTTCATATTCTCAAATTCTCAAATGAGAAACAAAAATTGTTTTCTGAAATTTTCCGTGAATTCATCCGGTTTTCGGTCCAAGTACATTTATTATCTGCTTCAAACATCCACTAATTTCATTGACATTTCATATTGCACAGAAGATCTTTACATGAACAAAAGTTTTTAAAAAATATTCAAAAACTATGTAGCTGTTTACCAAAACTTACACATATAAAAATACTATTTAATAAAGTTACGTTGGTCCTGTTTCCCGAATAGGAAATATAATTTATAAGTCACAAGACGAAAGCCACCACCATATTCATATTAGCTACGGTTGATTGTACAAATAACAGAAATAAAGCAAAGTAGAAGCAGACTATTAATTTCATACATGCGACTGGTTAGTATTTGTTTTTTCTGAAACTCAAAGGTATCCGTATGTTAAAAAAATCAAGTAATCTTTCTTGGAGAATTTTTATATTCTAAAGTAATCAAGTTTTTAAACAATTATGGCTCACAGTCTCATTTCTGGAACAGTGGACGTTAATATGTAATAGGTAGAAACCTAAAATCGATATCGTTTCTTCTTGAAGAAACGTCTAATACTAGATTTTAAAGAAACACATTTTATGTCTATGTAGTCATCATGATTAGTACGCCACAGTAACGAAACCTAGTATAAATTAGACAAGTCTGCATTAACCTTCAGGGATAACCAAACTTATTATCACTAACAAGTTCCCGCATGGTACCGAAGTTAAACAACGTCAAGCCTGGTCAGTATATAAATAGGTGATAGAAATACCGTCTGCCGTATGTTTGATGTAATGGATAATGTCTCAAATTTTTAATTGGAGAGTCAATATATTTGAGAAAGGTATATATCCAAAACTTTCCCCAGATATGGATTAATTAGTAAAACATGTATTCCTCAATTATTACTATCTCAATTATATTCTTACAATCTAAAAATATTTTCTGCCTTTAAATAAGCTGCAAACGATTGATAATCCGTAGAAAATGGTTTAATTTTTCGAACAAATGATATCATGAGCTATAAAATAGTTGAGTCTAAGGGTAATAGAATTAATTTCAACTCGGTACCTGTTATGGTCCAGGTTAGGACGATCGAAGAACAACACGAACACAAGAGTAGAAATAACGAAGGTATATTACACGAAATTATAATACAAGATGTGGAAGGTGTTAGTATGACTGTCAGTCGGGTTTGGATTGAACGACTATCGGCTCGACTCGATTCGGTATCTAGCCACTCCCTACGTGGGTTACATGTGGCACAAGGCTGAGTTTAACGTGGGTTTCCCGAGCCCGTAGTCTCGGCCAAAAAATGCTAGTAGAACCCGTATAAACGGTATCGGGTTAGTCAACCTCCCCGAACGAGACTCTGCCCTTTGGCGGAGCCTCGTCCGGGTTCCTCTCTGCTCAGAGGCAGAGAGTTCGACCGTCAAGCCGAGAAGCTCGGCTTGATTTGGTATCTAGCCAACCACCCACGAGGGTTGCATGTGGCACAAGGCCGAGTTTAACGCGGGTTTCCCGAGCCCGTAGGCTCGGCCAAAAAATGCCCGTAAATGGGATCGGGTTGTTCAACCTCCCTGAACGAGACTCTGCTCTTCGGCGGAGCCTCGTCCAGGTTCCTCTCTGTCTTGATTCGACCCTCTCTCTTGAGAGCCGTAGTATACATAGTATTAGGAAGAGTTAATTTTGTAGTTATATGTAAGGACCCATGACAGTATCTCAACAGCGTAATTTGTTGGTCAAGCACCGTGCTCAGTTTCTAATAAAAAATTCCCGAATAGTTCCATTCCGGTATAAATGTACATTCGAATATAACAAAGAAATTTTGATGATATCTACAGTTCTGGGGTTATCGACAATAAAATTTCGAACTCATTCGCGTCGCGGAGGGTGACATTTAATTAATTCTACACTGTAGCTTAGCTAAAAGCACACCACTTAAATTCAAATCAACGTATACTGTTCTTCTCTTTCTTCTATGTGTCATGATCTTTCCTGAAGAAGCCATCATGACTTTACTCAATTTTCTGTCTTTTGTTGCTCTTAATAAAGTTCTTATTTTTACTATTTGCCGTAATACGTGTTCTGCTATCTATTTAACCATGCTCTTAGATTAAGTGCTGCTTTCCTCTGTCTCTTTTGCCCGTTCCAACCGGATACACGACAGAATTTGATGTCCTATCAGAATTCATTATTGGCGGTAACAATCTTGGTATCATCTGATATGCATATGACACTATTTTATGCCCTAGAAATTTCAGCATCTCCTCTCTGATTCAAAACATAACATTAATTTTTTTGTTTCTATATTCTATAAACTTTGTCTTTGCTCATATGTTCAGACAATGATATTCTCAGCATTCTTCTGTAAAACCACATTTCCATTGATATAAATCTCTTCTACAACTGTGACGAGAGTGTATAGCATTCACGACAATAAAGGAAGTCCGGTATTACATAACAGTTCAGTACGGACATTTTCCTGTTTCTCGTTCTTATTGTTGTTGTTGTTGGTAGCTTTTCGTGTCTCCAATTTGTAATTTGACATTTGGGCTGTTATTTTGCTGGTAGCCATATATTTTGTTTGCTTATAATTCATATTTGGTTCATTCGTCCTGAATTCCTTAACATTTTTCAGTAGGTGTTCCTGCAGTTTCTTTTCTGTATTTGATCTCGGCTCTGTGTCTGACGTCGTTAGTAATGTGACCGACAACAAGGGATCTTTATAAAATTTCTAATTCTCTCAGGATTGCGTCACACTAACAGTTGAATAATTCTTTTGAGAACACACATACTTTTTTACGTGGCTTTCTCTTTTTGTATTTGCTGAATTCATTTTCTATCCGTAGAGTGGCGGTTTGCACCCACTATAAGTTTCGGATTTTTCAAATATTTTTTCCCGTATAAATCAAGCTTATCATACATTTCATTATAAAGCACATAATCAAAAGCATTTATATTCCTTTAAAAATGATTATGTGCTGAATCCAATCTGCTGATAATAATAATGATTTTCCAAGCGTAGCTTAGATGTAGCACAAGGCCGAAAGTAGGTGACACCCAGTGAGAATCGAACTCACTACACAGTGGTAATTGTTCTAGCGAGACAAACTTGCTAACCATTACACCGCCCTTGAGGTAACCCCAATCTGATAATAATAGCTGAAATTGAACTCCTATAATCCAGGACACTTATGACTAAGATGCCGCTAATTTGTTTATTTAATAAAGCTTTAGTTTAAAATTATATAGAACCTCTTGAGAATACAAAATGATTCTCAAATAGAAACTAATGTTTATTGATCTTTGAAATGCCAAGAGCAAGATACCAAAATTTAAAATATGGTGACGTTTAAGTATTATATACTTGATTAAAAAGAAAAGCATTGGATATATTCTGACCTCACTGATTCTATTCTAGCCTCGCTTATTTTATAATCGGGAGTGGGGAATAAACTGGCCAAGCATAAATTAAGAGGCTCGTCTGAAATGTCCATAGGCTGAGCAAGATAGAAACGTAAGTAGACACATTAATTGGTACACTAAAAGAATTTAACGGGTTTTGCTTCAAGAATTAGTTGTAGATACGTTTCCAGCTGTGCTGGTCGAACTCTCTACCAGGAACCCAGACGAGGGTATGCCGAAGGGTAGTCTCTCATCTGGGGTGGTAGACAGCTACCCGACCCCGTGTATAAGGGGTCTACGAGGAATTTTTGCCCGAGCCTATGGGCTCGGTTTTGTCCACATTAAAAAATGGCCGTCTGCCACATCCTACCTCGCGGGTAAATAAGGTAAATATCTAAAAGAATATAACATATGTTTGACCAGCCGTTGTATTCTGATAAAGCTGCATGCCTTTTAGTCTACCAACTCATATGTTTCCTTACATTTATAATTTAGTCTGCCAATGAAACTTCAAATCAAGACTCGTATATCCCGAACATTTCCATGTTCTCTTTTCCTGATTCTTGTCGTTTCAACTCTCATTATCTTTCACTCCTAATAACCCACTGCGCCTTAGTTAGGATAAAGTAGAAAAATAAACGGTCTAGCCAACACTAAGACAGGGTTTACGCTCAAATATTGATGCTAAAAGTTTTAATCTATTTCCCCCTCCAGTAATACTAATGAAACACAAGTGCAGACAGGAGACTGTAAAGTGTTTGGTCGGTATTTATAAGAAAATCGTCTAGAAAGTATGAAATGACTCTTCACTAAGTTAAACCTAATGCAATTATTGTAATTCACAATAAAACGATATGAAAGAAAATGGTAACTGTAGAGTAAAAAGGTGGAGACCACATTGAGAGCTTTTAAGAAGGGGATTGGGATCGAGTGATACTGGCTTCATTCGCTCGAATGTAATTTTAATCATTGATCCCTGAAAGCGGTTCTATATAGCTGAACATTTAGACATTACCGCGCGAATAACAGATCAAACAAGTCTGTTTAAGAACATGGTTCGATTTCTTGATTAATGTTTGCTTAGACAAACACAGTGGAGTAAAGAATAGTGGCACGGACTGAGGTATCGAAGAGCCGAGTTCGAATTCCAGTCGAATACATTACATTCATTTACGTGCTAATACCCTTGGGAAAGGTATGAATCCTCCTCTTCTACATGATCACCTTTAGCGTGAATCACACATGACATATAACTGACTGACTAACCCAGGTGAAGCCTATACAATGTTCACTTTTCTTATTTACTGTAATGAATATTTTATAACAAATTCATACACCTAGATATCTGAAGTGATTTATCTATGTGCCGTCGCTGCATTCCTATTCCAGATCATATCGTCCTGGGTAAGACGTAAAACTACATCCGCGTCCTGGGTAAGACGTTAAACTACGCCCAACAGCAAGGCCTCTGATCAAGAGGTTTTGAGGAGCGTGGATCCACCACTTAATTGCCGGTGTTCCTTGGTCCACCCTGACCCGGGTTGGTAGCACCTGTTAGGGTCCCATCTATGGGCAAATAGTTAACTATTACCAGCAATACTCTTTTGAAAAAAATATTACCAGAAATACAATTTTCCATGAAATATATTAACAGAAACAGAAAAAACAAAATCAGCAATAAAAATTGTTGTCGGCATTAGATAACCCATTGAGGTTGATATGCCGTAAAACAAAATAAACCAAACCAACCTAAACCAAAGAATACATACTCTATCCATACGAATCTCTCCTAAAAATTTTGTCGGCATTAAATAAACCAATGAGGTTGATATGCCGTAAAACAAAATAAACCAAACCAACCTAAACCAAAGAATACATACTCTATCCATACGAATCTCTCCTAAAAATTTTGTCGGCATTAAATAAACCAATGAGGTTGATAAGCCGTAAAAACAAAATAAACCAAACCAACCTAAACCAAAGAATACATACTCTATCCATACGAATCTCTCTATGAAAAAATTTTGTCGGCATTAAATAAACCAATGAGGTTGATAAGCCGTAAAAAAAATGAACCAAACCAACCTAAACCAAAGAATACATATTCTATCCATACGAATCTCTCCTAAAAATTTTGTCGGCATTAAATAAACCAATGAGGTTGATCTTTTTATAAAAAAAAAATGAACCAAACCAATCTAAACCAAAGAATACATATTCTATCCATACGAATCTCTCTTAAAAATTTTGTCGGCATTAAATAAACCAATGAGGTTGATAAGCCGTAAAAAAAAAATGAACCAAACCAACCTAAACCAAAGAATACATATTCTATCCATACGAATCTCTCCTAAAAATTTTGTCGGCATTAAATAAACCAATGAGGTTGATAAGCCGTAAAAAAAAAAAAATGAACCAAACCAATCGATATCATTCACTTTCTGTTTTGGAAAAGTTTATCTTCAGTCCTATTTCTTGGAACACCCGGTTGAGGGGATTTACTTTTATATTGAAACTCAATCTTGTTATCTCATTTATGAACATCTATATCATGAGAACCCCTCTCAACCCCATTAATCTGACCAAAGAGGGAAGAGAGTATGCTGTTGCCTATTATTAGTTTCATTGTAATATGTAATGAAATGCTCAAACAACGGGCGAACTTCTCTTCTAATCTGCAATTTTATATGCAGTGCATAGTTTTAAGAAGTGATTAAGTACAATAGGGATGGCATTAAATGTTTTGTGCATTTAATATGATAGGATTTTGGGTTCTTCACCAGTCACATGACTTTGGGAATCTATATATTTCCTCTATAAAATCTAGACATTCAGTGGAGTCATCGCTTGGAAAGGGGTTCTGATGGATGGGGAAACGAAGCCTTTGTGGACGTGAGCCTTGTTTAGGTCAATAAAGTATGTATATAAATATATCTATGAAAATTTCTCCGATTTAATCGGTAGAGAAGACAATATTTATGAATAAAAATGACAATAGGAAAACTGGTAATTGCTGACGCGTTTCGTCCAATGTGGACTTTATCAAAGCAAAATACGTATACGCGTCAGCAATTACCAGTTCTCCTATTGTCATTTTTATTCATAAATATATCTGTATATAATTTTCTGTTGGAAAGGTATGGAACTTAGTGGTCTTGTTTGATAATATGCATGGTGATTGAAAAGTCACTCTCAATTTTTTTTGTATGATGGACTCTTCCATCTTGAAAAAAAATAAACGGAAGGGTCCATCATACATGAGATAGGGATTGACTTTTCAAACACACTGTATATGCCAACATTACATCCCTTAACATAACGAAAGCCTAAATGAGTCGTTTGGAGGTAACGTTCATAGAATGGTGAACGCCTAGTTAATATGATATACCTTTTGTATAATGACTTCAATAGAGATATCTCTGCACGAGTGACGACGTTGACAATTATATTTTCTTCTGATAGCAAAAGAATTTGTTGCGCTTCCGATTACAGACATGGGTTAATTTTTGTATTTAATGGGTAGTTAGGTTTGCTGGTTTCATAACATCTGCCTGAATATCGAGTTAGGTTTTATGTCCTTTGATCTTGTTTGTTTTTTCCGCTACTTCATCACAAAATTTGTTACTCTTTATTTTTGAAGGAGGCATATTTTGTACTGTGCGGATATATATTTGCCATTATTCTTATTCCAGTGAGATCATCAGATGTGTATTGTCAAGGCAATTTCAACTGTTTCTGTGAGGCCAGTACGTTTCTTCTTTTTTGGTTTTTATTGTATGATATCGAAAGTGTTTCCTTTTTGACGATATTTCAACAGATAATCTCTACGGTTTGGCCTCATTAACTTGGTTTCCCGTTTACTAACGTTTTTAGTTTCTATGGGTATTGTATTTTAATTTTTTGTAAATGTACTTTTTAAAAAAAATATTCATTCCATTTATATTTTGTTTGTTTCTTTCTTTCATATTAATGAACTTTATCAGTATTCAATAAAGATACATGGATAAAGCATTTGAAAATTCATGTTTAGTAATTTCAAAAGAGATTTTATTAGTATTCTTGAGGGACTTATCATTTCATCTGATACTGAAATCATACACGCAGACATACAAGTGTGTGTGTGTGTGTGTGAAGTTCAGATTATGCTTGTTTTGGTCATAGGTTTCGGAAACAATTATAATTCTTTTTCCTGAAGATTAGTCTGGATTAATAGCTGAAAATATCCACTTTGATTTGCGTCTTTTTCACATCTAGTGCCGATGCTATTGCAATATTTTAACTTTAAATCGTTATGCAGGTTCTTCTTCTCTAACCAGTATGAATGCAAAAATACTACAGACTGAAATTAATGCGAAGTAATCCTTGTCGACTACGAAATTCAGGTTATTGCTGAAATTTCTTAAACCAAGCATTTTTTCTTAGTTTTCTTATTCATCTTTGTGAAATGTTATTCTGATTGCCTTAAAAATAACACTCGTCAGAATTCTATTTCAAACTATTTAACCTAATATTTTATTTCAACAACGTGTATTATTTTGTCTATTTATTGTAACTATTAATACTTTTTACGCATTACTCAAATATAATGTCGACTTCTTTTATAGATCGAATCATTTTTTGTTTAGAAGTAATATTAACGTATAATTGCAATGCTTTATAAATGTTCAAAAATAGAAGATCTTAGTTAACAGGATAAAGGGCACATATGCTCATTAGTGCAATCTCATATACTTCTGCAATTAAATAGCAATTAAATATGATATTAATTATGCAGATTAGCTTAGTTTGGTACGTGTCCAAGTGAATATGGTACGCTGTGAGAGTTAAACACAAGGCTCAAAATTAAACCGATGCCTAAGACCTCAGCACCATAGCATTATTCGTAATTTTATCTTATTTTATTTTCCTCAATCTTTTATTTATATTTCCTTATTTGCAACGTTTCTTCCTAAAAGTTTTTACTTTAATTTGCTATCTTTATGTTTGTAATTTATTTCACATTCTTTATTTTTCTCAGAAGGAATAAATTAGTTTTCTTATAGACATAAGTGCGTTTATTATTAAAAGCAGAGGGAATTTGTGTATTTACTCATACTTGATAGGACATTCAAATTTATTTTTATGTATTTAAGTAATTGTCAGGTAAAATTCAAGTATTAAGCTTGGCTCTTTTCTTAACATCAGACGGCAAAATACACAGCGAAAGTTTGACATTTGACCGCGATATCAATAATAATTTCTCAAATTGAATACATCCCTTAACATATATTCTAAAACATATTGTAGGAAATATTTTTTACTGCATATCGTATTAGGTACTCTTCTTAATGTTTCCTGGTTTACGACCACATCACGTTAAACAAGGCAAGGTCAACGAAGTTAAGAAATATCGAGTCTGGTCAGTACCTATATGGGGGACCACTTCGGAATACTAGGTGATGGAGACTTGGATGTGCGAGAGGTGTAACATCTCAGAAATCGTGGAAGAAAGTTATAATTAAAGTCAGGTACTTAATATTCAATTATGTACAAATACATTGGGAAAGGTGTAAATCAATCACTTCTGCCCAACTATGGGTCAATTAGTGGTAAGTGATTATATTGCAATCTTTGTTGTTATTCATTGCTCTTCTCT
Source organism: Acanthosepion pharaonis (assembly GCA_903632075.3). NCBI lineage: Eukaryota > Metazoa > Mollusca > Cephalopoda > Sepiida > Sepiidae > Acanthosepion > Acanthosepion pharaonis. The sequence goes on from CAHIKZ030002652.1 coordinate 111,336, forward strand.
AGCACTCCTTATTACTGGTTCACATATTCTATTAAGGGAAATATTGTATTGTATTAAATGGAAATAACAGACAACCGGAAGAGACATGGCACATGGAGCTAGAACAATCTATCCTAGTTCGAAATTCCAATCATCTGAAGAAGGTCGGAGCGTACCACAGCCGAAATGTTGTGAATGAAGATGAGGATAACAGTCCGAAGAATGTAATTTAAGTAATATTAATTTATGCTCTATTATCTTCGACTCTTATCTTTTTTTACTTGAATAGCATGAATAATATTTTACATAGTTCTACTTTATAAAGACTCATATGTCAGCAGAGGTATTTCAGGCAGTATTAAATATGAATGAACCTTCGCTCAGTTACTCATTTCTTTATGGTATATTACATTTTTTTTTATTTTATAAAATCCATTTTTTTCTGAAATGTACGAGGATTTAATTAAAAAACATGGGCTTTGTTTGTCCTCCCAATGACGAAATTAGATTCATTTCTTTAAGCTAATTCTTTTCGGCGACCTCTTCTGAATTCTGCATTAATGAATTCTTATTGCCTGATTGAAATATTGCTTTATTCGCGTTTTTCGACTTCTTCCTTCCTTCTGTAAAATTGATAGAATTAATTTAGTTGCAAATCAAAATTACAAACAAAATAACTTTTTTTCATTTTCCTATAATCCTCAGATAACAATTAAACACTAAATGGAATTTTTTTTTATTTGTATTTTTATATTAGTTTTCTGAATATAGATTTTTGCTGAATTTAATTATATTTGTTTATTGTGATTTCATTTGAAATATGACGTTAACAATACAGACTTTAATCTTAGATCATAGCTGTCCAACATAGAAAAATTATAAAATAAAAATGCTTTAAATCGTATTTAAAAAAACGGTCCATTTATATCTCGCGAAATATCTAAAGAAATGTTTCAGTAATGGTTCGAAATAATCATGAGAGAAAGAAAACTTTTACAAAGAATAATATTACTTTCTGATAATTTTCTTTGTATCAAAATATGGGCTTATAATATCGAAACAATATTAAATATTGTAGACACTATTTGCAATCGCTTAATTGTATGTTAATTCGAAATGATTTATATAATTCTTTCCTGCAATTGTTCAGATAATCTCTATCTATAAAAGGCAGGATGTGTGCGTGTGTGTGTGTGTGTGTGTGTGTGTGTGTGTGTGTGTGTGTGTGTGTGTATAACGAATGCACGGCCGCAATTTTCGACGGATTTGCACCAAAATTTACATTCACATGCTCCATGTTAGCAGAAGGCCAAGACCTATTTTGCATTTCCCAACTCCCATCGATAGTGGAAATAATCGATTTTTTCATGATTCTACGGCAGTTTTCATGTAGTTTGCGGCCATTTTCTATTGGCCAGCGTGAGAGCCAACAGCTGACTGACACGAAAGTTAACTAGAATGCTAGCATGCAAAAAAATCGATAGCTACATTCCTCACAAATGGGAAAAATTTAAATCTGCATGGCACTTTACTCCAATTTGCCGATTCGCTTGCTTAAACTCAACGTTGATTCTGATTCCGCAAAACTGGGTTGGGTGTGAAAAAGTATTCGTTGTTAATATTCTTTTTTTATTCGTTTTTTTCAGTTAAGAACCCTTTTTTAAAGCTGATCATTTTGTGTTCATTTTGTTTAGTTCTTATTTCTTAAGAGTTTTAATGTTTAGTATAGAGCTTAGAAAAAATTCGCAGTGTGAGATAGTCAAGAAGTAAGGCATGTAGCAACATCAGCACGGCAAAGGGCACTCCTTTAAAGGCAAGGAAGGTCAAAACTATTTTAAGTCAAGTGATAGCGATTGCTGTATGAGTCGTACGATTTTTGAATCGAGCACGGGCAACGCCGGGCCATGCTGCTAGTTCGTTGATAATTTCAAATGGCTTGCATATATTGTTGCTTTGCTATCCTCCAGGTTATTGGTTGTTAATTTGAAATACTTTACATAATTTGTTGATGACTTACTATATCTCAGACTCTAGTCTGCTCATTTGAAACGAACAACAGAAATTGTTGATAATTTGCTATTTTTCTGATTAATAGTTTATGTTATATGCCTTATCCATGAAAACTGATAACTGTGTCCCATTCTTCATGCATACATTAGACACTATTTTAAGTGGGGGACTAGTATAATGTCTAAGTTGTCCCCCACTAACAGTGGTCTACCTACTCCACGTAGCTGGCGAGTATTGTATTTCGTTGATGTTATAAAGATTACCATTTCATTCAGAACCACAGTTTCAGTTATTACTTATTTATTAACACTTTCTACGTTGTAACAATTTATAATTTGAAATAATTTGCATAATGTGTTCATTATTTGAAATGGTTCCGATGATTTTTGTTAATTTAACAGAGGTTATATCATTTTGGAGTAATTTGAGATAGTTCAGATTACAGGCCTGTAATTAAATTTCATATTTAAGTAAATAATAGTAAGAAATATCTATTTTGTTTTGTGTCTACGTATTATTATAAGTAGGAACACCTGATACAATATCGCTGAAATAATTTTGGAGTGGTTCCTATAGAATTATTCATGTTTTCATTTTCTTTACGAACTTGTCTTGTATCACTAATTAATGTCACAATTGTTCTACCTAGAATAAGAAATATATAAAGAATTCACTAGTCTCTCATTCTTAAGAGCTAACTAAACACTGCAGTGAGTATAACATCGCGAGGACAAACGATTCTGTTATACAGTGCTTAGATGTTTAGAGACGTCATTTTCTGTGACTTCCTATCAATTAAAAAATTCTTCGAGAATATTTTCAATCGGTTCAATCCTACTACTTTTATATATTTCTATGAATACGTTTATATTACTATTCGGTATTTCTCACTTAAATGCTAGTGTAATGTTACACTGAAAAAATAAGAAATATTTCAGCGATCCTCAGATATATATATATATATATAGGTATTTTAACAAGTGGGCTTCAATTTTAAAATGAAGAAATGTTATGTCCAAATCACATTCAAGGAGAATTGATTCAACCTTGTGAAAAAGAAATTAATTCTGTAACAAGGCCGGACATAATTTTCAACACCACAAAAAATAGTTACAGTTCCTTACAATGTGGCGTGAAAATGACAAAAGATTTCTTTGCCATCTTTATCATTTGATGCAAAGCAATTACACGTTACGCAATATATCTTGCCAAGCGGTTTTAAAACGTTTTCAATGTGGTAACATCTGTACTGTTAAGACAAAACTACAAGAATTAAGAATTTACTTATTTTAAATAAAAAGATTCCTGTGCATCACAAATTATCTGGAACAGTGAAACACCTATACACTCAAATTATTTTTTTTTTCAATTTAATGGTCTCAATTGTATTTATCAGGAGCAGATTTTAATTATTATCAAAATAAACTTTCTTTGTTTTATAAGCTGCTAAATAGATACACACAAATTACTGTGAAACATTTGACAAAAGAAAAACAATTAAGAACAAGCTTGTAGAATATAATCAAGAATAACTCCTTTGAAACTGTAAATAAAATGCGTGCGGAATTTTAAAATTCAAACACGTCACGCAGTCAAGATAAGAACAGGAGAACGAAATACGACAAATCAAAAATAAAGTAAAAAAAAAAAATTAATATATATTGGCTATTAATAAACCTGCGGATTATAGATTGCAAGTAGAAGAAAGGGAAAATTTTGCATATATTTCAGTATCCTTCCTAAATGACCATCCTGAGTATGACGATATACTACATCGGCGTCCAGAGTAAGACGATAAACTACGTCCAACAGCAAGGCCTCTGATGAGGAGCCTTTGAGGAGCGTGGAACCACCTCTTAATTGCTGGTGTTTCCAGCTCCATCTTGACCCGGGGTGGTAGCACCTGTTAGGGTCCCAGCTAAGTTCAAATAGTTAAACCCGAAACTGAGGTAAAAAAAAATTATGAAATTGTAAAACTAGGTTTTAATACCAGAAATACTTTTCAAAAAATAATATTGCAGAAATAATTTTTTGAAAAAGATAAACTATTACCAGCAATACATTATTGACATTATATTACCAGCAATACATTTTTGAAATTATATTACCAGCTATACATTTTTGAAATTATATTACCAGCAATACATTTTTGAAATTATATTACAAGCAATACATTTTTGAGGAAAAATATTTCCAGGAATAGATTTTTGACAAAGCAAATATATTACCAGGTAAAAAGTTGTAGGCATTAAGGTTGATATGCCATAAAACAAACGAAACGAAACCTTCCTAAATGAATGAAAAATGCAATGACAGTTATTTGTTTTTTTTTTAATATTGTTCACACAATAAAACAGCCACCAATCACGCCAAGTTGTATACTGTGACAAGGGCATAAAAGGATGGAGCACCAGGTGCATATTATGATAATATGTTGGATATATAACAGTACGCCCGAGGGTATCTGTGTCAAAACGCACCAATTAATTTGAATTATCAGTCTGCGTACATCATACTCCTTATCAATAAGATATGGAGGAAATAGGACGAGTGAATTCAGTCCGTTGCACAATGGGCCGTAGATAGTCGGGTAAAACAAAAGAATGCTATTCTTCCGTACGTCACCCAAGAAAATAGTGGTAGTGAAGCGAAAAGATAGCAATGATTCCTTTGTGCGGAAAGTGGTTGTAGGCTGGAAGACAATAAAGTTACGCATAAATCGGCACAAACGATTTTTTAATTATCAGGTCATCCCATAAGTTCTGTCTGAATTTTAACTTTTTATTAAAATGAACGAAATTTAAAGAGTATTTTATAATGTCTAATAGAGCTGAACACTATTTTTATGTTTAGATGCATTTAAACTGATCAAATTTTATTTCAGAGAACAATAAAAAATAAATGTTATTTAATAAAAACCCTGCTAACATGGAAGTACCCAAGAATCATTTGAGGCACATAATGCTTTATGAGTTCAAGAAAGGTAACTCAGCAGCCGAAACGGCTAGAAACATTCACTCAGTTTATTAACAGGAATGTGTGAATGAAAGAACTTCCAAAACTTGGTTTGCAAAATTCAGAGTTAGAGATTTCACTCTTGAAGTTGAAGATCGCACCGGACGTCCAGTTGAGTTTGATGAAAAGCTTCTTGAAGCAGCCCTTGGAGAAAATCCTGTTTTATTAGTTGAGGAATTGGCAGTGGTTCTCAGTTCAAACCATACAACTCTTCATCGTCATCTTCAACTACTTGGAAAATGGGTGCCTCAAGAATTGTCAGAAAACAACCTCAAATCCCGAGTTGACATATGCTCTTCTCTCCATTCTCGCCAAATTGTTTCACCTTTTTTGGATAGACTTGTGACTGGCGACGAAAAATCGATCTTTTATCGAAATGTTAAGCGTCATAGACAGTGACTTGAAAAAGGGGAAGGACCCCAGCCACAGCCGATAAGGGAACTTCATGGGCAAAAGATTCTTCTTTCAATCTGGTGGGATCGCCAAGGAATGATCAATTTTGAATTCTTACCACCTAATGCATCAAATAATGCTCAAATATACTGTCAGCAATTAGAGCATTTGAAACAAGCTTTTGAGGAAAAAAAAGACCTACTTTAGTGAATCGAAAAGAAGTGATGTTTCATCAGCACAATGAGCGACCCCACACAGCAAGAATCACGTCACAAAAGATCGAAGAACTTGGTTGGGAGAAAATTCCTCATCCACCTTATTCTCCCAATCTTGCTCCTTCAGACTACCATTTGTTTCGAAGCTTACAGAATCATTTGGAAGAAACAGCTTCTGTAACACAGAAATAGGTTAAAACTGACATTTGTGAGTTCTTCGAATCAAAGCCAAAAGAATTTTACAGTAATGGAATTAGTAAGCTTGTTAATAGATGGAAGGAAGTCATAGATAATCAGGTAAAATACATTGTTGATTAAATCTGTAATTAAATGTAATAATTGGTCACTTGTTTCTTTATTCAAAATTCGGACAGAACTTATGGGATGACCTGATATATCAAATCTTGAAAATAGGGATGGCTGAAACTTCAACTCATGTGTGTCAGAAATAGTACAACTTTGCTCTGATTGCAGATAGAGTTAGTGTCTCAACACTCAATTTTGTTTCAGTATCATAAGAAAGGGACTATATATACGCATTCCAACATACGATCCAGGCGTCGGAGAGAGTACAATCGTTTGTCACAGAGAAATTTTTGGGCATAATTTGCGATAATAAATTATTCCAACCTGCATTTGGGAGGTATTGAATGTAACAAAATCTTTAACTCCATTGACCTGTGATGAGTAAAAATCTAAGAATATAGCAGCTGCAAGTTTTCAGCCGTGTATATTTTTGAAGATGCACACATAAACCGTGCTATCATCTGCAAATATATTTACTAATGAAAGACTCTAGGCCGTTAGTTAAGCTTTAGCTGAAAGAGAGTATGACATCGTGATACACTGGTATTGCTCTAATGGGCTTCAAAAGAATAACCATTAACATCGAACCTAATGCACCTAATCCATACTAAATACTTAATCATTGAAAAGGTTCTTCCAGAAATGCCATATACAGAGTATTTGTGTACCCTCCACCTTCATTCTTCTCCCTGCCAAATGATTTCGATATGTCTAAGTTGAAATCTTCAGGTATGGATTCATTATCAAGTGCAGCAAGGATTCTATTGACAATTCCATTTAAAATAATATAATTGTACATAGAAGAGTGAAATTTATATTGTATTTTGCACATGAGGTTCTTTGTATTGTGATGATGGACAAACATTTTTTTGATTGTAGCCCCCAAAATTTACTGATAATTCCATGTTGGTCGATGAGGCAATATTGCTACGAGGATTGGAGCTCACTCATATCTTGTAAGTTCGGCATGCAGTTGACCCCTCAAATAAACCTAGGAAAATTTCTTCCTTCAGGTTAAACAATTTGGACAAAATTGAGAAAAGCTCTGGGCAAGGATTCTCAGTTAAAAATACAGGAATTTTATCCGAACCAGTATCATTCGAAGAGTCAAATCTTTTAAAAGACTGGAAACTTCCCTCACCAAAAAAGATATCGCTATGCTTCTGTGCCGTTAGTGAAGGTAGGTAGTTAAGGGATAACCCATATCCTCTAACGCGGATGCAGAGGCAAAGTTAATTGCAAAGAATTTTAGTATTATAGAGGATAGAAGAAAATCAGTGATATGCATGATGTAAGATATGGGATTTATTATTCTATTAAGTATTTTGTTTGCAATTTTCCAAAACAAGTGGAAAACTTTTTTTTTCAAAATGGTCAGCTAGAGAAACCTATTCTTGGGATTATCATGAAATATTTACAAAACTGACCAAATAATAGAATACCCTCATATCTGAATCAAATATATTGTCATTGTCTTTAGAACGTCCACAAGCCTTCTTTAGCATCAAATTTGTGTTACTTCAAGTCTTTTCTTCACCTTTGATAAAAGAGGTCGGTTGCTACATAACAGTTCAGTACTCTTCTCTCTGCCCCTTGCGATATGTTTGTTTCTTAATATTTTGCACGGCTTTTGGAAGTTAACAAATGGAGACTAAAATTGAATAAAAAATGATTGTTTCACCGACAATTGAAGGCACTTGCATACTGTTAGCTGGCAGATGTAATAGAATGTCATCGAAATTTATTAGGCTTATGAGTTGTAATATTTAAGGAATTTGAAAATAATGCGAATCCCACTAGGTTGAACAGCTCACCAAATTTTAGTAAATGTAAAAGAATACACTGAATGTTTTCTCGTCATATTTCAGTGGAAATAGTATCTTGTTGGGTGTTATACGACATATTTGATCAGCCAGGAGATATATGAAATGTTTAGCCCTCGGAGACGACAGAGAAAAAGAGTCGCCCATATTTGAATGCTAAATTTGGCACCTCAGTGTGGTGTAATGGTTAGCAAAATTGTCTCGCTAGAACAGTTATGACTGAGTAATGAGTTCGATCCTTAATGGGTGCCGCTACTTCCGGCCTTGTACCACATCTAAGCTAGGCTTGGAAAATCGCTATTTGAATGCGGAATTACTGAAGAAATCGTGTTGTTATTTTCATCCAACAATAAAATATACAAAATCTCACAAGCTATACAGCATTAACCAAAATGTATATCCTAAGACCACCGGCAAGGAACTGTTTCAGAATGAGCACTTACAATTTTATTTTTTGCTAAGTATTGTTAGTGATAAAATTGGTATTTCTTATTTTCTTCGCTGCATTCAAATTTTAATAAAAGAATAAATAACGTTGACTTCCGAAACATTTTCGGTTACTATAGATAATACATTTTTGAAGTATAGGACGCAGGAGGACCAGACTCTAAATATGACAAGAACAATGCAACCTCGTTAAATTCATTGTAACAAGGAATGCGATATTTATGCTGCGAATTATATTAAAAAGTGCATCACGCTTTATTGTAGATCATATTTTTGTTGATATTTTGAATGCTAAATAATGTATAACCTGACACTTGTTAAGCCGAAAGATTCTAAGTAGATAACTATGCAGCGGAAATTTAAATCATATTGATAAGCTACATAAAACCTCATGTTAATTATGTATTTTAAAGTGTTTTTAACTGTGTCAAAATTTATTGCAGGTGTACAAGAATGTCACTGAAACGACTTCCGGTAGTTACAGAAAAGACCGGGTTGTTTCAGGTTTCACAAAAGGCTGATATTTGGGTGAATTGCCCAAAAAGCGTGGTCGAGATATAAGAACATTGAAGTCGTAGGTGGAAAACCCCATAACCAAACCAAGTCAAGATAAAAGAACGAGAAAAAGTGTATCCCAGCGTGACATTCGAAAAATACGTAGACAAGTGAGACAAGAACATGGTAAAAGAACTCCTGCCATATTTGAACGTACTGGAGTTGTTCTTTTTTTCTAGAAACACACGGTGTAGGATTCTTAAAGAGATGAAAAGAAGTGTTAAACCCATCGCCAGACCCATCCTAAAGAAGACCACAACGAGAAGCGTAATTCCTGAGAAAAGAAATATTTGAAGACCAGTTTCCAAGATGTTCTCTTCATGGATGATGTTAGAACTACATTAGATAGACCTGATGAATGGTCCCAAGCTTGGTTAGCCCTTGTAGTCTCTCGCCTGCAACGTATTCGGAGTCAAAAAGTTATTAGTGGTGTTATGTTTTATGTTGGCATCATAGGAAGTGAATTTGTCGTACGTTTTCGAGTGCCAGAAGTTGTCAAACTTACCAGCAATCCCTGCACCGCATTTCTAGAGGAGAATCTTTTAGTATGTATGAGTGATTTGATATTTCACTTAGACGGTGGTTCATTTTTATTCATGACAATGCTCCATCGCATTCAGCCAAGTTTACAATTTCCTACTTCGCAAATTTGGGATTCGAAGAACAAACAACAATGACTTGGCCACCTTGTTTTCCTGATCTTAAACCCATCGATCTACTAAGGTCTATCTTGAAGAGAAAACTATATGATAGATATGTTTCGTTTTCATCGAAGGCTGTCGTGTGTAAAGAGATTAAAACCGTTGCTGGTAATATAAGATCTCAAATTAGTCGCCTAATTCTCTGAACAAAAGGATGTTTGATGTAATTTCTAAACGTGGAAGTTATATAGATATATATAGCATCACCAGCTAATTAATTGTGTTTTTTTTTTATACATTTTGATTTCATTCTTTACTCTCGTGATTCCTTACTACAATAAAATGGTAATATAGATATGATAGCTTGTTTCAGTATCTTAAATTGACGTTTATGTACACCGGCGATAAAGCGGGAAACAGTTGAATACACTTTACAATACATAACATAACTTATGTAGCTTGACAATATCATTGGAATTTTCGAGTTATACTTACCTACGTAGAATCTTGCAGTGTAACAATTTCAGTTTTTACAATGTTTAATATTCAAAATACAGTGTAACCCGGATATAAAAGACCCGGATATAAGAGAAACCCGGATATAAGAGTGATTTTCTCTGGTCCCAAATTAGAGCCTGTGTTAATGTATATAAAATAGACCAAACCCGGATATAAGAGAAACCCGGATATAAGAGTGATTTTCTCTGGTCCCAAATTAGAGCCTGTGTTAATGTATATAAAATAGACCAAACCCGGATATAAGAGAAACCCGGATATAAGAGTGATTTTCTCTGGTCCCAAATTAGAGCCTGTGTTAATGTATAAAATAGACCAAACCCGGATATAAGAGAAACCCGGATATAAGAGTGATTTTCTCTGGTCCCAAATTAGAGCCTGTGTTAATGTATATAAAATAGACCAAACCCGGATATAAGAGAAACCCGGATATAAGAGTGATTTTCTCTGGTCCCAAATTAGAGCCTGTGTTAATGTATATAAAATAGACCAAACCCGGATATAAGAGAAACCCGGATATAAGAGTGATTTTCTCTGGTCCCAAATTAGAGCCTGTGTTAATGTATATAAAATAGACCAAACCCGGATATAAGAGAAACCCGGATATAAGAGTGATTTTCTCTGGTCCCAAATTAGAGCCTGTGTTAATGTATAAAATAGACCAAACCCGGATATAAGAGAAACCCGGATATAAGAGTGATTTCTCTGGTCCCAAATTAGAGCCTGTGTTAATGTATATAAAATAGACCAAACCCGGATATAAGAGAAACCCGGATATAAAGAGAAACCCGGATATAAGAGTGATTTTCTCTGGTCCCAAATTAGAGCCTGTGTTAATGTATATAAAATAGACCAAACCCGGATATAAGAGAAACCCGGATATAAGAGTGATTTTCTCTGGTCCCAAATTAGAGCCTGTGTTAATGTATATAAAATAGACCAAACCCGGATATAAGAGAAATCCGGATATAAGAGTGATTTTCTCTGGTCCCAAATTAGAGCCTGTGTTAATGTATATAAAATAGACCAAACCCGGATATAAGAGAAACCCGGATATAAGAGTGATTTTCTCTGGTCCCAAATTAGAGCCTGTGTTAATGTATATAAAATAGACCAAACCCGGATATAAGAGAAACCCGGATATAAGAGTGATTTTCTCTGGTCCCAAATTAGAGCCTGTGTTAATGTATATATAATAGACCAAACCCGGATATAAGAGAAACCCGGATATAAGAGACTTCTTCTCTGGTCCCGACAACTCTCTTATATCCGGGTAACACTGTATCAACAAAGGTATGACCTGCAATAAAGCGTGAGACACAGTTTAGAAAGAACAATACAAATGCAAACGGATATATACCTATGATTGTGTTTCATATATTATATAAAAAAAGTTTGATAAATTCTTTTAACGGTTTTGTTATCTTGGGACATGTTGAAACTATATTAGAATAAAGCATTACCTATACTGGCTACGGATAGGAAATGAGTTCAGTAAATGTTAAGGGGTCCACCCCTTTTTCATAGAAGTGGACTCGCCCAGTTTGTACTTGTACTGTTGCCGTTGAATGCCCGGATGTTAGACTAGAGATACACTGATACAGTGATACAGTAAGAGTGTGAGGTAACCGCTTTGTAAGAGTCACGGTTGCGAGCACGTAGACTCAGAAGGAAGTCCTACTTCGATACTGATTTTCCCAGACTGTATATATATATTATTATTGCTACTAACCGCATTTCTGGATCTACTAACCGTATTACCAATTGTATTATTACGTCAATACATTTATTTGCTATATTTTATTCCTGCGTTTGCCATTCATTTGAGACCTGATTTCATCCCGGTATCCACAACAGTAAATATAAAAAAATATAAAACGTTATAAGACAAAGATTCGCCTTCTCACCAGATCATCGAAGCCATTCTGAGAGAATTAGAAGTCTTATCATCATTCATTATAGGCTCACATAATTTTAACAGCATTTGATATCAAGATGACACGGAGTTGATAGCAGACACAGGAAAAAAAAAAACTCATACAGAAGGTATAGATGGAAAGTGAAAAGAAAAGACTAAGCATCAAATAAAAGATGACTGAATGCATGGTTGTTAACGAAATCAACAACAGAGCAGGTTAATTACAAACTGGAGATAACGAAATGAAACAGGTGTAAAAAGGTAAATATCGGAGAAGCGTATTAACAGAGGACGGAAAATGCGTCACAGAAATCTGAAGGTGCATTAATCTGAGTAAAATATTAAGTAACACAAAATATAGTTAGGAACAAAAAGAAGGGTACGTGTTGAAAAATCCTCCCCTTTTTACACAAATGGACACACCCAGTATATACATATACTACTGCTACGTGAAAACCCGAGAGAGCAAAACCGGAACAAGAGGGGGGCGAAAGGTTGTAGATAACTGGATTAGTGAGAGTAAGGTAACAGTCAGAACGAACGTAGCGAGCAAGAGTCACTGTGAGCGAGCACGTAGGCCCAGTAAGAAGTAATACAGCAATACTCCAATACCAAAGACTGTATATATATATATATTACTACTAACCCGTATTCCTAGAACTACTAACCTGCATTACCAGTTTGTATTATTACATTAATACATTATTGTTTTATATTTCTTCTTGGTGTATGTGATTTATTGGTACAGGATTTCATCCCGGAACCAACAACAGTGCGGTACTATTATGTCGTATCAGTCCCCATATATGGCAGTGAATGCTTCTCAAACTTCTCACGGATGAAGATTAAATAGCAGATTTGTCATGCTAAAGAAGGCTGACGAGAATAACATTGGCCGAATATGAGTGCAACAACAAAGCTCTCGAGACAAAAGCAATAAAATGGACACATATATTAAAAATCAGAAAGGGACAGTTCAAATTTCTGGGAGGCATAATGAGGAAGGTGGGCTGGGAAAATGTGATACTCACATGACAATCCGAAGGTAGGAGAAACAGGCGAGAATAAAGCAAAATCTCCCTGGCGAGCTTGAGTGAATGGATATCGGAACATTTTATGAGATTTATGGTAAAACGAAAAAATAAATTAAGACCGACATTGGACAAGGAAATGTAAAGAGACATGATCGACGTTTCTGAAAGGGTCACGGTACTTGGATGAAGTTTTGATCTTGAAGTACCTTTGGCCATCTTCAGAAGTCCATTGTTTGGTCGACTTGTTGAATCTGTTGATTATTATATATTCCTTGCATTGATTATGGCCTTGCATTTTCACTGTATGGTCAGTTGCCTTTCGTCTCAGATGGAAATGTGTACATTGTATTATTACTTGATAACTGGATAGACTAGTCAGCAACACGCATATCTAACCAACGCCTAAAACTACTAACCTAGAGTTTTAAAGAAAATCAGTACTGCGTTTGTGGAATCATTAAATGTACTGTGAATTCGTATCATCATTTTATTATCTATAATAATCCCGATGAGAAAAAAAATATATATTACTTTTTAATCATTATAATAAGCAAAGCATTAAAGCAACTAAGACGCGACGGATCACTGAGTATAAGATAATATTAGAAACAAAAATCCTATTAAGGAGAGAGGACAATAAAAAATAGTGATTAAGGAGAGAAAAATAACGTTTGATATTGAATTTAAATTTCTAAATATCAAAGTTGACGTAGAAGCAAAAAACTGGAAGTATGTTCCACCAGCGAAAAGTTTGAGAAGAATTTGTTAGCATAGAACTTACGGACATAGAGACATTTCAACCGAAAAATTATTAATCCTTGCCGCCAATTTAGAACTGTAGTATAATTCCTAACGTCTAGGTACCATAGAAGAAAATAATATTTATTTACTTAATACAAAAATGGGGAACAATACCAGAGAACTGGTAGGGAAAGCCTAGTCTTCAATTTGCCTTATCTTAAACATAGCTAGTAACAGTTACTGACCCAAAATACCACAGTATTCCTTACACCGAAACAATACATCATTTCTTACCATTTTTACTATAGTCACCTTAAATAGCTATGTAGTTCTAACTAGTTCAAATATGTAGATTTGCCTTTGGGAGGGGGAATGCAAACAATATTTAAAAATGTAACCCCAAGAGAGGAAAGTAGTATTTATTTTGCGTAATACAAAAATTCCACACAATACCAGAGGACGGGTAGGGAAAGGCTGGTCTTCAATTTGCCTTATCTTAAACTTAGCTAGTAACAGTTACTGATCCAAAATACCATAGTATTCCTTACACCGAAACAATACATTATTTCTTACCATTTTTACTACAGTCATCATAACAAAAAAATATCTATACAATCGTAACTAGTTTTAATATGTAAATTTGTCTTTGTGAAGTGGAATGCAAATAATATTTAAAAGTATAACTCCAAGAGAGGAAAGTAATATTTATTTTTCTCAAATGCCAAAAAGTGGCACAGGCCCAAATATAGGGTAGGTGGAGTGTGCATTTAATCTGTCTTATCTTAAACTTAGCTAGCCACGATTACTGATCCAAACATACCACAGTATACTTCACAACAAAACAACACATTCTTACACTTTTTACTACAGCCACCATAATAAAGCTAGAATCTATGTAGTCCTAATTAGTCCATATATGCACAATTTGTCTGTAGGGGGGTGAATAAAATAACAATTTTAAAATTATACTCAGAATAGTATTAGTAATACCCACTCACCACGACCAATTAATTAAATGTGGCGCGAAACCAGTTAACGGGACAAAATTAATGCGGGACTAAGAAATTAATAACAACCTGCACACACACATTCGAAAAGCGAAAAATGTCACGCATCTACCAAAGAGCTGACATGTCTGTCAACTAACGGGGTTTAGAGAGGGAATAGAGCACATTTCATCAAAACAATTATCAACAAAATATTTATAGAAAAGGCACAGACAAACTATGTTTCGGCGGTGGAAAATTGACTGAAACCGTGATGCCCTGACATGTCCAATAATGTTGCAGATTTTTCTCTGCGTTTTATCAATAATCTCTAAATATATAATTATATTGACAATTACACATCTCAAAAAATATAACGTCTTTTCATTTTTTGCGCTTTGTCTATACTCTCAGAAAAAAGTATTACTGAAGATATTTTTTTCGCTAATGAATAATACATAGGTCTTCAGCCTGAAAAGCTGAAATAATTTCAGACTTAAACGCTTCCCGTATCTCGAAGGAACACTAATATAATTCGCAGATATGTCTGCAGTCATAACAAGCAGAGAACAAAATGAATACAGATGGGATCAAAAAGTTCTAAAACATTGATTGTAAATGACAACTAAGAACAAAAATGCGAAAATATACTGTGGTGTAAACTTACTAAAGTTTGTGAAGATCCTTGAAAAAATAATAGGGAAAATGATATTGTCGAATACAACTTTATTAAAAGAATTAATCATTTTCTAAATAAAACTAGTCATGGGCAAAATATGTGTTTGTTTTGTTTAACGGCATTCCAACCTAACTGTCATTTTATGCCGAAAATCATTTTAGTATAGCTGGCAACATTATTTTATTTTCAAAAACGTACAGCTGGCAACATTATGTTTTCAAAAACGTATAGCTGGCAACATTATATTTTAGAAAAAAAACGAATAGCTAGCAATTTTTTTTTCTTTTTCAAAAACGTATAGCTGGTAACAATTTGTTTTTTTCAAAAACGTATAGCTGGCAACATTATTTTTTAAAAAACGTGTAGCTGGCAACATAATTTTTTTAAAAACGTATAACTGGCAACATTATTTTTTTTTTTATAAATCATCATCCTTTCACAGTGTTTTGACCCCAGTTACAATTCCATTCAATAAGATTTTGTTAAAAAACATATAGCTGGTAATATTTTTCTTTTTTTAAACGTATAACTGGGAATATTATTTTTCCAAAAAGTAGAGCTGGTAATATTATTTTTCCAAAAACGTACATCTGGGAATATTATTTTTCCAAAAACGTATGGCTGGTAATATAATTTGTTCAAAAACGTATGGCTGGTAATATAATTTGTTCAAAAACGTATGGCTGGTAATATAATTTGTTCAAAAACGTATGGCTGGTAATATCATATTTCAAAAACACAATGCTAGCAATATTATTCCATCGAAAACGTATGGCTGGTAATACTACATTTCCCCAAACGTACAGCCGTCAACCATAATTTTTCAAAAAAGGTTTTCTGTTGGGCGTAGTATCGTCATACCCATCGAAGGGGATGCAGTTTACCGTCATACCCATGGACGCGGAAGCCGTTTACCGTCATACCTATGGACGCGGATGCAGTTTACCGTCATACCTATAAACGGGGATGCAGTTTATCGTCATACCAATGAACGCGGATGCAGATTACCGTCATACCCATGGACGCGGAAACAGTTTACCGTCATACCCATGGACGCGGAATCCGTTTACCGTCATACCTATGGACGCGGATGCAGTTTGCCGTCATACCCATGGACGCGATGCCGTTTACCGTCAACCCATGGACGCGGAAGCAGTATACCGTCATACCCAAGGACGCGGTGCCGTTTACCGCCATACCCATGGACAGCGATGCAATTTACCATCATACCCATGAACGGGGATGCAGTTTACCGTCATATCCATAGACGCGGAAGCAGTTTACCGTCATACCCATGGACGCGGATGCAGTTTGCCGTCATACCCATGAACGGGGATGCAGTTTATCGCCATACCCATGGACGCGGAAGCAGTTTACCGTCACACCCATGGATGCGGATGCCGTTTATCGTCTTACCCATGGACGCGGATGCCATTTACCGTCATACCCGTGGACGCGGATGCAGTTTACCGTCATACCCATGGACGCGGATGCAGTTTACCGTCATATCCATGAACGCGGATGCAGTTTACCGTCATACCCGTGGACGCGGATGCAATTTACCGTCATACTCGTGGACGCGGATGCAGTTTACCGTCATACCCATGGACGCAGATGCAGTTTACCGTCATACCCATGGACTTGGAAGCAGTTTATCGTCATACCCATGGACGCGGATGCAGTTTACCGTCATACCTATGGACGCGGATGCAGTTTACCATCATACCTATGGGCGAGGATGAAATTTACCGTCATACCCATGAACGCAGATGCAGTTTACCGTCATACCCATGAACGCAGATGCAGTTTACCGTCATACCCATGATGCAGTTCAACACCAATGGGCAAAATATGTGACGGGAAAATTACACTCAATATGTTTACTGTGTCTGGTGAAGGAAAACCCAATCAGTGATATTGCAAATATAATTAAATGTCTTGTGATTAAAAACAGTAAAGTATACTTGTGTAAATTCTTTTATTTGAAGACAGAGAACTGACACTAAGAAGCATGCAAACATATAAGAATAAACGTAAAGGGACTAATGGAATTTTTTCAATGGTTCAAATAGTTTTCTTTGTATTCGTGGTATTACAATAAATTAACGTTTATAGTAATGAGAAAAATTGTCAGATTAAAAAGATATATATATATATATATATATACATATTAATTACTTAAATTATTTAGTTTACGTTTGAAATACAAATGATATAATATTGGCACAAGCGATTTTCACAGAGATATATACATCACTTCAAAAAAGTTTCGATGAGCATTAGACAAAGGGTTTTTCTATCTTATAATTGGGTTAAGCTTTTAAACCTTTTATTAGACTATGAAATTTATTTTTTATGCTAATAATTTAACGCAAAAATTTGTTGATGTCGGCAGAAAACCGTTAACTCATATCTATGGTTTAATACACTTTTATTATTTAGAAACTTAATAATGTGTAGTTTTCATGTAGGCATAAAAGGCATGGGTCATCCAAGGTTTTACAAGTTCTTGTTCTATTTCTTATTTTCCATTTTACTTTTGGTGTTTTATTCATTTCTTTTAAATGCCAAAAATATTTTGATATAGATGTCTGATTTCTATTTCTAATCTTATTGAAGGAGCTTTTGTGTTGTCTCCATCAAATTTTAAATTCAATTCTTCGTTGAACCAATGTATATCCTATCAATGTTCGGACTCTCAATGAAGGAGATAGTGAATTGGTACGCCACAGATTTTGTGCGGTATTTATTTTCCAACGGACAGTCATCAGGGTTTCTACAATCACTAATTTTCATTATTTTTTATCTAATTTTAGTATAGGATATTTCTTAATACTGTTTTGGCATACGTGTTTTTCAAAGATTTTCTTCTTAATTTTTTTATGATTCTTTGTAGATTCTCAGTGCAACTGTAGCTTAATTTTAAGGTGTACACGTTAAAATTATGTTACAATTGCCGTAGTCTCGACACATAGGCCTGTATTCATAGACTCGAGTAGATAGTGCAGCCCTGGTGTAAGAGGGTGGTAGCAGAAAGAACTGTTTCTGGCAAAAAGACTCTGCAACATGACACAAAAGCAGACGAAACGGCAATGTTTGTGAATCAATTTGTTCAGCCACATCCTATGTCTATCAAATTCCCGAAACTACAGCCCCATTTATTATTATGTGAGGGCACAGGGGAGCGAGGTACAAACAAGACTTCTTGTAACACCATAAGATGTAAGAAGGCAAAGACTATGTCAGTATTCACCAACTTAAAAAAGGTGACCGGATAGAAGAGATGCAGGAGATTCCGAAGTCTTTACGAAGCTGGGATTAAAGCCAACGTCGAATAATAATTCAGAAATTTATTCTTTAGCATTTCAAGTTATGTTTGTGTAATTTATTCGGAGTTTTCATGGTGA
>CAHIKZ030002652.1:132500-209580 GCA_903632075.3 Acanthosepion pharaonis
ACTGCCTCTTACAATATTAAAAGAGTACTATTGGTCGGGTAAACAAACTGTTAATGTTGAAAACTTTCTTTAATGTGTTCTCTTTGAATGTGTTAATGAATACAGTATTTAACATATATTAAATCCCTAAATTATTTGTAAAAAAGATAAATATTAAAATTGCTAGCAAGCATCAAATTAATTTCTTCGTGGTTATTTTGGCCATCTGAATTACTATCAAATATTAAAATCTATTATTCGCATAAGTTGCTAAAACTTACCACCCCACTCCTTCATATGTAAAACCCATTTAGAGTCTCTTTCTCCTTACTTCGCACTGCTTCCTTTTTTCCTTTTTCTTTTCTCTTTTCTCCCCTTCCCATTTCAATATATCACTTCCGTTATGTTAACCGTTTAAATAAGTAATGGTCTGGTCATTCCTTCTCCCTCAATACTAAGTATGATTGAGAGAGATATTAAATGAAACCCACCCTAAACTCTACACTGTCTCTCTAACCACTCCTTATTATACTCTGTTAAATTACAAAAGCTTACACTATCCATCAATTTTCATTTCATTTTTTGAAAGTGTTATCTGATGATCGGCGTCGTTTCAAAAGGCTCTGGTGAAATAAATTATTATGATGGAACTTTAAACTGGTATGTTTTTCTTCAAAATATTACTTCTGGATTTACATTGAGCTCTCGGGATTTCATCCCACTTGGGACTACCCACAGAATTACCAAGTTTTTCATACACACACACACATACACACACACACACACATATATATATATATATATATATATATATATATATATATATATATATATATATATATATATATATATATATATATATATACTTTATATGCACGGTACTTATTCGAATGCGCTCAATATCAGTAATAGATCTAGTTTGGCGAATGCAAGGGCGTGAATTTCATAGTAACAAATTCATATCAATACAACTAATATATATATATATGTATTTATATATTTTTAAGTTCTGATGTTTGAAAAAAAAAATAAATATATATATATATATATATATATATATATATATCTGTGCGTGTATTTGTGTGAGTATCTTTGTTGTTGGTCTGGTGTGTTTGTATTTGTGTCTATACACATGTATATGTGAGTTTTTATGCATAATTCAATCTAAACCTCTATCTCAGACTCTACCCATCTATCTATCGATCTACCAATGAATTGATCAAGCAATTTAATTATTCAAGTCTTTCAAAGTTAATATTTTCAAATAATTCTATATCTGTTACTGTCTATTCATTTTTTCTATCTCGATTCCAATCTACTTATCTATATTAATTCAAACTTATGTAATGTTTATCTATGCATCAATACATTTATCTATCAATATCAGAATATGCATAACATCATACATCTCTTGACATCCACCTACTTACATATATATACCACTTACATATCTATTCTATCTCTTTTTCCACTTTTCTGTCTAAATCTGATAACATCATTCTCTTCTATATATATATATATATATATATAGAGAGAGAGAGAGAGATAGAAATATAGAGAGATAGACAGATATGAGATGAGAATTAATGCCGTATAATTCCATTCTTCGACATATCTATCTATCTATCTATCTATATATATATATATATATATATATATATATATATATATATATATATATATATATATATATATGTATGTATACATAGGTATCGAGAGAGTAAGATAGATAGATAGATAGATAGACAGATGTATGATAAGAATTAATGCCGTATAATTCCAGTCTTCGACATTTAATTTTTCTTTTGTCTTAATCTCACATTACGACATGTCTCATTCAACTACGTAGACAAGTTTAATCTCCATATTTTTAATATGATCCTCTCACATTTTCGGAAATATTTCTTAGTGTTCTTATTAAAGAAAGAAAGTTATCATGTTGATGCATATCCATTTCATTCCGAGTACTTTCGTCATTATTACAGTGTCATCATCAGTGTCTTGATTTGTTAAATTGTTTTGTTCATCATTATTCTAATTTAAAATTGATGCGTTCATCTGAAAATTGTTCTCCTTCTTTCCTGGTGTAAAACGCTAAACTTATGCAGTGTACGATTTTTAACTTTTATGATATAAACATACACGTATGGTAACGCCAATGGAAGTAACTCTGTTATTGCAGTGTATATTAAACAAATATATATATATATATATATATATATATATATATATATATATATATATATATATATATAGCTTATGTGTTTGAACCCAGATATTTTTAAACTGTCAAAATGTTAAACATTTGTGTAGTATAATTAATTAATTTTATTATTGGTTTATTTCTTTTTTTTTATAGTTATCTTCAATCATTTTTAGTTCAAGTTTATTGTTTGCTCGATAAATATAGATATATTTTCAACAAGATCTTTTCTAAATTGCTAATTTAGGTAGGCATTTGTAAATCTTGAGAGATGTTAGGTGTATCACTCAAATTGAAACTCAATAAGAAACCCACACATGAGATGTAGTTTTGTTGATAACAAAACATTCTGATAGCCAACAGCTTCATTTTGATTTGTAATAGGTTTACGCTTGTTTCCATCTCTTGTAACGGTTCTCTGAAAAAAATCGTGTGTTATTCATAAGGTTCCAAATTAGTAGTAATATGAATGTCTAAAGATTACTGCGACAGTTGTAGTTCATCCCAGTTAAGAAAAACCGATTTCATTCAGGACTTCAAAGACACATAATGCTTGTCTTTGTTCTAATAGAAGACGAAATCAATTCAATTTAACTCATCCGGACGAGTTTCAAATTTTTTTGCATTTAATCGGTCCATTAACAGTAACAGTAACGTTTATTTGTGTGTGTCTGAATGCAACTTCTGGTTTTGCAGAAAAATCTGTAAACGAAAAAATAAATATTCAATTCCAACAGATACATTGCCTAAGTATTAATCCGACTCAGGCCGATTTTGCAGGGATTAACGGTAGCTTCTTTTGTTTTGCCTATTAATCTTTTGGTCAGTACAGCTCATGAACGGTTTGTGGAATATATTGACACGTGGGAATTGCTTTCAACATTTAACTCTTTTATTCAATGGTCAACTGAATTATATCCTCATTATCATAAAAATCTCGACATCCTAAAGTTCTTTCAGTCATATATCACGCCCCTTTCAGCGTTAATATTTCGAATGTTAACTATCAAATTAGAGAGCTCCTTGTAATGGCTGAATTTTCATAAACAAAATCTGAAGTATCCGTTTCTAATTTGAAATAATTTTAATGCCACTTTATTTCTAAATAATTATATATATATATATATATATATATATATATATATATATATATATTATAAATCAGTTGATTTAAAATATGTTGGAACATACACAGTTCTAGAAGAAGTTTCAAAAATGGAAGCTAAATTCTTTGAATTAAAGGCCTAATTAAATTAAAGACATTAGTTCCATTTCATCCCTGAAATTCGCCTGAGGATGAAATGGAACTAATGTCTTTAATTTGATTACAAAATTAAATTCAAAGCTTTAGCTTCCATTTTGAAAACATGGTTAGAACTGTGTAGCGTAACAACATATATTAAATCAATTAATTTATAATATTAATGCTCTATAAATTTACATTGAGCATTATTTTGTAAAAGGAAAAATATCTATAAGAACACCGAATTATATATCTTAATTGTTCTTTCTTTTATATATATATATATATATATATATATATATATATATATATATATATGTGTGTGTGTGTGTGTGTGTGTGTGTGTGTGTGTGTAGGAATTATGGTCAATAAGTTTTGGGACTGTTGATATAGTAAGGGAGTGCTAAAATAAGCAGAGGGTAGTGGCGTGCCAGAATGTGACTCTGTAATCTGCTATTCATATACACGAATATATAAATCTCTCTCCCAGCTCCGTTGCTAATAGCAGTGCTTGGAAGCCATGTGTGTAGGGTGTGGTAGTTTCACACCACTACAGAGGATTCTGTTAGTGTTCATGGCTCTGCAGCAGATTTTGACCAGGCACTATATTTCTCAAATCCGACAACCACCGTAATCCCCAGATCTCCGCCACTTACAAAGTTCTTCCTCGTCAAATATCAAATCGCACTTGAATAGAACATGATTTGAAGGCGCCGAGGAAAGCCAAGGGAATGAGACAAGGTAGCTCCCCCAAAAACGAGTTTAAGAAATACTTACATCAATGGAAGCGACGCTGGATAAAGTGTGCGGCTTCAAATCGGCATTACTTTGAAAGAGATAAATGCGTTGTTTATAAACCTTTCTACTCAATTTAGTTTTCCAGCAATTTTTTCCAATATTCGAACGGAACTATTCTTTTTAAATCAGTATCCTCCAATACAAGGTATTAAAACCACTAAGACACAATAGGTTACAGGGGGCGGAAAAAATGTTAATTATAAGCGGAACGAGAAAAGATTAATTAGTAGGACGGTAGACAGATATAATCATTGCATTTAAATAATTTCAGATTAAGTCGTCTGAAAAGCATGGAACCTGAAAAAAAGTTCCACAAGCTAAAAGTGCGATAAAAGAAACTGTTAGCATAGAACTTCCGGCCAAATATAGCCAGCCCGACTGTAAATTGGTGGATCTATCTTTAGAATAATATGGTGAGCACCAAAACTCGTAATATATTTTGTTACTTGTTAAATGCTAAATCCTCTGTAGACTTTGTCAATCTATCTATCTATCTAATTATATATATATATATATATATATATATATATATATATATATATATATTTATATATATATGCATATATATTTTGTTCACATATATATATATATATATATATATATATACATATATCATATAATATATATATATATATATATATATATATATATATAAACGCATGTATTAATGAATGAATTACATGCATAAAGACTGCTAATTTTTAACGACATCCTTTCATACTCACGAATAATTTTCCGTGTACTGATGTTAAAGGATGAGAGAAATGTGCTATAGCGGTTTAGATTTATTTCATTTTCATTTATCCCAGTACTTTAGATCTTCCAAGATTATCTTCAGGCGTGTGACTAGTGCAAAATTATGTTGTTCATTAGTACAAGTATTTATACAAAGTTGTGCGTTGTTATCCATTACCGTAATTTTTTCATTATGCTTTTAAATGCAACACGGTTGACAATGTTCTGTGGGTTCATTAATACTTGTACTAATTAAAAATATATAGTTTCTATTCAATCAGACATGCCTAAAATAGGTTTGCCTAAATACACACACACACACACACACACACACACACACACACACACATATATATATATATAATATATATATATATATATATATATATATATATAAAGAGATCTGTGGGTATATAATCCAAGTGAATCCTAATAATATAAAATATACTATAATCCTAATAATATAAAATATAAAGCCATGTGAATTCTAATAATATAAAATATTCAAATTAAATTGTTGAAAAGCTCCTGAATGTAATTTTATTCAGTTGAGTGAAATGCCCATACAGATTGATTTTTTTTTTAGGAATTTTTCAATATATATATATATATATATATATATATATATATATATATATATATTATAAAATTAATTGATTTAAAATATGTTATTTTTCGCTACAACCAACCATGTTTCAAAAATAGAAGCTAAAACCCCTAATTTATTTTTTGCAATTAAATTAAAAGCATTAGTTCATTTTCATCTTCAAGCGAATAATTCGCTTGAAGATGAAATGGAAATGTTTTAATTTATTTCTATTTGTGAAACATGGTTGGAACTGTGTAGCGAAAATAACCATATTTTAAATCAATTAATTTATAATATTAATGCTCTGTAAATTTACATTGAGCACTATTTTGTAAAAATAAAATATCTATAAGAACACCGGATTTTTATATCTTACTGTTCTTTCTTTTTTTATTTATATATATATATATATATATATATATATATATATATATATATATATATATATATCTATTCTTAACGGTTTTCATATCCGAACATTGAAAAATGATTTGTCAAACGTTTCATTCATGTTCAATAAGCACTTACATTAATTCATACATATAGACGATTATTATAAGCCTATCGTGACATATGCAAGTACGCAGACTTGTAATTTGTCGGAGGCGCTAAATATGGTCATTAAACATCTGTTTTTAGTTGCCGTATCTCTGCAGCAAGCAGATAGCGAATCAAATCAACCCGTTTTCATCAAATGAATCATCATACGGGCTGTCCGATATGAGACTCTGTAATAAAGATGTATTGATACTGTAAAGCTGTATCAAACACGAGTCACTAGGCACAGCAACCGCCCGTTGGGACTTCGCATTTAGACACGCTACACTGTGCAATCTTTTTTTTCTAATGCCGACTAACTTCCGCTTCATTGTGAACCTGCATTTAACTACAAAATTCATCGAGTATATGCAGAAACTTCTATCTTGCGAGTGGCACAAAGAAGATATTTTTAAATCTTCCATATAAACACTGCTGTCTTTTTTTGTAGAAAATAGTAGTGAAGACGATTATATATTGTTTAAATGTTCTATCTTTAAGGTATCAAATTTTGCGATAATTTTCATATATGGAGAACGTTTTTGATTTTTACGACATCTATATAGAGCAAACTTAATTTAAAATTTAGGATAATTTAAAGAAAGCGTCTATTCTGCCTTCAGATGTATTTTTAAACTCATATTCAAATTTTACAGACGCAGGAGCCACACAAGTGGATAGATGCTGAATAATGTTTTTGTATGTGCGCAGTAGAATGGGGTATGTAGTGCAGTTTATATCAGTCATTCATTCATTTTTTTATCTTCTCTTTGCAGTTTATTTAAAGCCAGATCCTGTTTCATTATTACTTATTCATTTTTGGAATATTAAACGTTTAGTGATACAAGTTTTAATAATTAACGCATAGCTGTTGCAGAAGAGCTGGATTCACACTTTTGCCAAGAGTCTTTTCGTTTAAGTGAATATAACGAACACAAATGGAAGTGTAATGAAACTCTGATTAACAATTCCCAGCCATTATCCATTACACTAGCCCCACAAGAAAGAATACAGCACTTCGTGCTCCCGAGCGATAAGCCATCTAGGCACTGACTAGGTTCGGTGCTCGTAGGGGAATCTGTTTTATGTGATGGAGCCATAAGCCACCGAAAATTATGACATTATGTAGGACAGGTAATGGCCATCCCAAAATATAAAGAGATTAAGATTGTAGCGATTGGGGAAAAAAGATCCATGCAGGACACTGTTCCGCAAAGTAATTTGTCTTTGGAAGAATTTCCCAGAGTGGAAGATCCTTCTTATTAGGCAAATACAAAATGAATGACAATAATTCGTCCCGCTTCCAGAGGAATTGCAGGTCTTAGATTCTAACATCAGGACTGGTGCATCTAAGGAATGTAGCTGGTCATAATCTTTGCAATGAAAATATTGATATCAAAGCTGAGGCTGGAGTTATTTCGCGTCTGGGAAAAGGGCTATAGACTGGGAAATTATTCAACATTTACAAGATTGCGTAGACGTTACTGGGAAATTGGGTCTGATCAGATATGACAGCAATAGTCCATTTTTGCTCAGATCGGGCATTTTGTCAGATAAAACATTGTAGGAGGGCTGGCATTCTTCCTCGAACGATTCAAAAAGCAACCATTTTGTACCATCTTTAGAGATATATATATATATATATATATATATATATATATATATATATATATATATATATATCTGTGTGTGTGTTCCTCATGATCCCTGGGATGAAATTTAGTGATAGTAGTAAATCAAAGGAAGATGCCTCCCTAAGAGAACAATAATTTATATTGAGAGTTGAAAATTCAGGGCCTGCTCGGTGATGGTGGATTAATAATTTGAATTTGGATGCCATGTCAGTTACTAACCAGTCCTTCGTCCATTTAGCTGTCTGAATTAGGTCTGAGAAGTTAGCAATTTCTAAGTCATCAATATTTTTAGAGATGCACCTATAAACTCTTGTATCCTATGTATACACATTCACATAAGATCCGATTATGTTCTGAGGCAGTTCGTTAAAATAAAAATTTTTTTGGTTATTTATAACGAATACCAGGACCTACCTATCTGGATTAATATTATAAGCGAGAAAACTATCCCAGACATTCCATACCTGGAGTGTTTGTATAGCAATCCCGTACGACACACCTCAAAATACTCTGATTTATCTATGCCGATATTTTCCGTCTATGGTTCTCATGATTCTGTGAATAATGGCAGTTAGGACGACAACATGGAACTAGCAGAGGAAAATACATCCTGTTCGCTGATCAAGAGGTTATTGCTTTTGAGAAAACAAGAGAAGGAATATTGATATGAAAAGTAAAGTTCAACTCGGCATATATATATATATATATATATATATATATATATATATATTAGGATATTACACTGAAAACATGATATAAAATAAATACACAATTGCAGTCGTGTTCCAACGCATATCAATGCATCTCATGAGGCGATTGCAAATTACCGGCGAGTGAACGATTTACTTGGAACCAAAAGCAAAATACAACCGCTTTTTACGAAGAAAAAGAAAGGAAAATGTCATTTATAAGGTTTCTGAGATTTACTCTCGTCAACCAATGAAACATGATCTACGTTAAAATTAAACGAAGCAAAAATTTAAAAAAATATTTTTTTATAAATGCGTCATGGCCGATACATTGAGAGCTAACGACATTCACATGAGTATAAATAAAATATACAAAGCTGCCCATGCAGTTTCCTAAGAAATAAAAAAGAAGGTATTTAACAAAATGCTAAACAAATTATATGCTTGATGAATTGTGTACATAAAAATTATAATAGCTTCTTTAATAAACATGTAAATAATTTAAACTTATAAATTTATTTGGACAATTTTGCTGTTACAGAAAAAATATGTGTTAAATTCTTCATGACATATATATATATATATATATATATATATATATATATATATATATATATATATATATCGTGTAAGTGCAAGATTGTCGAATTATTAGATTAAGTTTGAACCGTTGTATCTTAGAAATATCTTACTGGAAAAGAATTACCAGTTTTAGATATACTCATTAGAAATTGAAACAACCGCTTAATCACAGATACCGGCTACAAACCTACGGACAGGAATATATGGAGAACACACACACACACAAAACACACACACACACACACACATATATATATATATATATATATATATATATATATATATGGCAAAACCAGATATAGTAATCACGAATACATATGTGATCCCTATAAAAACAGGAATAATATGTATGTGCATGTGTATATGTGTGTACATATATATATATATATATATATATATATATATATATATATATATATTGCAAGCTAACGGGGCACACACGATACACAAATACGCAAAGATGGAAATAGATTTGACAGTCTCATGGGTGATGTGGTAATAGGGGTAAATATCTCTCATCAACACATCTGTCATCGTCACCACTAAGACCAAACCTAATGATTTTATTACCACTTTGGCAGAAATTCACTTTTGCCAACAGTCCAGAAATGAGATCAAGGCTCACTACAAATATAGAAAACGGACAATGAAATATTAAAAGAAGATAAGAAATTTATTTCATCAAAAATTGATTTCGTTAATCTGCCTGAAGGAGGTCACGGGTCCGTAAAATGTGTAGCAAAATTATGATGTATAAAATATAATATATAAACTAAAAGAAATCCACATTATAATAAAAAAAGAGTCAACCATTCCTTTCTGGTAAAATTTAAGTTGATTACGAAAGATTATATACATTAAAATACATGAAAGATTATAAAATCGAAAAATTTCTGGACGTACTGTCTGTTACATCAACTAATATTTGTAAGTATAGTTGTTAATATTAAAATTGATTTCATTGACAGTTGACAAAGAAAATAAATACAAAAAAATATGACTTATCTTTCATAATTCATGTTTCGCAACATCTAATCTGTGTATCAGGAGGATAGATAATTCTAATGTTCACATTAGTGGAAGTCATAAAATAATACCCTTAAGAAATAAAAGAATTGGACGTAAGATATAATATTTTTAGCTAATATCCGTTAGCAATATATAATATGTTGGAATAAATTCAATTTAATTCTCTAATCACGTGATGAGATGATAATTGATGTTGGGAAGATAAATGGTGAAATATTTATTTCATTCATTTACTCTGTGTATGCGTGTGCATGAGATAGACAGAGAGAGAGAGAGAGAGAGAGAGAGAGAGAGAGAGAGAGAGAGATTGATAGTGTTCATGTTTGTGTGTGGAATCTTTGGTCGATTCCTATGTAGCTAAACTTAGAATTGCGTTATGAGGACACAAACAGCACAGTAGTCGCATATAATTTTATTACTGAGCTGAAGGTATGTGTAAAGCAGTTAATCATTGAGGGATAACTGAAATGGGGCAAATAATGTGTGGTATGCCCAAAGTTTACGTCTCTGGTTTGAGATTCAGAATTGTCCTAGTTGAGTTGACTACAAAGTTTAAGAGCCCAGGCGACACTGAGGGTGGTGTTAGTGTGTGTGCGTGTATGTATACGTGTGTTTAGATATAATTAATTTTTTAGCTGTGTAAGGAAAAAACTAAACTTGTCTACATCTTAGACTTTTTAAAAGTAACTCCTTTCCTAATGTAAATAAACCCTTCCCAACATATTTGACTATCGACCTAAAAAAAAGCAAAACAGAAAACAGTTATAATCAAAAGCTACTACTATTTAAAATATATATTTGAACTAATCTCTCAAACTAAAATAATATAAATAATAATGACATTCAAAAAATCATCAAACAAAATAACAATTAGACATTTTCGTTTATTATATATAAAATTACTTAGCCTCCTATATAATTCACTTGCCTTTTCAGTTAGTTTTGTGTATACTTATAAGCGTTCGTAAATTTTAAAATTCTGAATATCTATTATTTTTTTCTCTTGGGTCAGAGGAAACTCCGCAAAATAAAATCATTACATTTATCCATCAGAAGTCGAAACACGTCGGTTAAGATAACTTTTTATTTCGTCTTTAATTATTATATATATATATATATATATATATATATATGTTGATGCATCTTTCATTAAATAATATAAACAAGTATTGTCTATTTATTTTAAGTAAGTTCCTTTCATATTGTCTTATAAGCTCAATAACATTATCATTGAAAGACGAAAGGAAATCACCATATTGATACATGTTTAAATCCATATATATATTCAATGGTTACACGTTCTAATTCACGAAGATCTTTTGATTCCGACAACTTATTCCAAAATTTCTTTTCTTTCCATAAATTTTCAATAGGATTCAACTCAGAACACATTGAAGGCCAGGGCAGAACTGTAATCTTTTTTTTCTGAAATCAAACACTCATTGACCTAGACGCATGTTTGGGATCATTATCTTGTTGGAAAGGATTTGTTTGGATTATATGTAAGGTATGATATTTTGCGTTTGTGATGGGGATGTGTTGTATTTCTGTCTTTTCTTTTTCTATTTGTATTTAGGGATTAAAGTGGCTGCTTAATTAAATGTCTTCATTTCCCTATTATTTAATTCTTTTTGTTCAATAAGTTAATTTGATATTTGATGGTGATGATTGTTAAATTTTCATTCAGACAGAGTTTTCCGTTTCTGCTGTTGCGAATGTGTGGGGCTGCTTTTTATACAGTTTTCAAGTTAACCCTAGTGATAATGTTAATTGTTTCCTGGCTTCATATGTATTTTGATACTGTTGTTTTATTTTTGTCATTTTCAATGAGTGTTGAAAATGATTAAATCTTTCCTTAAATGTTCTGTAGCACAAAAAAAAAAATTAAAGGAAAGAAGAATTAGCATGGGATGAACTTGACAGAGTGAAAATAAATGAAAAAGACGTCTTAGAGTCATAGAAAAAAGAATGGAATTATTGACCAAACTCATATTTTCAGACACTTTTGCAGCGAATGCCAAATATTTTTGCTGCAGTAAACAAGGCTAAACGAAGATATTTGACGAGAACTAAATATAATCATATTTTGTTTTCTTTTTGTCATAATAAAATGTAATATCTCCCATTTTTAACCACGTATAATACTTTTCTTTTAAAGTACAAAACAGCTACTTTTGGGGACTTATTTAAAACACACCTAAAATGTATATATATATAGATATATATATATATATATATATATATATATATATATATATATATATATATATATATATATATATATATCATTTCACCATAAGCAAGACAGGAATGCCAATTGTAAGCAGAAAGTTACAAAGAGAGAAATTGAGGGAAAGGCTGGTTATTGGCGGGATTGAAGAAAATATAAAAGATGAACCGGGTTCAAGACAGAAGATTGCGATAGAAGTTGCACTTACATTTTTGAATATTGTATTTATCATGGAATCAAGTAAGTAGAAGAGAATTCAAGTGTCGGGAAGTGAGAGAAAATAAACTGTTGAAGTAGAAGAGGCGGTTACATTTATATATTTCAGCAGTAAACGGGTGGGACATAGATGTATGTGTGCATGTGCGTGTTTATTTGACTTTGTGCGCGTGGGTGCGTGTGGACATGCGTGTGTGAAATTTGTATTATATTTAGAGAAACAGCAGTTTGTATATCTTACGATTTTCCAGCTATATATATGTTGTTTTTTTTGTTTTGTTTTGTTTTTTTTTTGCATAAGATCTTTAACTCATTTTCTTTTCATAACCAAATTTCCTCGTGTGTTACGCCATCGGACTAAATATTGCAAGTCGTACTTTTTTTCTACAGTAAAAGCACTCAGAATCGGTGCAGAACTTTTCCGCACGAAACCTTCGACAAGATGAGAACATACACAATTAATATTTCATCACCGAGTACCTTTTTTCCAATTTGAATGCGAAAAAATAATACCGACATTTAATGTACTTGCATTTGCTGAAGCCATACCTTATGTTTTTTAATACTTCATACAGAGAAGATTACGTGCATTTCGAATGCATAACATTTGAATGTTTTAAAACTCAAATAAAAATAATATTTATAAATGTATTTCTTCAGTGAAAGTTGAATTAAAAAATACACCAATAATATTAGTATTCTCTTAATTCTCTGCATTCAGTGTTTACCATAATATTTCTCAGGAAAACAACTGGAATTAAAGAATAATTTCAGAAAATGTTAATTTGATTGTATAAGGTAAAACGTTAATCTTCAGGTGTTTATAAAACAAGTACAAGCCATATTTCAATTTATTATTTATATACGAAGAGAATGTAATCCGGCATTATGCAAATTAGCATTAATGGATTTCTTTTCACGTGGATGGATTCAAATGGGATATATATGAATAAACAACAATAATATATTCTTATCTATTTTTCTATATTGATTTCTACGTCGTTGATGGAAAAGTGGTTGAGTGGCATCAAATTTCAGTGCAGAAAGTACATATAGAAATTTTTAGTAGAAATAATCCACTGACATTTTATAACTAGCATATGCAATGATTTCGATTTTTAAATCAATTTCATTCCTCTTAGAAAGAATTTCCTAAAAATAAGTAACGGCATTTCTATAAGAAAAGAAAATATTCCAGTACGAAAGTTTGAAATATTTCCACCGCAATCAAAGTAATAAACACACTGAGAGAAAAAGAGTTATTAAGCCAGGGAGAATCTGAGAATAGATGTTGGCGAAAATCTTTTTACTAGTACGGTACATTGAAAAACTTTCCCAGAAAGAGAAGTACATTACTAAACATTGTTATAACTCAATTATTACAGCTTCGTATTGGAATTTAATTATTTGTGAAGACGTGCAGGAAGGAAAAACCACGTATTTTAAAATTAAAACATAGGTTCTCATTTATGCAAATTTATAAATAAGTCTCATTCCCTTTGAACCGAAGATTCTTCTCTGTGTGTATATATATATATATATATATATATATATATATATATAAGATGTCAGTTGAATAATCTTACGCACACACACACACTCATATATATATATATATATATATATATATATATATATATATATATATATATATATATTAGTGACAGAATATATATATGTTAATGGCAAATATTTAGGGAAATCTCCGAGAAAATTTTCATTATTAACAGTTTAAAGCTAAATACTTCTTACGATATCCTTATCTATCTGTAGTTTTTTTTATTTATTTATCTTATCATTATATAATATTTGCGCTCTTCTTCTTTTCAATATAAGGAAATATCTTATTTACTAATTAGTATTTGCGCCTTCAAATCATTTTAGGACAGCATTTGAATCAAAATCTGAGGAATATTTGGAAAATAATTTCTAATCTAATCATCAAGTGTAGAACAACAAAGTAACTCCATTCTTGTATTTTCCCAACTACACACAGAAAGGATTTAGAGATTTTGATAAGATACAAAGAAGAATCTGCAATGTTATTTGTCTTAACCTGCCATCTCGGCTCCAGTCTGGTTCCCTTCACTGTAAAGTAGCTTCCTTTGTCCCTTTTCTTTAAATGTTTCATGCTAATTTTTCTGATGTTTTATACTCTTTGGTATGTATTTTTTTTAATTTAAGCGCAGTACTATCTTGACACTTAGGTCTCGTTATATTACAGCTGAAATGGGAAAATGTAACCGTAAGTTTAAAAGGTTCTTCTCTCACACTTCTCGCTCGTGGAACTTCCGTTTTCATGTTCTTTTATTGTTATCTCTTAATAATGATTTCTTTTTGTCGTATACTCTCATACGCAGTAACCACTTATTGCCTGTATTATTGTGTGTGGAGAGAAATGATTAAATTTAATGTGTAAAAAGCAGAGTATTTTTCATATCAATATTTGGTTCATATATTTAGATCTTTAAATGAATGTTTTCCGATACAAACAAATATATCTGTGTATGTCTTCATGATTATATGATAATAAGTACAATCCTAGCAATAACCAGATAGATAACAAAGGGAATCTGCTTTCCAAGTAGACATATCTACAGTTTTAATAAATTTATTATGAATATGGCTAACAGTAGAAAGAATATCTCTATTCACACAGCAACTAAATGACTTCCAATTCTTTATATACTAAAGTTCCCTCAGTACACCAATTGAGAACTATTTAAAGAATATTAACATCCTAATCATAATTAAAATGAGTCATAGCCGTAGTATTAGCACCACCTCATCTGGGCAGAACTTATATTTGCAAAAATAGAGTCATCCCATCTAAGTGGGTCGTATCGATTATCTTTTCACCAATAGCTCAACTTCAATTTTTCACTGAACGATTTAAGTAATCTTTTCGACAGTTCAATGAATTTCTTGTAATAATAAATAAATCGCACGAGGCGTGAGTCAGTATTTGAAAATTTTTATTATTCCACTATGGAAATGTTTCCGACTACACTTCAGCAACGGAGAGGAAACAATGAATGAGAGATGACGCGTTAAGCAAAAAGTAATATATTATTTGAGAAATTACAATTATTCAGTTTGCAACTTATTCAATTAATAAGATGCTATACTGTTGTAATTGATCAAATAAGGAACAAGTAAAGTGTCTTTGTAAATTCAACGTGTTTCATTATTTCTTTACGTCATTAAAATTTTGTTGTAAATGACGTGTATTCCCCTAATGAAACAAAACAGAAATTAAAAATCTTAACAACTACAAATTCTTTAACTACTAGAGAATTTCTAATTAACCTAAATAAATGACAACTTTTTAGAGGCTAGCTTACTTTTTTTCTTATTAAATCTTGTTACCTGATTTAATTCAGATATTCGCCTCAGTATAGATAGTTTTCTTTATTAATCGATAATTGTTTTAATTTGGATAGTAACCACTTGGGAAAAAACAAGACAACATATATTTCATTTTACCATAAAAAAACATCTATTTTGAAAAGATGAACATATTTACATAAAAAAAGAATAAATATTTACATTGATTAAAACAACACTGAATAAAAATCCCTTCAGACGAAAACAAAAAAAGCTTCCACTATTCTACTTATAATTCAACCGTATGCATTGTCTTTACATTCATTCATATTGGGAAAAGAAATTGAATACTTCTAAGACACTACGGAGCGAGAGGAGACTGAATTTCTTTTGAGACTAGTAATTTCATGTCTACTGACCTTTCGTTGATAGTGATACGAGCAGTTATATTTTTCTGCGAACAGCCATCGTCTATACAATTGGGAGAGGTAGCGAAGCAATAGACAGAAACAACGACTCCATGATATTTACGTCATCTGCAGAATGCTGAGGAAATCTTTGGCAGTGGCTTATTCGAATTTTAGTTATTACTATCCCACCGCCATTTGTCGAAGGTGAAAGAGATCAGGTGCCAGCTGATTGGGCTCCTGTAAAGATGGCAGCAGTTGTTTTTGATCCGTAATGTGCAAATGGCAGTTGTATTTCTACTAGCGCAACAGGACATATATAAAAAAGGGATGTCCACATTTAAATCAATGCAAAGTTACACCGCAAATGACACATGTATAAACATACTCATATATATATATATATATATATATATATATATATATATATATATACATTTAAACACATATACATTAGAAGAAATTTTTAAAATATATATATATAGCATGTTCTAGATCAATGATCAGAACTCAAAATACCCACAAAATTAATAAATGTGATGCAGGTACATACAAAATAATTTGCCATAACTGTTCCTCAAAGTATATTAAAAATGACTTAACTATGAACAAAAAAGGGATATTATAAACAATTTATCAAATGAATTAATCATACAGAGAACATATTCAACCAAAACCTTGACCTTGAGAAAGACGCATTTATTAAAAAAAGGAGTAAATTACTTAAAAGAAAATTTCGCGAAAGTGCCGCGATCGAATTTTATCAAAACATATATCTTTCCCCAAGATTCTTCCTAATATCTCCATTCCTGAAAGAATCACTACTCTCCCAAGCCAAAATACATAAGCAAAAAAATACCAAAAAAAAAAAACAAAAACCGGTTAAATCCATAAGCTCATGTTATGCGAAACTTATAACACATAAATGATTTATGTATTATAAGTTTAAATCAATCCAGATCCATAATAATCTCATACCAATTTATATATATATATCTATATATATATATATATATATATATATATGTCGGAGTTACCTCCTCCTTCTATCCTTGAACCGACAGAGGAACAGGTCATTTCGACCTTGACCTCTCATTCATGCTCTTTACACACTGTTAACACGTCGGAGGGACTAGCAAATCCCCTTTTTAATTAGGTTATATTACAAACCTAGTTGTAATATACTACTAGTCATTTTTAGACCTTACTTGTCTTTAGCTAACCTCGTAGTATTTTATTATAGAGACTTTTCGGTTAGCTTAGCCAATTTCTCTTGCTGGTCTCCCTTGTCACAAGACAGTGATTTCTCTCTAGATTCTGGGAGGCGATCAACGGGCTGTGTATTAAGTTACGCTCCCATTTTTTTTTGGTCTGCCAACTTGACGATAGTTGGGAACTTTCTTTCTCTCTCTCTGTCTCTCTCTCCTTCCCAACACGGCAATGACAAACAACAAGTTGGCAACACGAACTACAGCAACAAGTTGGCACCCCGGCAACGACAAACACGTCAAGTTGGCACCCCGGCAACGACTCAACAACCAACAACGATCATCCTGGCATCAACCTACATCAGCTTCAACCCACAACAACGATCATCCTAGCAACTACCAACACCAACCTCGACCATCAATGCCTGCACTAAAACTTCTGCACCTCCACCGTTCCGACCATCTTTTTTTCCTTTCCCTGAATAAATTAGCATTTATCATACGTATCCTCGTTCTGTCGTCTATATTGTTTCACCGTCAGATTTAACGTCTTCAAAAATGTCAGCGGACCTCTTGTGACCTCGTTCACCCCTTTATGTGATACGGGGCCGCACGGAGTGCCCGCTACATATATATATGCGTGTGTGTGTCATTGATGTTGAACAAATTTTGTATATTTACGTGTAAATAGACTCAATCGTTTACATATTTAAATATATATATTTCACTTTATTATTATACTGAAACAAGTATACCGTTACAAAATAGAAAGAATATATATGTTTTCTATGTTTCTTTTTCTCTCTGCATTTACAATATTGTTTACTACGGTATAGTTTATGAAAAACAGAAATTAACTACATGGTAGTAATGCACAGAGATGCGCCGAAATTATAAGGACTCGTACGCAAACCACATACAAATATAAAATAACAATAAATGCAGTTAAGTGTAGTTCGATAACGTCTGTATGCTTTCGTTTGGTTTTGTTTTGGGATATCAATCTTAATGGGTTATTTTATGCGGACATTTTATTGCTGGTAATATATATATATATATATATATATATATATATATATATATATATATATATATATATATATATAATTTTTTTTCAAACCTATATTGCTGATAATATCTATTTTTCAAAAATATAATGCTGGTAATAATTTTTAAACAAAAAATTTATTGCTGTTAATAAAAATTTTTACCTCCGAAAATTATTGTTGGTAATAATTTTTTACAATTTATTTCTGGTATTAAAACCTATTTTACACATTCATTGTGTTTTGACCACAGTTTGGTGGTTAACTATTTGCCCATAGGTGCGAGCCTAACAGGTGCTATCACCTCGGGTCACGGTGGGATTAGGAACATCATCAATTAAAAGCTGGTTTCATACTCCTCGAAACCTCCTGATCAGAGGCATCGCTTTGTACGAATTTTATCTTCTTAACCAGGACGCGAATGTTGTTTATCGTCATACTCTTGAAGGATAACATCTGTATATATAGAATAAAAACACACGCAAAACTCACACGGTATCACACACAAATATATATATATATATATATATATATATATATATATATATATATATATGCAATAATGTACTGTTAGATAATGCATCTATCTCTCTCTATATATATATATATATATATATATATATATATATATATATATATACAGACACTTACACTATATATATATATATATATATATATATATATATATATATATATGTGTGTGTGTGTGTGTGTGTAAAACACATATTTTATAAAATATACAAACACGATCTCACAAATAAAACTCTGTCTCTGTCAAATAAATATATATATATATATATATATATATATATATATATATGTGTGTGTGTGTGTGTGTGTGTGTGTGTGTGTGTGTGTGTGTGTGAGAAAATATATAGAAAATAGGAAAGAACTGGTTAGGGAAATAATCCAAAGTTCCCTAGTATTTTAGTTATTATTTTTAAGAAATAGTGCTCGATACAAAAGTAGA
Organism: Acanthosepion pharaonis; assembly: GCA_903632075.3. Classification (NCBI taxonomy): domain Eukaryota; kingdom Metazoa; phylum Mollusca; class Cephalopoda; order Sepiida; family Sepiidae; genus Acanthosepion; species Acanthosepion pharaonis. Next base: position 151,923 of record CAHIKZ030002652.1, read on the forward strand.
GCATAAATATAATTATTTATTTAAAAATATGATTCCAACTCGCGACATAAGAAATCCATAGCCCAAATAAATAGTTTAAATATTCTACAAAATGATAACCCTTTATGAAGTCGTCAAAAAACAAATGTTACGGCAGTTTGTTTTTTTTATATGCACAAATCCCTTTCATAAAAAAAATCTCCATAGACACGTCAACCAGACTAGGCTAAAACATCTTCCGTTTCAAATTTAGACACCCCCACCTTTCCCTGACTTGACATCTATGAAAGTAACTCTATACTGATACTTATTATTAACACCCAACACACGCCTACCCAATTTAAACAATTCGCCCTAGCTGTTACCGTGGAAATTTTGATTTCAATTATTAAATCACGTAAATTTCAGAAATACGTTATTCCAAAAAAAATTTCGCTTGAAGATGGAACAGAGCTTACTTTAACTAAATTTAATTCAAATAATTATATTGAAGTTTTCGGCTCTTGTTTCGTAACATGAGATCTCTTATATCGCGAGTTGGAATCATATTTTTTTAATAAATAATTATATATATATATATATATATATATATATATATATATATATATATATATATATATAAGTACCGTCATTAAAATTCCATTAACCAAAAACTTAAGAGAGTGCTCAATATCGAGGAGAACTAATAATATTTATTCAAATTTATAATGTATGCATGTAATAATATCACTACAAATTTTCAATTTTTTTCATCACTTCTCGTGTCTAGTTAACTTAAGATTTTGAATATAAAATAAACGTTTTCATGAGTTCAAAATCCAGCTAAATCCCCTCAGTATCGTAAACTTTCTTATGTAACTTATGATGAATAATCAGAATACAAGTATATGGTAATTTAAAATAACATGGCAACATACTGTACTATAAGTAAAATGTATTAGTGAAACAAAATTGAGATTAAATTAAATTAGAAATCAATATAAAAATTTAAGTTAACAGTACAATTTAAAATTAAATATTACAAATTTCAAATGTCAAATTGTAAATTTAGCCGAGTAACAATTTTAATATTTTTCCAAGAATTTTCAGAAATGAAACTAGGAGAAAAAATAATTTTTATTGTTCATAGTGAATTGTCGATTTATCAGTTAAGTTCGATGTTTATGAAAATATATCTCCTGTCGCTACATATATATGATACATTGAATTAAAAATTCAAATACATTTACATCATATCTATATACAGGGAAAAGCATTATACATGTAATTACACACGTGTAAAAATATACGAATAATCGGATACAGCAAAATTCAATCATAAATGAACTAATAAATCTACACAAACCAATCATCAATAATTTACCTAAACAAACAAATATAGATAAAAAGAGGACCAAATAAATTTAAGAAGTGCTTATACGTGCATATGTACGATGCATACCTATAAGTATTTGAAAGACACATATCGGGCTATAGATAAAGCAAAAAGACATATATACATACAAACAAATATATAGAAAACACACTCATATATATATATATATATATATATATATATATATATATATATATATATATATATATATATATATATATAAATCCGAGCAAAGAAACTCATAACTGCCAACAAAATACGCGCAAAACCATAACAATAAAACACTCACATATATACAAGTATAAATATACATATACAATCACACACATACCCACATATACAAAATATATGCATATATACGCACACACAGACATATATCTCTATATATAATTATATATACATGCGTACACACATACATACACATATATATACATAACATACAAACATGCATATATATATATATATATATATATATATATATATATATATATATATATATATGCATGTATGTATACACACACGTATGTAAACACATGTGGAAACAACCACATATACATACATACGTCGATATATGCGTAGATAACAATAACGATTTCTGAATCCATGCAAAATCAATGCATAAACGTTAACAAATATTCAATATCAAATTACTATCTATCTCAGATTAACAGCTACTAAACAAGCGTAGGTTATAATTAATGTCGGCGGTCAGATAGCAGTAAAATTAAACATTTATTAATTAAAATATAGATCCAATAAATAATAATATTACTAACTTACGATAGCATCATATCATCATTCATATTATTGCTTATATTGCAAGTTAAAGAGTGAACTATGTTTGCTCTTAACGGCAACTTCATTCCTTGGTTGAAGAGATTAATCCTATCCTTAAATCTAATAATTTCTATTTTTTCATTGAGACACAGACAACATGGTGCGTATAGAGAATTACAGGTTCTAGCCTTCCTAAGTAGTTTACATTTAGCTGTAGGAGTTCTGTTTTTTTCTCTTTTAAACTCCAACAGTACTTCGAAAACGAGGTAACCTTTTTTAAGTACTATTGTTGAAAGATAGTACATGTTTATACCATCTGGTTTTAAATGACATTTTAGTGCTTCCAATGTAGAAATCATTAATACTCTGGTTTTGAAGTGTAGAAATATTACTAAATAAACCAGGGAACTAGCTATGCAATTATGTTTTAGTGGACAATGATTAGAATGCCTACTGTTACATTCACTGGTATTAGCATTATTATATTTTTTATCATTTACAGCACTATTGGTATACGTTTTGCTTTTTGAATTTCTATATATCTTGAAGACATTATTATTGTGTTTTGTAACCGCATAGTTTCAAGAACTAAAAAATCACTACGTTCAAGTATAGGAGAATGCGGTGAAGATACATCTAATCAACGCCAAGTTAAAAACTAACTTAAATTTTTCACCATCCAAAAAGGCAGTATACACCTCACCCTCTTCCACGTCGTCCACTGTTTTAAAACTATCGCAGTAAAATTCTTCTATGCACTCATCACTTTGTAAGAAAATTCAACTCAGTAAAGATCAGAAACCTTTAGAAAAAGCTCCTTTCACACCACCATGTCCTAGTCCCAGTTCTTCTCTCAAAAAACACACTGAAATGCCCCCACCTCCCAAAAGACAATGTAGACTTCTGTTGAGGCGAAGGAGAAGAGTAAGAAAACTAATAAAACATCCGTACACTTTAGGGGACGATATCTGTCAAATTTTCACATTTCACCCGGTCCGGCTGAAGGAGACAGACATTATGGTAATCGAATCAAAGAACTGAAATACTTATTATCTATAACAAAACATGGAGATAAGGACCCCAAAAATGTTCATAAGCTAAGCAAGTTCTGATGATCATCCGAACTGGGTTGGGGGGGCGCGGCAGACATGGGGTATAGTCGTGGAGGCCATTAAATCCTTTAAAATCCCCCCTAATGCCATAATTAAAAATGACGAAATCAGCTAATTGAAACTGTTCTGTTCAGGTAGAGAACCAGTTCTAGGCCACCCCTACCTCTATAGCGTTTTAAATATAACATATAACTGTGGCGTAGGCGGTCTCTCCCATGACGGTAGTATCAAGAATGAGTTGGACCAAGGGTCAATGGGGAAGGGTGTTGGTGTCCTTACCACGAACATGATCAAGCCAGTTTCACAATCATAATTAGAATGATATTGAATCTCTGGTTAGCAATTTCGATTGCACGATGCCTCCGGTCGGCGTCACACAGCTTGAAGCTCGCTCGCAACCTTCATTGTCTCGGTGTGAATGTATGCTGTTTATGAAAATCCAGGCTGGTGAGCAAGTTTGTGAAAGCGGCGTGTGCGCTTATCTTCGCAAATCCGATAAGCAGACTTTGTGTGCTGGCTATTAGCATAAACGATGAAGCTGTTCGATTTTAGTGATTTATACACTCAACAACCAAACGGAACGGCCTGATTTATTTCGGCTGATCGAGCTGTTTTTCATGACATTTCATTTGAGTTTTAACGCGCGATTGCCATGCCGTCTTTGACCCTGACAGAGATCGTATAGGGAAAATATCGGTCGATGTAGCTAGAACGCATCACCTAAGTTGAGCTGCACTTATTAGTCGAAATCCACACTACCTCCCGGGGATACTCATTGCGATAGTTATAAGTCCCGAAACGATTTCATATCCTTTCGGGACTTATAACTATCGCAATAGTAGATTTCGACTAAATAAGTGCAGCTCAACTTAGGTGATGCGTTCTAGTTACATCGAACGAGTCCTATTTAAGCGAGGCCACGTTGGGATCTCCGGTTGTCCAAATTTCCATTCGACAGTTTACAAGGATAATAGGGTCCTCCGGTTTCGTGTAATTTTATATAAGTCATGTTATGATGGCTGGGTGCTGGAAATTGAACTCATCATTATTTGATGGTCAAGATTTCCGGGAATAGCTGGTATAAATGCTACAGTGTTAATTGATGTGGCTGGTAATATGTGGTGGTATAATTCAAAATCCAAACTTGGTCGATTGCTGCTGCTTATAGTCGCCGACTCAATCTAGCAGGATTAGCAGCAAAAAGGCATGTGAAGAGAAAGTTGATCGATGATTAAATCCCGTGACATTGGGGACGTAGTCTTACTTAGGGCAGATCTGGCCTCCTTGCATGTCAAGAAGGATCAAGCTGTAGTAATTAGGGCTAAGTTAAAAGAATATCTTCCGAAGCAACGAACATGGTCAATGAATTGCGTGCAGAGGACCCTGGAAATGCATCGAGTCGGCATATCTCGAGCATCAAGTGGCCGGAGACGAGGACCGTGACAAAAGACGCGGGCATATGTGAGGCTTTCGTAACTACATTCAAGAGCTGTTTACCAAGGAGACCAGACTGAATACCGCTCATTTCGACGCATAACTGGACGATTTTCATCACCTCGAAGCGGCTGTATCGGCTGGGTGCGAGGGTACCATCAGGGAGTTTGAGATCAGGGAAGTGCTGAAGCAGGTTTGCTGGTAAAATCTCCGGGATTATATGATCTTCCTTACGAAATGTACTTAAGAGGGTCACCTGCCTTTGTAGCTTTGCTGGAACTGATTTGCAACTTGATGAAGCATGGGTCTATACGGGTCTATACATCAACTCTTCATCAGGGGTGTGATCAACTGCTTTGCAAGAACAAGAACTGTAGGGACGAGATAATTATCGGCTTTTAGCGACGTTAAATACCTAGTTGAAGATTTTAGCCAAGATCTTAGCAAGCTGTCCTCTCTAAACTGATTGTGCTGAAGAAGACTTGTGCTGTGAAGAGCAAGACTGTTCAAGAAAACTTTCATTTGCTACGATTGATCATCGAGCATGTCGACAGTGACACCACGCTGATCAATTAACATCAGCCCAGGTTATGTGATAGGTTCGAACACGGATTACTGGAGGATGTCCTTTCCACCGCCGATTTCGATCTGTAATTTCACACCTGGATCCGACTTCTGTATGCGTCTCTGTATGCACTGGTAGAAGTGAATGGTGTATGATAGTAACCTTTCTTATTTTCTCGCTTCATTTGTCGAGGTTGCCCGATTTTGCCTTTGCTGTACGTTCTTGACTTGGATCTATTCATTCGCAAGTTGAAGACGCAATCGGTCCTATGCGGAATTTCCCTACATGATAATACAACATTGGCCAGCTTCTGCGCCTATGCAGACGACATTTCGGTTCTTGTGTCGAGAAGAGCTGAAATTGAGGACGTCGGCAAAGAAATAAGTGAGTACTAGACGTTGACATGAACCAATATCAAGCGCGATAGATCTGTTGGTTTGCGGTTGGGTGGGTGGAAGAGACTTTCTCTTTCACGGTTTTTTTTCCCTCTGGATAGACAGCCCGGTCAAGATAAGCTGTATTTGGTTCGATCCCGGTATTCTCTTGGAAATGGATTGTTCGGTGGTTCAGGAGAAGGTCAAGACTGCAGTTCCTATGTGGCATCGTAAGAATCTTTCCTTAAACGTGAGGGCTTAAGTACGTGCCTCGGACATCTACCTGATTGACCCTTACCGACACCCCGTACTTCCACTTCCGTCTACTCCTCTAGCGGGTTTAATATGGCTCTTGTTTTTCTTGTATGGAGGCAAGTTTCCCGAGGTGTGTCGGGAGATCTGTTATCCCAACATATCTGAGGCTTTCTGGGTATGGAACCTCAACATATTCAATTTAATTCTTTTCTCTTTAAGTTAAATATGATATGCTTTTTAGTCGTCAATATCGTCCTCGATTTATTTTTTATTTGAAACAATTATTTGTTTGTGATTCTCAAAGTCCATAAGTTTCAAAGAAACATCCTCGTCTGCAATACTCACATTCGCTCTAAGTCATTATATATCGAGTGAAATGCTGGGAATACAGAAACGTTTCACTTTTAATTTATGAACTATGATGTGTCTAGTTTCAAAAATTATCCTAACTCTTTAAGATTATTAAAATGTTTTTATCGCACGTTTTAATGTAAAAATGTGGAATTCCTAAATGAAGAGAAATTATTCAACAAGAGGAGATGAGATTGGCGTACAGATCTTTACAACCTTAAATTTATTCAGGTTTCAAAATTTAACTCATACGAAAAACAAACAAACAAACAATATATTAAATTGTGGAAAGACACCCGATTACCGCCGTTGATTGTTTTTGAAATGTTACCAAATTTACAAGGTGTAAATGAATAGGAACGTCATCGAACTATTTTTAATTAATTTAATGCTTTGCGTGATACACGCTTAAGCGATAACGTATCGTATACATGACTGACGAGGCAGATCCTTCCCGCAGTAGGTTGCCATTTCTTTCTACCGTAGAGCAGTTGCCATCTAGATTATAGAACCCGGTCTGTTTTGCTATTTACCCATAGTTGGTGGGAGAAGATGAGGATTCATACCTTTCCCAAGGGATTAGCACGTAAGTGAATGTAATGTATAGGATTGGAATTCCATCTAATCTCTCCGATTCCTCAATACCACCAGCTATCCATTACGCCACAATATAAATAACAATTCTAAAAATGACTTATAATGATTAGTGGGCTTATATGTAGGTCGGTAAAAGAAAAACTCAAAATGCTTAAAAGGGAAAGACATTTCCATGTCATTTCAGAATGGCCTATATAAAGACAGTAACACTTATCATTCATTTATTGCTCAAATATATTCTATAAAGTACATGAAAACGAACAACAATAAACGGTAGCGAATTCTGATCTACACAGAAAGGTTACAAGAGGAATTGTAAACAAACATTTGCAAAAAAAACAACGTATTAACTGTGCACAACGAAATAGGAAAAATGATTGCGCAGGGATGTCTTATTCTTATCTGTTCGCTAACATGAAAATAACATCAGATGATAGGTAAGTTTAATAAACCAACGTTACATTAAACTAATATTGTCAAGGAAAAAATAATGTTGGGCTTCTATGTTAAATCGATTCTTTTGTAAGCCAGAAAATGTTCAACGACCTGCCTTAATTATTGAAACGCTTAAATAGACAGAGATTTGATTCAAATCCGGTTTATTGAGAAGGACATGTAAACGGGATACAACAAATTAAAAAGGATTTAGGTGAATAAGAATTACTTAAAAAAGCTAAAGGTCAGAAGGAAAGATCTGAAATTTTGCGTCGAATAAACAAGAAAGTAAAGCTGAAAAATGGTGGACAATAACAATTGCTGAAAAATAAATGTCGAAAACCTTTGGAGAACCATATTCGCCCACATCCTAAAAAGCCTGTCACACAGAGGAAAAGAGACTATTTACATGAGGTTATGGTCAACATATATATATATATATATATATATATATATATATATATATATATATATATATATTAATCTCTCACACACACATACACACACGCAAACACACACACGAACACACATATATATAACTGCGCACTTAGGCAGCAATCCCTCTTTTATACATGTTTCGTTAAAGCGACTGATATGTTAGATGTTTCATTTAATTTTTCTCTACTTCGGGCAAGTATTTTCTTTTCTGGACACAAAGTGTGTACAAACTGTCCAAAAATTCTGCATATCCGAGCTATTTCGGCTATTATTTTAGCGATTATCAAGGGCGATGTTTATTTTTAAATAAATGTGTATGTGTTTAATGCTAGAGAAATATTTTATTTTCCAAACGCAGCCAGCATATTCTAGCCGTGATCTTAGGTAATGTTATTGGGTGTTTTCTTTTCCTTTTTTACCATTGGGACTTCCATCAGTTTTAATCTTTTTTACGAGTGGATGAGGCATTTTTTATGAGTAAAATATGTAAAGATATTGATAAACCACGCTAACCAAAATAGCCGTTAGATTAATACAATAGACTACCCACAATGCACAAACTACCCACAATGCATCACTGACCTGTATATATAAAATATCGAGCAAAAAGACAAAGCGTTTTCCTGATGATTGTGTTTAGTATGATACAGAATTTCACCTATGGGAGTTGACTTCAATGTCCATATTTGTATTTAAAAACGCTCTATCCATGATATTGAGCATTTTCACACATAAATATAGTATATTCTAAAACTATGTTTTATCATATTTAGCTCGTGATAAATAATCCAGGACTTTCGCTATATTTCTAACCTATCATGGACATAGAAAAGTTTAGCCACGACTCTTCCTAAATAACAAAACCAGCCCATCACCCTCTACATACAAGCTAAAAATGATAGAAAAAGAGAAAGCTTCATTAAAAGAATTAGACGGAAAGCACAACTCTTTTAAAGATAAGACATTAAGAAACTAAACATAAATGAAACAGGCAATGAAACACAAGTCTTTAAAAAGAAATACCTTCACCCCGCATCACAATGTACTAGCTGTCTTCTAGAAAGACTTGACTAACATAATAGGAAACATAATGTTTTTTAACAAAAATATGTCTTTCAGAAAATGAATATAATTATGAAAAAATAAGCAATGCAAGTAACTTATTTATCTCAGGGTACAAAAGTAGAAATTTAAAGGAACTAAGCTACCTTAAAAACAACAACTTAATCAAGGACAATATAGCTAAAACATACAAAAAAAAATCACCCAGAACAGAACAGGATATAAATAAGGAAGATAAAACATACATTTATCACATTAAAATACCACAAGGATAATTTCAGAACAAACCCAACATACAGCCTCATAAACTCTACCATAGATGAGCTATGTAAAATAACTAAAAATTCTATAAAAAAATAATTCAGAGCTAAGGAAGAAGTTAGGAGTAAATCAGTGAAAATTCATAAAAAAACAAAAACAATTATGGACTGGTTCAGAAACATAGGCAAACAAATATAATTGCCAATTTATTCGAGATTTAAAAGAAATGTACGCCATAACGGGACCCACGCTAGATAAGGCCATCTTAGCACAAGAACAAATAAAATTTAAAAAATAAAAGAAAAAAAAAAAAACATGGACTAAATAAACACCCGCTAAAACCACTACTATTCGATAATGAAGACGCATGGATAAAGAAAGAAGGAATATTTGATACTACAATGGTATGTTTTGACATTGTACGACCTACAAACTCATAAGTATATATCTGTTACACAAATTAATATAAAATAATTGATAGACATGATATAGGACACTACTGTGATTACGCTCTTTTATTCTTAAGAAACTGTAACAAACAAAACACAAGCAAAGCTAAAAAGAAACAATCATAATGATTTTCAAAATTATGGGATTCGACATAGGCATAACAAAGAAGCTAAACGAAGTAGATTTTCTAGATACCACCTTCTACCTAAGAAAAGTTAAATATAAATCATTCAGAAAATCCAAAGATAAACAACTGTATATATACATACCTTCCAGCCACCCGCCATCAGTAATCAAGCATTAACTCAATCAATTAACCGCAGGTTTGCGACAATTCTTCCAATGAAATTATATTCAACGAAACTAAGAAAAACAATGACGCAGCCCTAAAATATAGTGGATTGATAGCAACATTCACATACACACCATACAATAAAAAATATTAACAGGAAAGAAATAACATATTTCAAACCACCATACAACAAAAAAATAAAAACAGACGTCGGAAAAATATTCATTAAACTCATACACAAACGCTTTTTCGCATCAAGCACACTCCACAAGATATTCAACAAAACACAATGAAAATCAACTACAGTTGCATCGAAGACATGAAACAAATAATAAAAAAGCACAACAGGAAAATAAACAACGAACCACCTGAACAAATGAAACCCAACTTTTACTCTAGAATAAAAAAAGGATGCCCTTTAAATGGCAATTCCTTGCAGGACAATGTAATATACCAAGCCACATTAAAATCAGTATACCACGAAGAAAAATACACATAGTAGTAATTGAAATAATTTGGAAACAAAGAAACTATGCTCACAAATTATCCTTTACAAATAGTAAATACGCGTACAGCACAATGGTTTCTAGACACATCTGTGAGATTATAAACAAAAATCAAATCACACCAAAATTAACAGCAATAAATTCAAAAACAGTAGACTCTGCCTCGAAGAAAATATAGTCATAATTGGCTTCCCAGACGAAAACAAACTACAAAATAAAAGATCGGAACTCATCTAAAAATACCAACTCAAAATCAAATTTTTCCTATGCTACATGAAAATAGAAAACTAGTTAAAGAAGAAAGGAAAATAAATAAACCAAAAAAATCAATTAAAATAATTACATATATATAAATAAAGTACATAAATAATAAAGAAATCATGAGCACAAAATAACAATGCACTAAACTACCCACAATACATCATTGTCTTGTATTTATAAAAAGTCGTGCAAAAACACAACGCACATGGACTACGGGTTGCGCCTAGCATTAAACTGACTGTAGTATGTGGGTGTTGAATTCAACTTCCACTTTTATATTTAAATACATTCTATAACTGATAATTAGCACTTTCACCATTAAATATAGCATGCATTATAACTATATATTGTCACTTATATATCGGAGGCAAAGCCTTACAATACATATTTGTTAAAATTCAACTGTCATATCAATGGTGAAATCTGCCTAATCATTCAACTACTGCATCAAATACATCTCAGGGTTCAGATCAAGTTGTTCTTGCAAAAAACACCTCTGCCATTTTAATAATTTGATTTAAATTAAATTTTAAATTAAACAAGAGAACGACTCTTATACAAATTAGAGGAAAAATCTAGAAGATGGTGATTACATCAATAATATCATTGAGTAATGTTGAAAGGTATAATGTTCTCCATGAATTATAACAATGATTTAAAATCAATCAGGATTTTCTTATGAAAAGATTGTGTGACACGTGGCGCGAGCAATAACGTGTGCGCGCACACAGACGCGCGCTCACGCGTGCACACACACACACACGTGTATTAGTGGACGTCGAGATCAATACAGGGACACTCAGTTTAATGAAACACTCTATTGTTACTTGCTGTTGATCACATGTTTAGATTTAAATTTGCACATACTCTATTCCTGGTATTGAGCATTTTCAACAATATATGTAGCAAACCTACTAATTACAATTTATCATATATATATATATATATATATATATATATATATATTAATACTTCATTCTATATGTAAATTTACTGATCTTAGAAAAGGCAACATCTTCAATATAACCGAGAATAGCTCGAAGGCCAAAGTACGTAAGCAACGACTTATAAAATCGCATGTTCTAAACAGCAACACTATCAAAAACCTTCAATGATTTCGTTCCGACATTGATACTAACAAATAGCAATAAAACAGCGTTAATTAGGCTTGGAAGTAAAATATGTGTCATGGGAACCAGGTAGCCTGCGCCCGATGACGTCTGAAAGGAATTAATTAAAGGCGATATCAATTAGTCCTATTATTTGACTTCAACTCAAGGCACATCCAGACGGCACCAATTGTGCGACTGTGCAAAATGGAACTTCCCGATTTGTATGTTGTCGATTATATTTTAATATGCTTCATTCATTAATTCATCTGAAAGGATGAGTTCTTCCCTCATTAACCTGCCTCATTAATGTTTTATTGACGCTGACTTCTGTGATATTTACGTTTGATTGAAAGACACCTTCGTTTGAAGAAGGGATCGTAGTGACTCAATATATTACCGAAATAAGCGTTACCCAGTTATTACAAGAAAAATGGTAAAACTTATCACTATATTATACCACGATGTACTCGCGTTCTCATGACTAAGGTACCTCATTATTCAGGTAATTAACATTAAGCACGTTTGAACAATTCCTTTACGCTATTGCGTAGACATTTAGCAGACAGAACACAATCGGTGGCCTTATGGCCATATCAAGTTGAAACATTGGTTCCCGTACGATCACCGAAGTTAAGCAACGTCTAGATCGGCCAGTACCTTGATGTGTGACCATTTAGAAATACCAGGTGTGGTTAGTGTAGTAGATAATGGCTCGGGACTGTTAATCAGAGAAACTAGTTCTAAATCCAGATCGATTTGTTCTATTCACTTACGCCGAAATACATTTGGAAAAGGTATAAATTTACCTATCCCTAATCTATGGTTTAATTAATAAGAATTATATCACTGAAACAATTATTAACTAAAAATTAAAAATAAAATGCTGTACAGCAAATAATTAGATTTCGGCATTAAATAACCCATAGAGATTGACATGCAGCTGAACAATACACAACCTACTAACCAAAAGCTGTGTGTTTCCCAACAGCTGCACAGGTTGATGTTAAGTCTGATGCAATTCCGATTCACGGTCAATAAGGGAGCCTGCTAGGATTTACGATTTCAGGTGATATGGTTCTATATATTTCAAGAATAAATGTGCAGTTTTATTGACAAATACGTAGAACAACATCACATAAACTGTTGGCCCTGGGTTAGCGCCCTGATGGAAAAAAAAAACAATCTCATTCAGTGTTTTGTGAAGTAGCGTTACCAAGTTAAGTGATTTCATTTGTGTTTTGAAAATGCTGTCATAAAGTATTTGAATGCTGAAACTTTTATATCATCTCACCCCAAATTAAGGCTATAAATACGCAAAGACGAAAGGCGTTACTGAACAGAAAGATCAATTATCTTATTGATCTTTCTGTTCAGTAACGCCTTTAGTTTAAGCAAACCTAGAAGACGTTAATGGGGTAAAAGAACAATAAAATAAAAAGATTCAGTCAGGCATGAGACGGAGATTCACGTTGAATTTAAGTGTCATGAAAACAATAAGCCAGAATAGATTTCCACAAGGGAGATTTCTAATAAAAGAAAACTTTAGAATAGTACTGCCAATGTATGTGTCCGTTATGTGCCATGCGTGATATACGCTTAGGGGATCATGTATCTTTCCATACATGACTGACGAGGCAGATTTTTCGCGCACTAGGTTGCCATTTCTTTCTGCGGTAGACCAGTTGCCATCCAAAATATCCGCTCTATACTTCAGTATCTGTCTATGTTTCTGAGATGATGTATTATGTACACTATGTACATTTTTCGGACTGTTGTCCTCCATTGTCGCCATATTTATTACTGCGTTTCGGGCGTTGTACGCTCCGGCCTTCTTCAGGTGGTTGGAATGTCGAACTAAACCCTTTATTTCGCTCACTGGGGTAGACTGTTCTAGTTCCACGTGCCATGCATAATGGATGACAGTTATCAGTTATCTCCTGTTAATTCCCCTCTGAAAGTTCTCCACTGCCTGTATTGAACTCACACTCCTATCACTGGATCTACTCCTATCACTGGATCTAACTAACGCCTTTATCCACTGTGCCATTTGTCCTTGAGGACATCTGTCTATGAATTTTTGGGTATTACAAACCTAATGTCTTCAAGTAACATTTTTTACCAGTGATCATATTACAATTTTTTTCTGTTATCATGGCATGTTTTTACCAGAGCTCATATTGCAATTTTCTGTTGTTATTATCCTGCTATTTACCCATAGCTCATGGGGAGAAATGGATTCATACCTTTCTCAACATAAGTGAATGCAAAGGATTCGACTGGAATTAGTAAGTGAATGTAAAGGATTCGACTAGAATTCGAACTCGGTTTTCCGATTCATCAATCCGAGCCGCAATCCATTTCTCCACCGTCCCTCCCTCCTCCAATCTAGTACTACGTTTACATCCATGGAGTCAACGTAATAAAATAGAAATTGGTTTAAAACAATTGCTTAGAAAATATTTTAAATCACTTAATTAAAAACTATCCTTATTTTTATCCGATATTTCATATACATGAAGAGTGTTAGTATTTCTCATTTACGTGGAAACAGAGGATTAGAAACTCCAGGCCAAATAACGTAACAATACATTTTACAAATGTAATCGCTAGTTCTAACCGTAATTTCTATGCTAACAGCTTCGTTTCATTATCAAGGATTTTTTTCAGTCATTTGAATTCGTCATGTTTGATCTTCTGTAATTTAATGGCAATGACAATCAATAAATTCTGTCTTCTTGATTCATGTTCTTTTATTGTTGTCATTTCCTAATACTATTTCTACTTTTCTCATATTATTTCAATCTCTGCAAACCCCGCGTATTAATAGCTTTAATGCCTTGCTGGGGATGAAATAATTTTAAAAAATACTACATTTTGCCTTCATCTGATTCTTGAGAGCTTTCAAAATTCCATATGCAAAATACTCCGGGAAATTCAAATACGCGTTCTTGCATCTAATTTGCGTCTAAAAATAATTGAAGCCATTATCATAAATGCCAACTGAAAATAGAAACATTTAACATAATATAAAGACAGAGCAACTATATAATGCTTGTATTTGGGAAATGAAATTATGTCTACTTTTCAGCAAATTACACAACATTTACAATAGCACTTGCATAACAGTTTAAATAGTACAAACTAAAAATAATAAAAATAATACCACATAGATTAGGCGAAAAGAGCTAGTCATTCTGCTATGTGCCATACGTGATACACGCTTAGGCGACTATGCATCTTACAATACATGACTGACGAGCAAGATTTTTTCTTTCCCGCCATTTCTTTCTGCGTTAGAACAGTTGCCATCCAAGTGTATAGAATCGTGCCTGTTCTGCTATTTAACCATAGCTGGGGTGAAAAGAAGAGGATTCATACCTTTCCTAAGGGTATTAGCATGTAAGTTAATGTAATGGGTTCGAGCGGAATTAAAACTCGGCCCTCCGATTCCTGAATCCGAGTCGTTATCCATTACTCCTCCGTACCTCCGAATAGGGTCAGTACGACTAATTATTCGGAGTATGTGTACACATACGTCCATCAAATGAATAACTTGTTCATATATAAAAAGTACAATGTAAATTTAATAGAAGCACATTCATTTATTATACATTCAAACATCCTTGTGTGTGTTTGCATGTGTGCATGCCTGCATATGTGTGTGTGTGTGTGCTTGGATGTGTTTGTGTGCCTGCATATGTGTGTCTATGTGTGTGTTTGTGTGTGTGCATATGCGTGGCCAGTTAGAACCTAGTGTCTGACAGTTTCTAACCTAAAGTGAACTTCAGACGGTTTAAAATGACAGACAGCTTGTCATGATGGATTCCAGGTCAACATTGTTTGTATCAACAAATACTAGCTCGCCAACACTGAGATTTTTTCCCTATGATATATCAAAACATATCTAATACAAACATCGACATACGAACAAAGACTCACTGAAAAACAAACAAAAAAAAAAAACAAAGAAAGAAAAGAAAATGCGCGCACAGGAATTTTACCCTTTATTATGAAGAGATGTAGCCGCTATCTACTCACATCACCAAAAACGAATGTCAGCGACTGTCATTCATTTTTGGTGATATCAATTTCTCAGAAGAAGAAAAGAAACGGAAACACTTTCCTAAACAGGAAACGAGTGATGAAAATCTACTGCTCAAGATATGAAAGAGGAACGTGAACCGGGCGATAGGGAGGTTAATCTACTGCAATTAAAAAAGTGGGGAAAGTTAAGATTTAAGTTTTAACTTCGTAAAAGTCGTGGTATTCATAAAAAAAATTCAAACTAAAATTAAAACTGGCAAATACTTCTTAGAATCCCTTCATCAAAATTTCTTGTTTCTGCTTTCCAGTTACGTCTTTACTTCCAGATAACATATTTCAGATTGCTAATTGATTATTAGCAATCTGAAATATGTTATCTGGAAGATATATAAACATGATATGTTCAATTATTTTATTTTATTTTTTTGATATTCTATTTTATCTTGGGAAGTTTGCAAGATGGGTGGGAATAATAGTAATTTGTCCCTCCTGGTCATAGACTAGTAGAGACATGTCTCTCTCAACAGCAGCAGAGTGAAAATGAAACAAACAGGATTGCAGTTATATTAAAATTAATTAAAAAAAATATTGACAGATTTCTAAGGGAGAGATGTATGGTTCAAACGTAAAATTTAAACTGATATCCAAACTGCCGCGTGTGCTAAGATGCATTTTAAGCATCTTGTGTAAAAATAAATATACCGGCTCTATTTTATGGCGAAATATGTAGTATGCAGTGCGCCTTGCTTAAGTATTCAGCCTTTGAAAAATTCCACAATTTGTCATGTTACCAGCGACACATGAAATGTTTTTATTGGGGTTTTGTATAATGTATCAACCCCAAATAATACATCAATTTGAAGCGCAGCGGAATATTAAATGATTTAAAAAAATATTTACACATAAAATTATGAAACCTTTTGATTGCATATGTGTTCACCCACAACTTTTACTTGGAAAACTCTGAGTAAATTCCAGTTCAAACCATTTTATTCTGAAGTCATAAAATTAGTAAAAAAATTAAGCCAGTTCATTATGAAGATTTCATTTATTTAAAGGAACGGAATCACGATCCGAGATTCTGCACTCTCCAGTTAAAAATATCTGTTCTTTGAATGACTTAAATGTTTTTAAAAGCACATTATCAAACAAACAGTATTATAAAGACAAATGCTATCACCAAAACAAGCCAAGGATAAATTTTTGGAGAAGTAAAATGTAGGGTTTTGTTATGAAAAAATAAACCATGATTTGAATATCTCATGACGCACTATTAAATTAATTATACGAAAATGGAAACATTATGGCAAAACTAAAAACCTATCAAGGCAAGTATATTCCCTTATATTGAAAGGCCGTACAAAGAAATCAATAAACAGAGAAGGAACCAAAAGTTTCAATGGTAACTATTGAAAATCGGTAGGTAGTTAGGTGGGATAAGTATGTGATAACTATTAATCGTGCATTCTACAAATTTACTCTTTATAGGAGAGTGGCAAGAAGAAAAAATGTCCAAAGAGAGCTATACGAAGCCCCGTTTGCATGTGGGATACAGAGTAGACAAGTGCTAGACAAAGCAA
Organism: Acanthosepion pharaonis; assembly: GCA_903632075.3. NCBI lineage: Eukaryota > Metazoa > Mollusca > Cephalopoda > Sepiida > Sepiidae > Acanthosepion > Acanthosepion pharaonis. Next base: position 169,183 of record CAHIKZ030002652.1, read on the forward strand.
GTATATAGGATAAAGCACTGAGTTAAGACGAGATCAAATTTGAAGGTTTCTGACTTAATACAAAAATGCTTGTAGCCAGATAAAAGTTGATGAATGATAGAAAGAATTATTTAAAGGGTAATTTTTTAGGAAAAACATAATGTAGGCATGCATTTTCCTCTTTGGGAGGATTGATCATATTGTGTTGATTTAATGATAAACATCAATTTAAGTCAATTTGAATTGTAGTTGGTAATACAACAAAATAAAAAAAATAAATAAAAAATAAAAAATAAAAGATATTGAATGTTTTTGCAAGACAATGTATACTCGTGAATGGTTTCTGTTAAATAAAATGCGAAATTAGAGCTCCATCAAAAAAATGATAACAGGCTAAAATAAAATGTTATTACAGAAAATAGTGTATGAAAAAAGGGAATCAGAAAATTGATAAAAAATATATCAATCATCTGCTTTAAGTCTTCCACAATCGCTAACGCTTAGGAATTTCATTGCCCAAAGTTTTATTGGAGAAAAACATACAGAAATAATAATCGTAAATCTAGTCGTTTCAATAGAGGAAATATTTGGAATTTAATGACTGAAGATTTCATGTTACTTTCAGTTGGAATTTACGAATTCATCTTACTAAATCATACAAAAAAATTATATGGCTAAATAATTACAGAGGATTACTATTCCCGGTTACAGCAACGTGACCGTCTTGAGAATATCAAGCAGACACTATGTTTGATGTTAGACGCACAATAAATACTACATAAAATTTTAGACGGGGTTTTAAACAAGAAAAAAGAAAGGATTAAACTGAAAAGAGAAAATATAATTTTTAGCAACAGAGAACGCCCGAGATGTTAATTACTATTCGGAATATAAAAAAAAAGAAGTTTAAATATCTGGGGAATCTTTTACCAAGGGAAGGCAAGTGCGATACTGATATACGAAAGCTAAGCAAAGTTCTAATAAAACAAAAAATGTGCCGTATTTGTATTGTAAGATAAATCTTCCATTATGGTTAATGCTAAATAATCTCCTCGTAGATGAAAAAAAAAGTTATTTGAGGCAACAGAAACGTACTTCCAAAGAAGGATGTTGAAATTCCATGAAGGGGCGAGAAAACAACGTTGAAATCTAAAGTAAAATGAACAAAAAGGACTCTTATACTCATAATCAAAAAGAGACCGCTGAAATTTCTTACACACATATAAGAATTGAGATCTTGGAGAATTTGATCGTCACAGTGAATATCATAAAAAAGAGTGGAATTGAATTCAGAGGGCTAACTAATCGATAAGCTTTCGCAAATTGATTGCGGAATAGAGAACAATGGGCTTGGCAAATGTTAAAACGTGGCTAACTATAAAAGGATATGAGGTTTGGAGGGTGATGATCTTTCAGGTCCTGAAAGGCCATGACTAAAAGGAGAAATATTCAAAGTTTACTAAATTCAATAATTTTTTTCTAATACGGATAGGAATAGTCTTTCTCTCGTTTGTTTTTAGTAGTGTGGAATGTTAACAGATTTAGGTCATTAATTTTTCTTCTATTAAGATAGACAGATATGTTTGTTGTTTTCGTGGAAGATTTTTTCGAAAAAACTTTTCTTTTTTTTTTTTCAATGATCTTCGTTTGTGACTTGATAACGCCAATATTTATAGTTCCAATCAGGATTATATTTTTTTTAATTGGAGGATTAATTCCTCTAATCCATTTTATACCATTCATCTGAAAAATCATTTGAAAACGATAAATTCAACGCATCTGTATATGTCGGCCGCCATGCATAAAATCCATCTGAATGTCTAGATCAGTCAAAGATATTAAGAACATAACAAAAACAATCAGTCCCATCATCAATTTGATAACATATTTAATTTTATAAAATTTAACAAGTCATCAAGTATGGATTTTAGTTTTTGCTTGCAATCGTGTCAGTTGGGATAACATAATTGTTTTCTTTATCAGCCAGTCTAATCTTAGGGTTGGAATGTATAGCATTTGCGGCTAATTTAACTTTCTTTGATATTAAACTGATATGATTCTTTTGAGTAGAGTTTCTTGTTTTATAAACTGTAGATTATACAAGGTTCTTTATAGGAGGTTATTTATAACTTACAAGATTTTATTGTTTATCACATTCAAGAATGTGTAACAAATAAAATTTGTTGCAACAATATACAATATTCGCAGAGAGAAAGAGGGTGAGAAATACACAGACACATATGAAGAGCGCGGAAAAATGTCATTGCGACGTTACAATATGTTACCAAATACTCAAAAGTCACAATTATATTTGATATCTTACATACATACGTACATATGTATAGTAGGGTCAACTGTCCAACATGTATAAGAGAAAGAGTATCATGACGCAATTCTCTCCGCCAGAAATTCGGAAACGACATGCTGTAATGTTTGGCATTCACATCGGAAACTCCAATATTTCAGAGTGTTTGGGTGTTAATCTGAATGTTTCAGCGAAAATATTCACAAAATGACGACGGCATTATTTTTTAGTATAATTAAGTTCTTCATTTTTTTTATGAATCTAATACCTGGAATATATTATATTGATTGGGAATTTTCATTTCTCTAAGAGCCCTATCTGCAATGAATGAATAAATATTCGATGATTTAGTGTCTGTCTTACTATATAGCAATGTCTCAAAAGTGAAAACTAAAAGCTTCGAATTTAATTTTGTGATTGAATTAAATACATTAGTTCCATTTCATCCTCAAGCGAACTTTGGGAACCAAATGCTCTGGAAATTTTCATTGAGCACTATTTTTAAAATCAAAATATCAATAAGAACACCGGATTATAAAATTTTACTTCTTCATATATATATATATATATATATATATATATATATATATATATATATATATATATATATATATATATATATATATATATATATATATATATATATATATATATATATGAATGAAATATTTTAGGCTATATGACGGTTCCGTATAGAATACAGATTCGATTCCTGTCGGAGGACGCATATTTCCTATGAGAATTTCGCGAACGTTCAAGCCGTTAAATGTTGTTAATACACTTTATTACAGATTAGCATGTACTTAAATATTTGTATGTATAAAAAGAATATATAAACATAAAAAAAATATTTTCGGACTTTTCATAATGTGGGACGTCAGTTGTTTACATTTGGTATACGCATTGAACAGATATGAATATGTGAGAGAAAAGCATGGAGTATTGTTTTTACAAGCAGTAAGATCGACCTTGGTAACCAGACGCTCCTCTGTGGCCCAATCGGTTAAGGCACGTCAGGCTATATGACAGGATCATTTCCTGTCGGGGTACGCATAATTTCTATGAGAATTTCTCGGACATTCAGGCCGTTAAAGTTTTAATACTGTTTATTATATACAGAGCATTTACTTAAATATTTTTATCTATAAAAAGAAACGTATAAACATAAAATCTCTCTCTCTCAATATATATATACATACATATATATATATATATATATATATATATATATATATATATTATATATACATATATATATATATATATATATATATATATATATATATATATATATATATATATATATATATATATATATATATATATATATATATATATATATATATTATATATATATATATATATATATATATATATATATATATATATATATATATATATATATATATATATATATATATATATATATATATATCAAGTATATAATTGGTATATACGGAATGAATTCAATAACCAACAATTACTATTCTTAAAAGAGTGCTCAATACAAAGTAGAGCAGATATAATTATTTTTATAAAAAATTATAACATAATATAAAGAGAAAATCACTAAAAATAGCCATTTATGGCTATTTTTAGTGATTTAGTGATATTTAAAAAAATAATTATATAAATATATATATATATATATATATATATATATATATATATATATATATATATTTATATATATATATATATATATATATATATATATATATATATATATATATATATATATATATATATATATATATATATATATTCGATATGTATATTATATTAACCTGATTATTTGATCCGTTGAAATAATCTTTTATTAACTCTCAAGTACTTTCCACACCCAATCATTAATAATATTATCTTCGGATAAATCCGCCCAATTCTTAGCTTCTTGTTCTTGACACTGATCCCCTGTAGCATGATACAGTCAATCCAATGTAATTATTCTTGAAAGTTCGCTCGGTACAAACTATATTTAGAGTATTATCTCCTTTAAGTCCCTGATGTGTGTGTCTACGAGAGTAATATCTTTTAATATATTTATATATCATCAAATATATATGACGCTTTCGGCGGAGGAGGAGCGTGTTCAACAAAAATCGAAAATTGCCTTTTTAACTACGAGTTATTCATTATATTATAACCAATTATTTTACAAAAATTAGAAACAAACAATATTTCCCTCTCAATTTAGGTTTATCGTTCGTAACCATATAATGAAATAACATAAAACGTAGATTTGTCTGCGGAAAATCATTTCATTGTCAAATAATTATAGCGAAGTTTTTTTTTTTTTGTCAAATGCCTTTTATTTTTGTCCGTATATTAATTTAAAATATTCATTTTTACAGGTTTTATTTTTGAAATGAAATTATTTTTTCAGAATTTCGTTATTGCACATCAAAATGACTGGAAGAATGCGATCTAATAACTAGAAGAGGCGGAACAAAGCGTCAATGAAATAGCTCAAGTTTGTTCAACTTAGGATTCTTAGAATTGCAGCCAAAGTATTCTAAAATGCTGTAAATAACAAAAGGAGAAAATGAAAAATGCCTGAAAACTAATCGGATATAGCATCAAAATTTATATTTCTTTTATTAATATGTTATGTGACTACATATATATTTGTCAACGTTGTTTCCGTAAGACGTGATATTTCCTGAAATAAATACTTAATAAATATTATTATTGTCATCATTTTACTTAAGTGTAAGGTATTCCTATATTTACAATTCCTTGCGGCTAACAATGAGTAGAAAGGTTCATCAAAACTGGCAAAAACATTTAAGCGGGTGTTGCTGAAAATTTGTCAAATGTAGATTAAGCCAAGTGCGGCCTGACGATTGCATCTAGCATGAAAGAGATTGTCGCCTCTAAGTGTTGACTGCTATGTTCACATTTATATTTACACACGCTCTATCTCTGATATTGTGCAATTCTTCCCATAAATATAGCACCCCTGAAGATATATATATATATATATATATATATATATATATATATATATATGATAGACTCTGACATGATGAAAGTTGCTAGAAAAACACAATGGCTTATATTATAGTAGTGAAGGCGGGTATAGTTTGGGAATACATCTACGAATCTGTGCCAAATTTGCTACATAAACTATGAACAATTGACTTCAGGTTTTATTAGTTTCGTGGCTGAATCTTCCCAGAACAAATATCACCGATAAAATATAGCATCTTTCGAAGGACCATACCGAAATCTGTCTTTGTTTTGATGCCGCAAGATATTCTTCTCAGAACTGATGTAATTTATTAGCTAGGGGGCACCCGTGATTTTAATTCTCAGGTAATTTCAGACCACACATGTATAACTATACGAATATAATTATGAATACATGCATGCATTATATATAAATATATATATATATATATATATATATATATATATATATATATATATATATATATATATATATAAACCTAGAAAAAACAGTTTATTTGTTAATTTTAAACGGATCATCAGGGAAATCTGTCCAAATTTCCTGACGATCCGTTTAGGTGAAACCTAGGGAGGTTTGGTTCACTGGATATAAAGGTCTAGTCTGCTCTACGGTTGTATTGAGCGCTTTTGTTAGTTAGTCGAATCGGTTTTTCTTTGGGCACACAGACCTGTATCTGTGCGATGTTTTGTCGACAGAAGTTCATGTGTATAGCTCTTTCTTTTAAAACCTTTTTTCCCTCGAGATTGATTTGATTAGCAAATCAAAATTGAGGGTTTTTTTCGAGTCGAGTCTATATATATATATATATATATATATATATATATATATATATATATATATATATATATATACAAACAAACATACTTACACATATACAAAACATAACACACATATACGAAGAAACAAGTAATTCTCTGTTTTTGATGCCATCAGTTCCTAAGTAGGCATTTATGCAGATGATATTATCATTTACTCCTGTCCCAGTAGCAAATCTGTCAGAGCTGACAAAGATAACTCAGCTCCAAAATTAAGCAGCTGTAATTTAACCACCATAGTGAAACTTCACTGTTCGTCATCAGAATGGCTGATGCTTGACTCCTGGGGAGTGACTCACTGGGCCTTCTTAGCCCCACTTTTACAACACACTTGAGGTGGAACTACTACATTGAATCAATAGCTGCATCGACTGCAAGGAATTTTAGTTCATTGTATCGTACAAGAAGTTTTTACTCGTCATAGTCCATCTTGTATATTTATTGATCTACCATTCGTCACTGCATTGCATTGTGTTGCCATATCTGGTCTGTTGTTCCTTTTATTCATTACGGGGTTTTTGACAAAATCCAAACAATGATTTCTAAATGTAAACAATTCTGATTTAGTATCTCGTATTCAGTCACATTTTCATCAACATGACATGACTTCCTTTGTCTTTTCTACAAATACTTTCTGACGAGATTTTTCCATGGATTCCCGACTACATTAATTTTAGCGTGATACTAGTTTGGCATTTAGGTCACACAATTTACTGTTGAAATAGTTAAATAAACCACCACTTTTAATCCAAAAGTTTCTTTACTGGCACTCGTCGAGAGAAAAACTCCATTCTGTTTACTTTCTTCGGCGAAAACTACAATCTTCAAAAATTTAAATGCAACGTTAATCACACTTTTCAGTTGTCTTGAGGCCCATTTATCTTTTATCCTTCCTTCAATACACCTTATAACCAGTCTTTTCTCTCATTTTCAGTCGCTGTAAACCCCTTCGAACTAGTGACATTCCCACATTGCTTGGGGGGAAATGATTAAAAAAAAGGGGAAAAACAAATCTCTGAAACCTGCGAGGGAAGAGCTTCAAACACTTCATTTTAAGATATACAATAGAACTGAATAAAGATTAATATATCTTCGTGAACATTGTCAGAATATTTGTAACTTCGCAAAATAAACTAAAGGGAATACTAATTTCAGTCCCGGGTATTTATGTATTTTTGTAGAATGAAGTAAAATTAACTATAATTTTTTCAATCCTATAATTGTCATAATATATATATATATATATATATATATATATATATATATATATATATATATATATATATATATATATATTTCTGTGATAAGGTATTATTTACTTTATCTACATTGCTGGGACTATCATCCTCATCTTTTTGTCATATTTATCACAATGATTCGGCCGTTTTACGCTCCGGCCTTCTTCACGTGGTTGGAATGTCGATCTAAAAACTCGCTGGGGTAGACTGTTCTAGTTCCACATGTCATGTCTAATGGATGCCACTTATCAGTTATCCCCTTTAATTTCTCTCTCCAAGTTCTCCAAAGCCTTAACCAGGTATTGAACTCTCACTGTTTGGGTCTGTCCCTAGAAAATATATATATATATATATATATATATATATATATATATATATATATATATATATATATATATATATCCTTGACACAATGATACAGTGGAATATATATATATATATATATATATATATATTACACACACACACACACACACACACACACACACACACACACACACATATATATATATATATATATATATATATATATTCACACTTGCTCCATATGTGGCCTTCTTTGTAAGTCATTAGCGGGTCTTAAATGCCACTTAAGTTTGTCGAACAAACATTCATAACTGAATCAATAAGCTGTCAGATCCTCATACGTCGAAACTGACTGGAGAGTCAATTTATATATATATATATATATATATATATATATATATATATATATCATATATATATATATATATATATATATATATATATTTATAATGAAAATGATACCGATGAGAGTAATACCTGATTTCACTTCATTTGAACCGAACAATTATAACCTATTCTACATTTCAAATCAATTTTCAAAATATACTTCATCAATATCCTCTTTAAGGAGTGCCATCAGCTGTCATGTCTCATTCACCTTACTCTTTAATAAATTACATAGTCTGAAAGCTGCCCTTTTCAATAGCTATTTTCAAATTTATCAGAAATTTATGAGGAGGCAAATATCCTTTTACTTTCGCCTTTTGTTATTGCCTTTCTCTCTCTCTCTCTCTCTCTCTCCCTCTCTCTCTCACTCTCTTTTTTCTTCTTGACTTTTTCTCTTTTTTCCTTGTTTTTCTCGCCTTTTCGCAAGCTTTTTTCTTTTTTTTTATTGTTCGTCAAAACTTCTTTATTCTTAATATTTCAGTTTTTCCTTCTGTTATTTCATCCATCTTAATCTTCCTCTTTTTATAATTCTTAGGTCGTATTTATGTTTTTAGTCCTACTTTGTCAATAGCTATCTATATGTGTTTTTTTTTCGATGTCTCTTTCGTCTACCCTATTTCGCTCTCTCTCTCTTTTCTTCTCTTTCTTCTCACACTTTCTCAGTGTCTGTCTCTCTCTTATCTTTATCTTTATATCTCTCTCTTTTCTTGCCCTTTCACAATCTCTCCATACTTTTCTCTCTTATTCTTACTCGAAAATTTGCATGCTCAAACATGAAGGAAAATATTAATCTCCTCTGTCGTTCAGCTGCAATTCATACCTTAATTTCCCAAATGGAATGAATATGGATGTTAGATTTCTATCAGAAAATGATAGGGTGGCAAATATCACAGACCTGCTGATGGGATGTTTTTTGCCAAAAAATGTTTAATTATGAAAATTCGGAGTATTGTCCACATTTTGTCGCCATATCTATTTCAACGTTTCGGCCATTTTACGCTCCGGCCTTCTTCTGGTGGTTGGAATGTCGAACTGAACTCTTTATTTCGCTCACTTGGGTAGACTATTCTAGTTCCACGTGCCATGTCTAATATATGTCAGTTATCAGTTATCTTCTCTTAATTCCCCTCTCCATGTTCTCCACCGATTAACCAGGTATTAAACTCACATAATTCGGTCCCTGTCACTGGATCTAACTAACGCCTTTATCCACTGTGCCATGTGTCCTTGAGGAAATCTGCGTATGAATGCCTGAGTATTATAAGGCCGAAGTATACAACGGCCGAAACGTTGTAATAAATATGGCGAGAGAGATGAGGACAATAGGCTAAATAATGTAAATAGTGTACATAATACCTCATCTCAGATATATAGACAGATACCTAGCCTTACATATTACACAATATCAATTCATAATGTTTCACTATCGATCGAGAGGCCACAAAAACGTGTTTATTTTTATATTGGCACAGTAATGTCCCCTCTGTTTTAATTCTAAGCAAGATCAAGGCAACGCAGCCATTCTTTGAGATATTCTGAATGAATTGCCGTTACTCGGAGAGATCTGGTATATTTCGTTTATTTTTTTAAAACTGAATTCATTGAGAATCGTATTAAATGTCTCTCTTGGGTGCTGATGTAATGATAAGGGTGTTCATAAAAGGGTTAATGTGTAGGTTAGCACCAGGCTGTGTAGTGGATATGGTTTGAAGCAACGAAGATGAAAGAATTTACCGGAAACATCAAGTGATGACATCTGCGTTTGATGCTAAAGAGAAGCAAAATGGCGCAGATGAAAAGGATCATATATCCAAAGTTTTTTTTTTTTTGGGGAGTTTTTTTCTCTCGGATCTAAGTGTTTGTTTAGGGAATTGTCAAGTGACTTGAATTCTGAATGTTTTTTTTATAATGGTCGTGTGGATGAAAATATGAACACGGCAGAAAGAAAATTAATTTATTAGAAATTGACAGTCAAGTGTGTTTGCTCGCTTCGATCTACTTAAAATAATAAAACGCGTGTTTTACCTTGGAAAACTCTCTATATATAGGAGCAGTGTTTTAGCTGCATCTTCCTGTAAATTCTTTTTACGTGAATAAGTTTTTTTTCCCTTCGATCACTACATTCTTAACCTGTCCAATTCTAGGGTTAATCGTTATCTTACGATCCTATCTGCACAAATTACCTCGTGCCGTAACCCTCTACCCCGAGTGGACCTTGGGCATTGTACCGAGTGAACTTTACTGTTAAAAAAAATCTTTTCATGACAGGTCATTATTTATTTGTTTTCAATTGAGAGCAATATTCAACAAGCCAGCAGAGAAATTAATGTAAAGTTTATCGTTTGAATAGATGCATCGTATATGACTCTCCAGTATAAATTAACAGGTTTGAATTCGCAGTTTTATTAATTTGATTTCGGATTTTTCTTGAATTAGGTTTTTTCTTGAATTTAGATTTTTCCTCCAAAATAAATTGCTTGTTAATTCCACCTATAGAGCAAAACACCCCTGCTATTATATCATGTTGGTCAATTCACCCTAAAATAATAATAATAAAAAAACAATTTATATTTCCAAAAATTCATACCAAATTCTCCCAGAATTCCTGTGAGATTGGCCTATGCGATCGTCTCAAATTTGGGCGACTCGTCTGCGTTATTTCTAAATGTGGGGTCTACATTCGCGCTCATCCCGCTACAGATGCTATTTTTTTAAATTGTAAAAAATTCTTTGTCAGTAACTCGAATATCATCCACACTTAAGAAATATGAATAACTCTTAACTTTTGTTAACTTTTATTCTGAGAATGGGAAGAAATTTTCAATTAAATTTTATCATTTCAAAAGATGTTAAAAAATTAATAAAAAACGAACAAAATTTGATGAAAAATTCATAATTTCTTGGAGTGAATTAAGATTTGGCATGTGTAAATTTTCAAAATTTCTAGCTGGATTCATACATGATTTTATTTTTATTTTATTTTATTTTATTTTTTTTGCGAAAGTTCATGTAAGAAGTTCGGCCGGCCTTAAAACGAGCCGATTTCACCTTCGAACCTCTGATTGTTACAATACAAAACATCTATTCATTGTAAAATTATACCTGGTACAGATTACCAGGTATTGTGATAAATTGGAGTGAGATTATCATTCATGCATTCCACATAGAGAAGGGCTATGTGGATAGCTTTTTTTCCTGATTATTAATAGAAGCGTCAGGTATTATGTTAATTTACTGTTAGATCCAAGGGAATAATTAACGTGTGCTGTTGCAGAGTATCAGGCAGCGTACATTTTGGTCTTCTACTGTGACAATGATCTCCTCCTCCTTATAAATATGACAAGCAGTTACATTTGAGGCGTAGTTGATATACTCAAGTTCTATTTTTCCTTTGATACTCTCTCAGACATCATTGGAACATGACCATGTCAAAAATTTTCCCGGCTTCAGGAAACAAGAATACTAGTCACTTCATAACCAGTTTAAGTTTCCCTGCAATAGAATAAAAAAATAAACATTTTGAAAATTATAATTATCCTCATATATAATACGCCACATATATATTTACGTTCCTTTTGTGTGTAACACTTGAGGAGTATGCAAAATAACGATGAACAACCGCTGCCCTGCTAATTTGGTCCAGTTGAAAAACAGTGATATCTCTATTGATGGGAATCCGTATATAAAATACGGCATATATATATATATATATATATATATATATATATATATATATATATATATATATATATATATATATATATATAAAATTGAGTCAAATGTCAACAGTTTGGATGCAGCTAGGATAACGATTTTTTCTTATCCTAGCTGCAACCAAAACGCTTTATTATTTACACACACACACACACACACACACATATATATATATATATATATATATATATATATATATATATATATATATATATATATATATATATATAAGTTTGGCTTTCAATTAAAGGTAAAAATTAAATTTTCAATATTTGTCCATGTTTAGAAACTGATTTGAAACTTTAAAATCATAATTAAAGAAAAAGAGGTGGGTACAATAAATCTATCTATCTGTCTATCTATCTATCTATCTATCTATCGATATATATATATATATATATATATATATATATATATAATTATATATATATACATATATACACACATTTACATGTAATATTCTATATAATATACAATATATATATATATATATATATATATATATATATATATATATATATATATATATATGCAATTAATATCGTAGTGAATGTATGTGGTTTTGGTGTCTTTCTCCGAACGTAGATATCCGATATATCTTAATTCTCTCGAATGGGTTGCTGATATATGTTCCTCTGATTCGTTTATTCTACGTCTACACATCGTAAGCGCAGCTGATTCCATTACCTGCATTGCTGTGAGGCGCAGATATGCCACTGTTAAATTTGAGATTACGTTTATGTTATGTTTATATTCCGATGTGTCTGGCGAATCTTAAACTTTGCTATGACAATGATTGCAACGTCGAATTTGTTTTGTCTTAGCATTCACCCAGTAGTATTGGGACAGCACAGAAACACTATTTTCCAATTAAAATCTGATATTAATATCATATATAATTAACACCATCTGGCTGATCCTAGCGAATTTTCAACTCAAATGAAATTCTTAGAAACAGGGAACAACGTATATATTACCAATGAGATGAGCCATTCTGTGAAATGCCATATAGGAGAATATACATATTTTTTTTTAATTATTTCAAATCAAGTATGGAAACAAACCACTCAAGCGCAAGAGATTTAATTATGTTACATTAATCTGAGAAAACTATTAATTGAGAGGACTATCAAAGAACAGCGTGGAAGAAAACAGACGATAATGATTGGTTGACTGGAAAGCAATTGGCCGTATGAAAGTTACACACAAATAACAACATGTTTATCTTCTGAAAATATATATAATTTCTGTTTACCCTAGACCCCAGATTATGACACATTTATTGAACGTTTAATCATTTTCAGTGACTAAGTTTTTTTGTTAATGAATAAGCAAAAGAGAACCATTGTTAAGAAACATGAAAAATAAAGAAAATAATCAAGAAGACAAGAGATAATGATTAAGATTGCATTTAATGGTTTGAAAATGGAAGTTTACTGGGAAAAAATGAAACCGGAAGAGAGTTGTACAAGCAAATCGTGGTAGAGATTAAACTGTAAGCAAAGAACTTATGTTTGAATTTAACCAATTTTATTTTAAATAGATGAGACCATGTTTCTAAAATAGTAATGCGCCTATATTTATGAAATCTACGTAAAACAGCAGAACGTTCGTCATAACATTTACCATGAAAGTATTTTTTTAGTAAAGGCCCAGGGAAGCTACGTTAGAGCGGTAGAAAGTGACAGAAGGTAAGATGGCAGGTCTGAACAAATAAATTTGCTGATTCTTCTTTGGATTCTCTCAAAAATCTCTGTGTTTACAGCAGAAGCACCGGACCATATCTAACAGCCATATTTACGACATGGAGGAATGGCAGACTTATAAATATGTACGATAGATTCTGTCGATAAAAAAATGTCTAGCACGACATCGCAAACAACATTTTTAGCACCAGATCTAGCAATTGATTCAATATAATATTTCAACTTCAGGTCAGTATAGAATGTTTACATGGTAAGTCACAAAGAGTCAATAACCTGGAGGTTAGTGTCAGTCATGATGATGGAATGCATATAATCGACAATAAGTTATTTTCTTTCCCCACGTTAACAACAAATTTAGGTGAAGTTTGAGATCGGCCGCCTATTCTATACCATCGAACAGACCTAGAATTAAGACAGGACTAATTAGTTGTGTCATCAGCATAAATACCGAATTCAGATGTCATTTATGAAAATAAGGAACAATGTCTGTCCAAGTATAGAGATTCGGGAGCACCTTCATTAATAACAAAAGATCTAAAAAAAATATAGCCGTTCATATCAACATTCAATTGGTTTTTTAATTTAAGTCTGAATCAGTTCAAGATGTGAAGAAGATCAGTATGTCAAACTCTCTTGAACATTATTTAGACGTCCAAAGTTACAGACATAGCTTCCTCATTCTTTGGCTGACACTTTCAGCAATAATCGTTAATACATTAGCAGATGATCTAACCAATGAAAGCCATGTTGCTTATCTGGAAGAAGATACTACGATGTGAGATGTTTACCCAATTCGAAGTTGATTAGGGCGTCTAGTACTTTGCCAAAACAGGATGCATTTTGAAAGAAGCGACGGTTCACGATGTTCTTAAATACTGGAAATACAGAAGAGGATTTCCAAGAAACAGTAAAGCAAGAGGCAGCGAAGCATTTATTGTAGAGTTTACAGGGAACAGAAGCCAGACCAGAAGAATATTTCTCAATAATTATGCAGGGATAATATCAAATCCACAGAATTTGTGGGAATCCAGATTGGAGATGATTACAGGCATTAAATAAGTATCTACATTTAAGACAAATAATAATTTAAAGTTTTGCTTCTGAATGATCCCGAACATGACTTTACCGTTAGTATGAAATAAAAAATAAACATGTATGAAAATATCTTAAGCCATTTGTATGAAATGTCAAACCTTTGACATAAAAACCCATTGCGATTAGAATCTTTGAATGGGATTTAAATGTTATCGATTGATTATTATAAAAAAGAAACGAGATTTGAAAAGATAAAAGCACCATGGATATAAATAAAGAGAGAAGATAGAAATGAGAAGTTTTTTCGTTTAATTGTCTGGATAACACCAGCGCTGATATTTGTTTTTTTTTAACAGTGACGGTAGATGATATAAATCCATTAAAAAAAAAGAGAGCGTCTACTCAAATATGATATCCACGAAAATTATCATTGGGAGAAATGAAATATATGAGTTAAAAAAAGAAAAACCTTTAATACATTGGAATTTACTTTATTTAAGTTTCAGATACGAAACTGAACAGATATAGATAGTGTGTATGTGTGTGTGTGTCCAGATAGTTTGAACTGCTGAATGTGATTTGAGATCAATAGAACTTTTTTTCATTGTAAAACTCACCGTAGCCAATCTGTCAAAACACACCGGATAGCAGTGATTTATCCTGCAAAGTGCCGAGTACAAATTTTGTTTATTAATTTTTCCTGAATGTACATCGTTTTTAAAAAAAAAGCGTTGGCACATATATATATATATATATATATATATATATATATATATATATATATATATATATATATATATATATACTAAAAAAATTATTATGAAAAGATTATCTAATAAAAAGTCCAAGTTTACAAAATTTTCAAAGAAAATGTTAGCAACACCTCAGAATCACTGATCTCAAATGTAAAAATTTATTAGAAAAGTATAAAATTTAGTGAAAAAAATGAGTTTAAGTGATGTCATCAAACATTACCTCAGAATTCTCAAAAGGTAAATTCACCGCCGAAATTTTGAAAATGAAGTACGTCAAAAGGGCAGATAAAGGGCAATAAAGAGGGTTAGGGTTTTTCACGTCGTCTCATGTCACGACTTAAACGAGAGGCCACGAAGAACCCTGGACTTACCAGTCAAGAGCTTTTCAGTCGTATTGGGGATCCTACTGTGTCTAAAAGTACTCGGTGTCGGTATCTGAGGGAAATAGCAACAACAGTCAAACCTGTATCGAAGCCTCCGTTGACGAGAAATCACATTCAAAATCGATTGAAATGGGCCGAGGACAATATGAAGATTGACTTCTCTAAGTTTTTTTCACAGACGAAACTCGAGCAACACTTGATGGGCCAGATAGATGGTGCAAAAGGCTGGTAATGAACGGACAGAATCGCCATCATTGTTTGAGACGCCAACAAGGCGGTGGAGGCATAATGATCTAGGGTGGTATTATTGGAAAAACATTAGTGGGCCCATGGAGAGTACCAGATGGCGTCAAAATGACTGCTGATGCATACATAGCGTTTATGAAGGAGCATCTTGAACCGTGGATGAAAAGGCAAAGAGTTGCCTTCAGAAGGGCCATTGTTTTTATGCAAGATAATGCTCCCTCACACGCTGCTCACAAGACTACTGAATATTTGAAACAGTTAGGCTTCGATGGACCTCGAAAAATGAAGTGGCCAGCAAATTCTCCGGATTTGAACCCAATCGAAAACCTTTGGAGCATCATGAAGCGAAGACTGTACGCCAACGGACGACAATTCAGGAGCAACGCTGAGTTGTGGGAAGCAATTCTTGACATATCTCGCGGCATTACAGCAGATGACATCCTACAATTAACAAATTCTATGGATCGTCGACTTTTCAAGTAATTTCAAAACAGGGAAAGCACATTCCTTATTAATTTGTTTAAAACTGTGCCTTTGTTTGTATCTGTCATTATTTGTTTGATTATCTTATTTATTAGCTTCTTTTGATCATGAACATTCACGTTCAACATTAATAAACGTTTTGTTTGCTCAATTCTGGGAATTTAACTAAACCTTCCTAATAATTTGGCACGCACAAATCACCGTGCTGATAACAAATATGGCGCCAGTTTGTTTACATTGCGCAGATCAGTACGAAAATGTCAATGATTGCGCAGCTTAAGGTTGCCAACATTGTTTGAAAATTTTGTGTCAATTGATTGGAAGTTTTTTGAAATATTAGAAAAATGTTATCTCGATAATAATTTGGCATATGTAGTATATATATATATATATATATATATATATATATATATATATATATATATATATATATATATACATATATATATATATTTTATGCAAATTTAGTAAATGCAGGGTAGACCTGAGGAGGATGATATCCATATAGAGCTCAATGTAAATATCAGAGCAGATATGTTTGAAATAAAGACAGAAACGTTAAGATTCCATGTAATAGCTTATTTCACCATAACCCCTTTAACAGGGTTCTGGATCATCAGACTTTATTCCAAAAGCTGAAATGAAAAATGAAAAGAAATCACACACGTTTTTTTACGGACCTTTTCTGCATTCTGTATAGGCAAAGTTAACGAAGTGATGTGGGGAGATTAATTATGAGTGTGTCATATGTATCATTTTAGTTTCCTATTTTAACCCCAGTGTGTCGGCTGGATGTTGCTCAAATCTAACGCGTTGTGATAGATAAAGGTGGTTACAAATTATGAGCGATAGTTTTTTACATTAAGGAACACACACACATAACCCCAATAAATTACACGACAGGTTTCATTGAAAAATTCTGATATTATTTTTACAATATTTGAACAGTTCGCGTTACTTATTGGGGCATATTTTAAATCTATTTGGTTTGATAAATATCTAATTTATTAAAACATATATTACGAAGAAATTAATTTGAAATAATAATTGATTAATTTGAAAAAAAAATTAATCCGGAATGTAATTAATAAAATATAAAAAAAAATATATATATATATATATAGATTGGAAAAATATATTTATATATATTTTTATATATATATATATATATATACTAACTGCCAGAATATTATATATATATATATATATATATATATATATATATATATATATATATATATATATATATATATAAAAAGATGTGTGTGTGTGTGTGTTAGTGTGTGTGTATGTATATAACATGAATAGAAATGTTCTCATTTATTTTTTATTACACAATCTTTTGGTTATATGAATGAGTTTGTTATTTGGAAAACTATATCGATAAAAAATACATTTATGTTTTTATTATAAATTTCATATATAATATCTTTTCAGTCACTGAACTATATAAAAAATCAATCAGAAGATACATCATCAATATTAAATTATCCAAAGATTTTGCTACGTACAAACTTGGAGCAAGAATTACTCAATCTTCGCAATATTATTTGTCTACTTAGTAAGTTGCATCATATCTGGATGTCTATCCTTTGATGAGCTGAGAAGGTGAAAAACAATTTTTGTGGATGACTAATATATTATATATATACACGTTTCCATTTATATGGTTATTCAAGAATAGTTTGAGGGATGTATTCAAAACAAAACAAGGACAAAAGTATTACAAACATATTCGAAATGTTTATATTTAAAAGACATATGGTCTGAAATATATGAAAAATTGAATTTATTTTGTTTATTCCATTTCTAGATGTTCTGAAACGAATCTTCCTGTAACTCATTTACAGTTGTATCATTTGTTCTTGTCAAAGATTCCTTCTTTTCGATTGTTCGCTGTTATTCGTTGAATTCTTTTCATATTTTTCAGCAGTGTATTGCCATCACTCAACAGAATTTCTGTATCTTGTTTCTCTTTTCAGATAATGTCATTCTTACGAGCAATAATAATTTGTATATATAATAATGTTAAAATGTAACTACAAAAATATATGTCTATAATAATGATTATTGCTGCTTACTCGTTTTCCAGTATATTCGTCTATTTTGTTATGTTGATGTTAATCCCTTGTTGAAGAGGGAAAACTCATTTGGTAGGGCTATTTTTTTCCAGAGTGTCCTATTACCAAAAATTCAGAGGGATCATCATTTTGTTAGTAGATATCAAGATGGTGAAAAGATCATCACGATGATTTATAAATGAACTTTGAGAAAAATTTACGATAATGATTTTTTGAGGAAATTTTCCGTTGGACAAAACTTTTAATTGTTTTTTTTGAAAAATGTACTGCATTTTTTTTTCAAAATTCTTTTTTCGAATTTGCATTTGACACTATTATTTTCGTCTCTCCACGTTGAAATTATAAAGAATTCACCTATTTGATGAATCAATCGTACTGAAATTCGAAACCGAGACATATGTTCACACGTCGAACATGCATATGCTTTCACACACACAACACAACACACACACAAACGTTCATCAACACACAACATGATGTATTCAACAAAATAACATATGGCGGAGCCCAACGCTCTTTAGGTTTCTTTCAATTCTCACATTCCAAACACACACTAGTCGACAAAAAATTATGCAGGGATTAAATTTTTCTGTTATTATTCTATCCGTTTTTCTGAGAGACAGCAATGGTTATTACCCATGTAAGAGAATGGAAAAAATTCAAATGGAATTTGAACCTTGACTTAAATATCTAATTCTGAGCTATTATTTTTTAAAGAGAAATGCAATGTGCATCCTCGAGAATTAATAATCATTTTTAAACTTAGAACAATTAAATGTAGCATTTAAAATATATTTGCCCGTTCATTCGGTTTGCCACATATACATAATTGGAAAATATTTAAATAAAATGGTTCATTTTCATAATAAAATCAAACATCATGACATTTTTATATTATTTCCAAATTTTTGCACAACATCTATGAAGCAAAGTTGGTCAAATGCAAAAGAGCCAGAATAAATATGATATATATATATATATATATATATATATATATATATATATATATTTATATATATGGACAAATATCTCATTAAAATCTTTTAGTACAGTTGAATTTAAGATCGTAAATGTCCATTTGGATAATGTTCATCTTTGAATTATGAACTGATAATATATATATATATATGTTGAAAAATAATAATTGACGTCTAAAATAAGCGTTTGATGTTTTTTCTGATACAATGGAACAGTCTGTACTTGCATATAGATAGATGGATATAAACAGATATATACATATATATATATAGAAAGTCGACACAATACATAAATTGACAGGCAAATCTATCCTATATATATTTTTATATGATTATATATATATATATATATATTTATAAGACCCATGAAAATAACTGGGGTGAAATAAAAACAAAATAACTGTAGAAAGAAATAGACACCAATCCAATATATGTGAAGAAGGGATAATACATAAGTCAACAAAAAATTTTTTATCCAAATTCTTGTTATAACAATACTGACAGCTGGGATTCTCTTCAGGCCTATATCTGTCAAGGAAGACACTTATACAGAAATGACATGGAATATTGAAACTTACACACATCATTTGTTGGGACGTTAAATGTTCAAAATATTAACACACACCTAGAGCAATACACACTATTACATATATATATATATATATATATATATATATATATATATATAAATATATATATATATAGAGCAATACACAATATTTACACATATCGGTTGTTATTCTAAAAACCGTTTAAGAACACATAATATATAATAGAGACACATCCCTCACCAGGTCCAATAAAACTGTCAAACTGACCAGAGAATTGAGAGAACATAGATCTATCCAGCTCTTATCTCAAATAACAACTTAAAAGAGACTGTTTGACCAACACAAGGAATGTTAAAAGATTCATGTTAAAAAAGATAAAAAAAAAAAATAAAAAAAAATAAAAAAAAAAAATGAAAACTACAGACAAAAGTTCATTTTCTCCAGTTAAAAGACATTCATTTCTGTAGTTTAGTGCTACCAACAAGCACAGAAATATTTCTTCTCCTGATGATGGCCATTTTGGTCGAAACTAGTCGAGGAATCTAAATGAATAATAATAAAAAAAACGAAAGAATATTAATCTACAACCCAGTGTGTCTAAAGATTTTAATTTTTTTTTTTTTTATTGTTCAATATATATATATATATATATATATATATATATATATATATATATATATATATATATATATATATATATATATATATATATATATATATATATATATATATATATATTTTTGTTTTTGTGTCCATGTGTATGCGATTACGTATGTCATTGTTCAAAAAATTGTTGTTTTCCGATACTTTCATATAAATATTTTAGTTAACTACACATGTATTAAAACCTGTACTCATAATTTCTGGCCCAATTTCTTGCGTACAATTACGCGTTAATTGATGACAGTTATCTATGTTCTTTGATTATGCACTTCTGCAATTTATATTCGTTAGGTTGTTATATGAACGCTAAATTTATATCTGAAAATGCTCTTTTCATTTCTTGAAACTAATTTGCTGTTATTGCCTTAATTACATTCGTATCGGTCTCATCAGTATATATATTGCGGTATTAGTTTAGGGTGGCCAAAGTTGTTATTTTCCTGCTGATTCGCTGATAGATCGCATGATAACTTGGGTATTTACACGGCACATTTCAAAGTAAATATAACTAATATTTGTTAAGTATTTTCAAATATTAGCATTTATTTAAGGAACTTGCCTTAAAACAAAAGAAAAGTGGTCGACAGATTTGGTTTGGTTTGGTTTGGTTTGTTTTACGGCATATTAAAATCAATGTGTTATTTAATGCCAGCAACATTTTTTACTGCAGGTAATATTTTTCTTCAAAAATATATTGCTGGTAATAATTTTTCTCAAAAAATTTTGATGGTAATAACGTATTGCTAGTAATATTGTTCTAAAATGTATTGCTGGTATTAAAACATATTTTTATAGAAATATTTTGTTAATTCACTATTTTTTGTGAAGATATTTTTCTCAATCTCACCTACAAATAATAAGAAAAGACATCATAGACAAATTTAAACCAGCACTCAACAAGAAATATCTCAACACGCATAATTTCTTTCCCCATATATATATATATATATATATATATATATATATATATATATAAGATATATGTAAATGTATATGTATATGTATATATATATATAGAAAAGAGAGAAAAGTTTGTATATTAAAAAGAAAAGAGATACCGCAAACGTTTTCGGTTGTAATGTGGATTCTTTTTTTTTTTTAAATCAATATTATGTGGGTTTTTTGAAAAATATTATGCTTTATTTTCCATAATTTTACTAAATAAAGCATAATAATTTTATTATAAAATCCACATTACAACTAAAAAAGTTAGTGGTATCTTTCACACACACACACACACACATATATATATATATATGTATATTCATATATTTATATATATATATATATATATATATATATATATATATATATATATGTATGTATGTATAGTGTATATATATGTGTGTGTATATTTATATATATGTATGTGTATATATATATGTATGTCAATATATATATATATATATATATATATATATATATATATATATATATATATATATATATATATATATATGTGTATGTGTGTGTGTGTGTGTGTGTGTGTGTGTGTGTAAAAATCAAATCACATATGCCGTTGTCAGGCTGTGGGTTTCCTGGAAGCTGTTCTGCTTGACCCTCATACGTCGAATCTCGACGGGAGAGTCGATTATTATATATAATATTGGTTGAAAAAATTATACACTAAAGAACATCCGAAACGTTATCCGCAACAACATACTTCACGTTTGCAAAGCGAATGCTCCATTCGATGACCATTATGGTCACACATATATCCAAGCTAATGGTGTTACCACGGGAAAACCATCTGGATCCTACTTTTGCTGACTTTTGTATGTCCTAAACGGAGAAAAATGTATTTATAAGAACAGATAATCCTGAAATCTACACAAGGTACGTGCATGACATTTTCGATTCGATAAAATATAAAGATATATAAACACTAACCTTAAATGTACTTTAGAAAAAAAAAACGCAACACTACATTCATATATGAATTCATGGCCCATAACAAAATTCCATTCCTTGACGTTGAGATAGCGCTAAGATCCAAAGATTTTACCACGTAAATGTTTAAAAACCCAATGGTATGAACTATTGTTTTCTAAACTCTGATAGACAACTCCCGGAAATATATAAAATTGCAGTGATGAATAACTTCGTAAATAGAGTATACAAAAATTCCTCATCCCAAAGAATATTTTTAAGCAAACTAAAACATATAAAACAAACACTAGCTAACAATAATTTTCCCAACTACACAATTGATAAGCAAATAAAATTAATTTTACAAGTACACCACTAACAAAAATGCAACACCACAAAACATCAACATATTTCATTTAAACCAGATTCACAATAATTATAAACAGGGTGATTTTGCTGACGTAAATGTTTAAAAACCCAATGGTATGAACTATTGTTTTCTAAACTCTGATAGACAACTCCCGGAAATATATAAAATTGCAGTGATGAATAACTTCGTAAATAGAGTATACAAAAATTCCTCATATATTATAGAAGATGAAAGACCACAAACCGGAATAACCCCAGCAAATCTAAACTATCGGTGTCCAATACAGAGTACCAATTATAATTCCGAATACAAAGATGACACCCTTTATATTTTTTTTAAATTTGCAGAATTAATTCTTTTACCGTATGTACGAAGATTACTATCAATATACGTTGTAATATTTTTAAAAGCATTTCAGCCCAAGTAAGGCGAGAGTGCCACTAGCACGCAAGGGGTTACAGAGTGTGAGAGCAAGATTAAAGAGGGCTGTTTGAGGAGAGGTTATAGAGAATGACGGGGAACGGGATGAAAGTATCAGAAGAAGTCGAATGACATTACATTTGAATATTAGAAGATTATAGCTATCAGGGAAGAAAGTAAGAGGAAGGGAGTTCCAATGTCGGGAAGTGCGAAAGAAGAAGCTGTTTGAGTAGAAGAGGCGGTTATACTTAACGGTTTCGACAATGAAAGGTTGGGACCGTGATGCTAACCTAGTAGCACACTTAAATGCATGCAGTTGCCATGAAAATATTTGTTAGATTTCATTAAAGGCATTCTCACAAGGATTTATATTGCAATGTTCATTGTTGGATTTCTTTCCCATTATGAGAGAAATGTTCTGCGGTTTTCTTACATATATTTCAATTTCAATGTATTTATATTCACATAATGACGTAAAATATTTGAAAAATCATTTTGCATTTGATATTTGTTACTTTTGTTTTTGCATTCAGGGATCTGTCAGCATTTATATAAAGGACAAATATTTCTCTATCACATATGAGCCGACTCAGATTGTGGTTGAACCTTATCCTGTTCTCCGTGTTGCTAACTTCATAGACATCTTCCCCGTTTCTTTTCATGGCAAAATTTCTGCTGAAATGTTAACTCTCCTGGGCACCTCATACATCATATTTGTAAATATCAAAATTAATGCAAAACCCAAGTGTTCCTTCAATCTCCTATTCAATAGATCACTCTCACGACACACTAAATCTGACTAGAATAGCATCATACCACTTATTAGTAAAGAAACTCTCTCAGAATACTTCCCGCTTAGCCTCAATCACTTACGAATGTCTTCTCTCTGGCTTGGAGTGATTTAAAGGCCTAAGAGCCAAAACTGGTTCACGTCAAAATGTGCTGCAATCAGACCTCTCCTTACCAAGAACATTATCAAACAGATTAGTGTAAGAAAACTCTTGCTATTTGTAGAACTGTACGTAATTTTTACTATATTGTCCTGGAAAATATATGGTGACCCAAAAAAACGTGAATTTTTGAAGTGCGTATTGCCAGACATGAGCAAGTGGCAACACAGCGAGACAGTGACCTTAAGAAATAAACATTTCGCCATTTAGAATTCAAGATGAACTTCACAGTATCCCAGCGGAGACGTTGCAGCAGTCAATGAGGAATCTCAACAGCAGATTTCAAGAATGCATTCGTACAGGAGGACGCCATCTACAGGACGTAATTTAAAAAAAAAATGAAAATTCCATCATTGTTTCTTAAATGGTATGTTTTAAATTTTCAATTACTATGAATAAAATAGTTTTCCATAACTCTTGGTTTTATTGGATTGTTAAAAAGTTCCCGATTTTTTGGGTTACCCTGTACTAAGGCAACCCAAAGTTGAAAAAAAAAGACATGGTACCAACGATTTCGTGAAAATTACAAATAAGACTGCTAATAAAATCAAACCGACAGCGTTTTCCATTATAAAAAAACACTGAGATTATCGTTGAAATTAAATTTGCCTCTATTTCGTCGCTATACGATAAAGGTCATCTTCTATCTTACTTCCCCATCTCAAGGAATAAAAATATTGCGATATTTATGCCTTGGTACGGGAAAGCACTTTTACTGCTCCAGATACAATTTCTGTAGTTATTCATAATATACTTAGCTCTACGTGATGCAATTGATAGCAAGTTTATCTCACTAAAACAGTAACGACTTAGTATCGGGATCTATCTTCACTGAGTACAACATCGTTTCTGTCTTATGCCACATATAAACTACGCTTAGGAAACAACTTTAATAGAATAACCCAAGAGACGTCTGTAATCTTCACAAAACTGTTTAACTTCTAATTTAAAGTGATTTTTTACCAGGTCTATGGAATGTATCGGATGTGTGTTACCCTACATGAATTTACTAAAATAACCGTCGCTAGGTGACGACCCTTAAGACTATAATTAGCTAATTATATTCTCATTCATCCTCTTTCCTTTCTCCACTTAGACAATATGTAATCGCACGTGTGAAAAAAGTGTCCCCAATGCGTCACGTCCATTTTAGTTTCAATGTATAATTTCCTCACGGACTTCGACACACATTTCACAACCACAAACACATACTCTAGTTTAATTTTTTCTATGTAATTAGTGGTTAATTGTTTTCTTATTTTGTTGCCATTGTACACTTTTGATAATACATATATTGTCGTTTGTTCGTATATATTTTTGTGTTCCATATTTATTACTTGAACTCACATTTGAGTTCACGATAATTGTTTCGGGAAAAATAATACTAGAAGAAATGTGTTCTTCTATTTAAACACAACAAGCATTCCCGCAGCAGATCTCTGGCCAATTTACACGAATGTCTCTGAGCGATCACCCCAGTTGTAATATCACCTCATTATCCTCCAAAATGTTCTTAGCAGACATTTTCAGACTTTCTTCAATAAGAGGTTCCTTAATAGGTTCAACGGAAATAACCCGCTAAGCGAGAATCAGTGTGAATTTCGCTCCTCTAGTTCTCATGTCCATGTCTTAACTGAAGTTAATAATAGAATAAGTGAAGCGTTTGATAATAAAACCATCACGAAAGCGACTGATTTAGATGTATCGGAAGTTTTTGACAAGGTGTGGCAGTGTTATCTGCTATGGAATTTTCTAATGAATCTCCTCATATCAGGAAGTGTCATGGAAGCCATTGGCATTGCCAGTTTTCTAAAGGCCTTGAGATCAATGAAGAAGTTCTCAAAGGCACTCGCATCGATCCTACTCTTTTGCTACTGTCAATTAATGATGCAGAAACACGATGGAGTAATTTATTGGAGTTCGGATTGAGGAATCAGAGAACCAAGTTCGAATTTCTGTCGGATTTACTTACCTGCTAATATATTTGGGAAAGGTATGAATTTTCTTCTTCTCCTTCAGCTATGGGTAATTAGCAGCAAAATATAACCGTCCCAAGAAATACCTCTTCTACTGCGGCTGCAATACATGTGGTGACTCTACCACCATGATGGTATTCGCGACCGCGCGATCGATCGTTTAATGATGTACATCAGAATAATTTCCAGTCAATGTTTGAGATTATTTGCCTTTAAAATTAGTAACGTTTATCCGTACATAATTGTCATTCGTTATCTGTTATATTTTACAATATACGTTTGAATAAATATATATTTATATACTAAATATTATTTAACAAATGAAACGTTAAGTTGCACTGTTTTGCTAGAAATTATCGCCTTGGTAATAAAATATATGTTGACGATCTAACAATAAAATTTC
Source organism: Acanthosepion pharaonis (assembly GCA_903632075.3). Taxonomy (NCBI): domain Eukaryota; kingdom Metazoa; phylum Mollusca; class Cephalopoda; order Sepiida; family Sepiidae; genus Acanthosepion; species Acanthosepion pharaonis. Next base: position 195,769 of record CAHIKZ030002652.1, read on the forward strand.
GATTAGCACAACAATAAAAATAGTATTCAAGAAAGAAGGATTATCTGATGTATTATTTGTAGTTAAATGTGAAACATTATTGTGTTATGTAGAACACGATAATGATTCTCATTGATTTTCCTTCGACAACCGCAGAAAAAAAAACTGAGGTACAATACACGTGTGCTTCGTCATTTAAAATTTGCAGTTTTGGTTGAATAATGTCCGATTTGAAAATCAACATTTATTCTTAAACTAATATATATAATCCGTGTTTGAATAAGTTAATATTTGGGCTCAGAACCTCCATAGATCTCTTGTATCTTGTTAAAAGGATAGCCATGCCTCTAAGATAAATTTCTAAAGTGTTGGACGTCAATCAATCTTTGAATGAAGTTTCTGCATTTTCGATGGAACGGAATCGGTTTTTGCTTAAAAACATTTTCAAGATGCTACAGATATTGGTAATCTGTGAGAAATCCATTGAATGCGATAAAGTCTTGTATCATAAGTCAATACGCTACTCTGGTGCCATTCTGGTAACATGCAATCGATCATTAGACTTCATCAATTAAACGGCGCAGTTAGCCTTTGGCTTAATTGCATGTGCATTGGCGTGGTTCATTATGCCATTGAGTCAATCATTTACGAATGTCATGAAGCATCCATTTCTCTTGTAACTATTTCATCAAGAAATAGTTCATTCGAAGTTCGTAGATTCAGCATTTAACGCACTTCCAAACGTCGAACATTGATTTCAACTCTGTTCATGTGGAAACAGTTTATCGAATTTCCACACCTTGCATGTTTTATTGAGATTGTCCGATATTGTTAAAATGGTGACACCCATTGTCTGAGATGTACTCATTATTTTACGTCGGTGTTATGCGACTATTATTTCATGATGTTGTTTGTCAATTGTGATGAACGTCTTCTAGTATCCCCACAGCAGATTTGCTAAAAACCCAGCTTCGTACTGTTCGATCAAAATGTATTCTTCATCTCAGGTCCGGTTAATGTTGACAGCAGTTTGAGAATCTTGAACTCATGCTAAAAGAGAAAAATAATTTTCATTTAAATATGCTCAAGATGAGGGTTATATGAAGCTTTAATATAACTTCTGAAAAAGGGTGAAATAAAGTTAACAAGGAGAACATTTTAATAATTACAGAATGTGCAACAGATACTTGTGCAACTATGATAATAATATATTACTATTATATCACTATAATATATGACTATTAAAATAATAATATATAATATATCACTATTAAAATGTCTATTCAAAAATGGGCATTATATTCCGAACTGTCTTATAAAACTATGACATCAGGTAGATTTGAGGGCACATCTGTGTAAAAAAAAAACCAAAAAAAAAAACAACTAATATTGATAAACATTTAAATTATAATAATTTAATAATAATCAGATGAAGTTTTATTTTAAGGAGCTGTTATAGATTTTGCAGTTGTAGACTTTAGTAAACTACGAGACCCTCCCAAACAGATAATGCAACAAAAGGTATCGAAGAGAAAGAACGTATAATTAGGTGTAAGAAGAAGAAAAATACCATTGTCAGCAAAGAACACTACCCAATCCGTGTTGTAAGAATTTGAGGCATAAGAATGAAGCGGTTCAAGAAACCCACTTTATGGCTATTGATGTACCAGACGAAGGTAAATGTGAAATGTATATCCAACAAGGCATAGAAATGCCTGAACATTTCCTGCTGTAAGCGAAATAAATATTATTTGTTAGGGATATTTCGTTGAAAAACAAAAATGCTGAAATATTATGCAATATCACTGTGGACAACTTCTCCCCGAATGGAGAATATGCGTGTGGATTTAGCAGTTTTACATCTGTCGTTAATATCATGGTATGGACATATAAATGAACAAAACATTTTAAGGAAAAGACAAACGAAAACAAATCATATATAATTACAATATGATGTACAGATTTAAAATGTCTGGGATAATTAATACAAACGATGGGCGTGGACAACTAACACCTACAGGACGTATCATATATGAGATGAAGAGAGGAAAACAATTTAATGTTCTGGGAAACATAATCAGGGAAGAGGGTATAGAAAATCAGAACACGCACAGAATATATTGAAGTCAATAATGTTTCTTTGTTTAGCGGCATATCAACTCATTGTGGGTCATTTAATTACTAAATTCTTTTACAAAAATCTAATCTTGTAATAAAATCTCTTTAAAAAATATATTGCTGGTAATAGTCTTTTTTTTACTTTTTAAAAAAAATATATTGCTGCAAATTATTTTTCTATGAAAATGTTTATACGTTCATAATGTTTTGAGACCAGTTTGGAAATTAACTATTTGGTAAAAGCTGAGATCCTAACAGCGGCTAACACCCCGGGCAACGGTTGAACTTATTACAACAGCAATTAAGAAGTGATATCAAGCTCCTCAAAACCTCCTAATTGGAGGCCTTGCTGCTGAATATAGTCTAAAATCATACCCAGAACGGGAAGGCAATAAGGCTATAAGTAGATAGCGTCTTACATATCTATTATACTTTTGTAAATGTATGGCATGAGAGGAATTGGGAGATCGGATGAAATCAATATAATTACTTTCAGCGGCACAGGAAGTTGTGGAGATGAGACTACTGAAGTTAACTAACACTGAAAAGAAGATAGTAATATTTAGTAACCTTATGTTAATATAGAAAAGAAATGCTGTTATTAGAATTCACTTTTTCTAAGCAGCCGAAATAATTAAAATGAATTCTTACATTCACTGTATTTGACCACATTAGCGCGGAAGCTTTAATGGAAAATATTGTAGTACTATTTACGCAATGACTATTGAACACCATAGTGTATGACGCATCCTATCTTCAACATTAAACACTCTTTAGGCAACTTCAATGACCAGCGGAAGTATTTTTAAAACCAATGTTGCTGACTCATAGTCAAATGACAGTATATTTAAATTTCACGATCGTGTTTCACATCCTGTTATAACAGCAGCAAAAAAGCATACTTGACTTGAAATAGAGATCGAGGCTACTGCAGTTTGTATTTGAGGAGTCACCATATATAGTGGTAGGAGAAAGAATACTTACGAATAATGTACACTGCTAAAAGTTAATTGGTTCATAGAATAGGATATTAGATAATTATTTGAACAATTGCTATTTTTCTAAAATATCTGGCCAAGATATCTACTACTTAAAGAGACTGCATTCATTTTGTCTTCTTTTTTAAAATTCTGTTGATATTTATTTATCTCAAATTTTTATTCTTATGATACTTCAATAATAGAATATATTTAAAAAAAGGGGGCGACATTGACCTCCAGTCTTGGGAAACTGTTAGTGCAAATGGACTTATTATTCACTGATTTATTCTTATCAAGTGTGATATCGTAATAAGCAGGTCCTGTGAGTCTTAAATACCATTCAGTTGCATCTGGCTGGTTGGATAATGAAAGCAGTGAGAGAAAGCAATATCTGTTGCAGATTTCCGGCTCTACTGCTTAATAGAAATATATTACTTTTTAATGGATGCTGACTGGTACACCTATACTCTATTTTGGTTAAAACATTTACAAAGGTATTTGTCTCACTTACACAAAGAAAAATTTTGGAAGAGGCTTAACCTTAAACACTCTTTAGGCAATTTCATTCACCAAGGAAAGCATTTGTCCTGCTATTTCAGTTGACTCCAACCGCCATATGAAAGTATATATAAATTTCATGGTTGTGTTGTCACATCCTGCTACAGCAACAGAAGACTTGACTTGAAATCGAGATCATGTCTGCTGAAGTTGGAACCAACATTATATAGTTGAAGGAGAAGTAATAATGTAATGTGCTATAGGTTAATCTAGGACAGAAGCTTGTGATTTTACCATGTCCTTATACACATATAATAAACATAGATTGAAATAATAAGTAGTAAACGCACTGAAAATGCGACAATAGACGCGTGTTCTGAATATCGATCTACAGTACACCGTTTAAATAAGATGGCGCTTTACAAATAAAAGACTATCAAGCATGTATTTCCGCGTGTCGAAACTTCATTTGGTTATCAATGGCTGGGGAATGAGAGTAAATGTTTGTTAAATATCTAGACAGGCGTTTCCGTGCTTAATAAATTCACCGAGATATATTGACATGCAAATCACAGACATATATGACAAGCGTGGTGAAATTTAATCTCCGGTAAGTGGATGCGCAGAAAACTAACAATATTTTCCATACTGAGGGCAAATTCTTACGTCAACTGTTTCTTCTTATGCTATAACACGTAGGAAGAATGATTTAGCTGTAAACCTAACTACCTAACAACCAACCTACCTATCTACATATATATATATATATATATATATATATATATAGAGAGAGAGAGAGAGAGAGAGAGAGAGAGACTAGATGGGAATATTGTCTGGCTAAAACACAGCCTTAAATCTGGCCAAATTAAAAGGGCCGTGACATTTTTTTACATCCGCATTCCTTCTCTCACTATTTACTATATATATATATATATATATATATATATATATATATATATATATATATATATATATATATACATATATATATATATATATATATATATATATATATATACATACATATATATATATATATATATATATATATATATATATATATATATATAGAGAGAGAGAGAGAGAGTGGGAGGGAGAGAGAGATAGGTAGATAGCGTTTATCAAAAATTTTACAAAATTATGAGGCCGATTCCCCCTTCGTTTTTGAGTTGTCTTCAAATCTATTTCGTGGTAGATGGCGCTGTTTTGCTATATAGACTAAGTTGCAATTGTCATTGGTGTCTTCAACGTTTAACGTGTTTAGTATTGAGTTAACTGAGAAGCGTTCATTTTAACAATGACAGGATATTCTTATCATGAGCAGGCAGATATGATTTTTAAATACGGCCACGCGAATGGTAATGGACGCAAATCTGTACAGTTGTATCAAATTGCGTTTTCATACAAAGCCAGCCAAGTCATCCAAACTTTGCTGCTGTTTATTTATGGGCCGAGAAAGATCGGGATCCGCTCTTTCGCCTTACTACGAAGGACATATTCTACAGGCTGTCAGAGACGATACAACTATCAGCAGAAGCCAAGTGGCCCTACCATGTTATAAAACACATAGTACGGCATGGAGGATACTTCAAGAGCAGCTCTTGTATAGGTATCATTTGTAACCTGTTCGGCAGGTGTATCTATGCAAAATTTTACAATTTTAAATAATTTTGTGTAATATAAAATTACTTATTGATAATTTCTACTATCTTATTTGCTCCTGTATTTTAATTTCCCATTTTTCATTTCGTAGGGTAAATGTTACAGCGATGATTTTAGGGAGTGTAAATAGAGAAAAGTCTTGTTTATTAGAAAAAAGATGCAAGCAAAATCTATTTATGTACTAGATTTTAAAGGAGGTAGCATGAGAGACAGAACGTGATAATCAATCTGTGAAAGAGAGATAGTCACCGAAAAACAGAAATTCATTTGCTTGCATTAGAAAATTCCGAGCTTTAGCCTTCCCTATTTTATTATCAGTTGGGTGTATGAAAACAGAGACAGAATGATAATTTGTGAGTCACAGAGAGAAAGACACCAAAAAGCAGAAATTCTTTTGCTTGCTTTTCAGCCGTGTTAAGAAAGCAGACATTCGCTACTGAAGTGATGACATTTTTATTGCGGGCGGATGAAATAAAAAAATTCCCATTCAAAAATTTATTGTCGGACATATTTAGACGAAGATTTTGTATAATTTGGTTCTGAAGTTTACATAGCGAACGTCTGAGGACTTTAGTGTGATATCAATTTCTTTCTTAATGATATTTAAAACGTACTAACCCATGGAGAGAATACCTGGCCCCTACTTAAACCCCACATTCACCATTACTCAGAACCTTTTCGGCCACTTCATACGTGTAGCGAAAAGTGGCAACCTGCGAAGTCTATTATGGGTGATTAAAAGGATAGTTTTTACTCGTCTCATTGTTTTAAGATTTTTTTTTATTTTAAATTTTCAAAATTTCAAAAGAACAATTCCTGTTAAGCTTGTATATTATTTCATTAAACATTTTAAATTTTCTTAAAGGACACATTAGAAAGAGTCACTCCAATGCCTAAAATGAAAATTAAATTAAAAGAATTTAAATTCAAAATTCAATGTATTAATATTGGCGGAATTTTATAGACGAATGGCTGAAAATTTTCTTAAAAGACATGTGGACAATGAAAACAATTTCTATTAAAACGATATTGAATATACGTCAAAATAACGAATTTTCACATGTCCAGTCATAATTTCCACGCCATTTTCTGATACATTAATCAAGCGAGAAGAGACTTAATTAAACATTTTTAAAAGAATAACAATTAAAATTTCTAATTCTCGATAAAACAGAAAATATTTATGTTTGTTAAATTAAACCAAAATTATCTACTTTTGTTCTTAAAAACCAGTGAGAAACAACATTTATTTGCGAAGGGTGTCCCATGGTCTTATGCAGACGTTAAATTAGCAAGTGGGTTCTTTTTTTTTCCTCTCCATCTTATCGATAACGTGTTTACTTGAATGCATCCCCTGGTTTCCAACTTACCATTCACCACTGGTGTATAGGGTCTTTCACCCAAAGAGTACGCATGTTGGGGGAACATTTGCAGATGGTTTATTGCACAAAATACTTATTCGTATTTTGTCTCTTCTGCTTTGTTTACGGATGAGGCAATATTCCGAAAAGATGGAATAGCAAATTTACACAACCACGTTTTTGAGCGTATCGGAATCTCCATGGTACAATACAGACTACATATGTTTGACATAACAAAAGTGACACGCGAAGGCGACCAACATCATAAAAATAGTTTCATTAAAAATTACGCAAAAATTAGGATCCGAAAAACAAATAAAATAATGCAGCAATAAGAAATAAAGAAAGAAGCAAGGAAGGCAAGAAGGAAAGAGGAAGGAACCAACGACCGAACAAAAGAATGAAGAAAGTAAATGTTGTAATGATCAAAGAATGAAAAAGAAAGACAGAAGGGAACGCTGAAAAAGGAAGTAATTAGGAAGGAAGGAAGGATGTAAGGAAATATTCAAAGAAAGAAAGAAATAGAATAAAAAGAAAGAAAGAAATGCTGAAATAAAGACAAAAAGAAAGAAAGAAGAAATGTTAAATGAAAAAAGAAAGAAAAAAGAAAGAAGAAATGTTGAATGAAAAAAGAAAGAAAAAAGAAAGAAGAAATGTTAAATGAAAAAAGAAAGAAAGAAGAAATGTTAAATGAAAAAAGAAAGAAAAAAGAAAGAAAAAATGTTAAATGAAAAAAGAAAGAAAAAAGAAATGTTAAATGAAAAAAGACAGAAAAAAGAAAGAAGAAATGTTAAATGAAAAAAGAAAGAAAAAAGAAAGAACAAATGTTAAATGAAAAAGAAAGAAAAAAGAAATGTTAAATGAAAAAAGAAAGAAAAAAAATGTTAAATGAAAAAAGAAAGAAATGTTAAATGAAAAAAGAAAGAAAAAAGAAATATTAAATGAAAAAAGAAAGAAAAAAAGAAAAAATGTTAAATGAAAAAGAAAGAAAAAAGAAATGTTAAATGAAAAAAGAAAAAAAAAAAAAAAGAAATGTTAAATGAAAAAAGAAAGAAAAAAGAAATATTAAATGATAAAAGAAAGTAAAAAGTAAAGTGAAAATAAATAAATTAGAAAAGAAATAAAATGGTTGGAATAAGAGAGAAAGAATAAAAGAAAGAACGGAAGCCTAAAATGAAAGCAGTTTGAAAGGAAACGAGAAAAAAAAGGTGGTGATAAAGAAACATTAATTGAAAGGAGGATATAATTGCTAAAGAACCTAATGAAAATATAAAAATAAACACATAAATAATAATAAGAAAACAGTAAAATGACAGGGCGATGAGAAAGTTTTGAAAGAAAGTCTATGTTTAGAGATAGGAAACAAACAAATAATGAAGAAATGAAGACACGAATAAAGAAAGCCTAAAAAAAAAGAAAAATAAAGAAAAAAAAACGCTGAAATCAAGAAACGTTGAAAGTATTACAGAATGAAAGAAACGAACATAACATAAACTAATCATCAAAAACATGCGGAAGAAAAATTGAACCGAATTTAATCAGATACAGATATATAGATTAAGCGAAATGGAATAAATAAATAAAGAAAGAAAGGACGAATAATAAAAATTTATATGGCTTTGAGAAAATCAAGAAAGAAATGACAAAGTTTCTCTATCACAATTCTTCGTCTGTGTCTGTACATCGAAATTGATTCCATTCTTTGCTGACTGCAATCTATTGAATGACAAACTTTCCTATTACTATTCACAGTTTGAAAAGGCTCTACTTTATCTGGCCGGCAAATAAGTGGTTTTTCTGACACAGTAGCATTAGCGCCAGTAGAATATCCGACGAGCAAACCGGAAAGCGGCTTTTAAGGTTCCAAGCGTTTCCCGCCCGAACGATTTCAATCACTTTTATGTTTTCTTAACCATAATGAGTGCGCATGCGGGCAAGACTCACTGATCTTTAAAATTCCTTCTTCGTCTCTTGTCAGCCATTATTTCTTATTTCACCTCCGGCCAATCAAGTTTACCATTCAGTCTTCCACTGACCGTAGAAATGGAAAACGCTTCGATATTCGACTTCTTTGTGCTAGACTGAGTTGACGATGGAAAAGGTCCATCACTTGGCAATTTCTTCGTTTTTCTTTTTATTAACAGCTTTACTAGACATTGTTGTTAATATTTGATCCGAAATAAACAGTGAATCAATGACATTTTACAAACCCGAAATCGACTGAACTCAGTGGAAACTAACAATCTGTGACAAAACCAGACAGTTCATTGGTAATCGATTAATATTTTCCAATAACAACTGGCTCCTGTCAAGGTTGGCTATGAGGGTAACAACATTTTATTTGTATATAATCTTAAAAGTATGGAAAATTGATTTGTGCTTGTTTTTATTCAATCAAATTTGTCGATATATAACTTTGCATCTATTTTTTGAGTTGACGCAACCGGAATTGAAGTTTTGATTCATATATTCCATCAAGGAAGACTCCATCATTAATTGGACTTAGATTGATCAAATCTATCCCATTATTAGAATGCCTCTCGTTAAGTTTGTAATGATCTAATGCTTAATTGCATCTAAATTGAACCAAGTGTAAAGAATAGAAAACTTACTTAACCTCAAAAAATGATGTTATATTTAATTTTTATAATGGTCTTTATATGGAATTAAGCGATCACGAAATTCGAAAGTACCGTTTCTGCATTATCCGATTATTATTATTATTATTATTATTATTAATATTATTAAAAACTTTTATTGTCAAACAAAACCAGATCAATCATTTTTAATCGATTCGCATTTTTTTCATTAACAACTGGTTCATATCAAGCTAGACTATCCCTACACGCATGCCATGAATCTCCCATTGTGTAGCATCCCACTAGTGCTTGTCGGCATGTTCCTCGCAGTTAGCACTGTCGGACCGTTAGAGGTCCACCTGTGGCCTGCTGGTGGCTGCCAACAGATGGCCGCTGGCGTTACGATCGGCGGCCCGCCAGCGGACCAATTGCGGCTTGCGGGTATGGATGTATATAACAACATTATATTATTTATATAGCTTAAAAAATATTGGAGTGATTTCCAAATATTCAGTGTTTTACTATATTTTCACCACGGTTTTGCATTCAGACTAGTTTGTCATCCAGGACCAAATATCATATTCTAGCCTGTTGTTTAACTCATCCCGGGAAACAATAGTTGAATCCGTACTTTTGCAGGATATTGTGTGTGAAATTGAAAGTGATACGACAGGCGGGTTTTAAAATTGGCTCGCTGTTTTCAAAATCTTAGAATTTACAACTATTCATTATACAAATTATAACGTTCACTGAGTTTAGTTCTTGATAGATTTCTTAATTCTCCAACTTTTCGTTGATCCATTATTTAAATATTTAAATTTGTTTTCATATTATCAACTGGAAATGACATTTTAAACTAAAGACTTGTCTCCTATATATGGATTGTAGAAACATATTACCAGGATTGTTGGATACATTTGTTTGAGAGGTTCACCTTAGCACATTGTGGCATTAGAGTTTAGCCAGTCTATGGCGCAAATTGTGATGAATAATTATTTTCAATTATATTTCGACTACTTTCTCTAACGCGTATATTTGCTATAGCAAATATGCTCAAATGGTTGCAGACCATAAAATGATTTGTGTGTGGCAATGTCAATAAAATGGATTTCATGGTCAGGCAACTGCAATAATTTAACTAATGGACGTCAGTGGACTAGAAGCACTACAGTAATAGAAGGAAAATCAGCAACGATAATGAAATTTTTTTACTCCCTCGCTACCAAGAAAATATCTCAAGTAAAGTAAAAATGAATCTTTTACTTTCGATATATATATATATATATATATATATATATATATATATATATATATATATGAATATATTGTGTGAGAGTATATATTCCTAGTAAACAGCAGGCGCACCGAATAATATAAGTAGTAATATTCTAAGCATGTAAAATGGTAAACTTATAGTTAAAAATGGTATATATATATATATATATATATATATATATATACAAGTTTGATTCCTGTGAGAAAACCTATCTCCTCCGACACAGTGAACTCACTATCTCAGCAGCTGACGTAGAAATGGATTCAATATATTCTTTCAACCTGATGCTAGCTGAGAACGTTAGCCCGAAAAGGAACAGCGGGACATTTCCTGGAGGTTAGCATCAGCCGTATGTATAGAAGACAGAAAGGTGTCTGTTATATAATTCATGGAAATAATTTATTCTTGGAGGTGTTAAAATTGATATCCTTTGCCCCAGTTAACGATTGTATCGAGGTCGTTCGAGACAAGAGTAACCATCTTGATCTTGTCGGAATGATAAGTTTAGTAATGAGGCTGGATTAAATGATGGTGTCCGTAGATGCCAAGTTGAGAGGTGATGTCATCGGAATGTTCGTTAATGAAAATCACAAACAGCGTGGGACCAACGATAGAGCCCTGAAGATACCTGCGTTATTACGAAAGTATTTAGAAGAGTGACCGTTTAGGTTAACATTCATTTCACGATTTGACAGGAAAAATTGGATCAGCTCAAAATTGTGTCAGGATATCCGTAATTTTCAGCTTTTGGTGAAGACTCGAATGCCAGAAACTGTAAAATTATTTCGAAATCTCTAATGCTATGGATCGGGATTCACCATTTTTATGTAGATCATGACAGACTCTTTCGCATTTAGCATCAGTACATCAACAGTTGACCTTAAGAAACAAAAGCATTATTGTATGTTTGACTCTGCGATGAGAGATTATGAACCAATTCAGTATTGATTTGAGCCTTTAGGATTTTCCATAAAAGATGTATGAGGCTAACACGCCAATACATCTTAATACAAGATTTTTAAAAGCTGGCACAACAGATGAGGACTTCAAGCAAACACGATGGTAAGAGACAGCAAGGCATGTATTATACAGATTAGAGTGAACGGCGACAAGCCTAACTACTGAAAACATTATTGGAACATTCTAGAATATTCCACTTGAATAAACTAAAGTATTTAGGAAATCTGAAATGGGCCTTGTACGAATACTTTTTTGCCCATTAAATGTATAATGTGATTTTTTATTAGATGATTTTTTTCTCTTTTCTATGCATATTTAGTTATTATGTATGTATGTATAGTTAATTATATGAAAAGCATGTTTATTCATTAGTTAGAAATACAAGAAATTAAAAATTTGTATGTCTATGAATATTTCTTTCCCCACAGCATATATATATATATATATATATATATATATATATATATATATATATATGTGTGTGTGTGTGTATGTATGTATAAAGAGAAAAAATTGACGTATCCATTGAAAGTCGATTTTTAAAAATTTTACCATGACAAGGGATTAACAGAATTCGCTTATTAATACAGGGTATTAATAAATGTGCACATATGTACATTATAGAAATCAAAAATGATTTAGTATTTAGTTGAGTAAACATTTGCTTTATTAAAAGCCTTAATTCTTCGTTGTATGCTGTAGACCAAATTTTTTAGTATGTCAACGTCCTTCGCCAGACTTTTCCAACATTTCTTTAATTTGCGAGAAACCTCATATTATGTGTTAACTTCCCTATTAGGGGCTCGCTTGTCCATTAGCGCCCAAATGTTTTTGATGAGGTTACGGTCAGGACTCTGACTAGGCCACTCGAAGAGATGCAATTTACTGCTCTATGCTTAGGATCGCTGTTGTATTGGAACGTGAAGCATTGACCACGTGCAAAAGTTGATTTAACAGAGAGCCACGTTTAATTAGTAATAACATTGTGGTATTGGTGCTGGTCCATTATTGTCTTAAATTCATACAATCTACCAACGCATGCTGTCGTGAATGCACCCCAAACGTTGATTATTTTTTATTGTGTTTAACATTGAACTTGGTAGTCACTAGAGTATTCGTTTCACCGGGCGTACACCGAACTCGTATTCGCCTTTCATATTTACGAGTAAAGGGGCTGTTCTCACTCCACATAACATCTCCCCATTCAGATTTACTCCCGTCTAAATGACCTTTGCACAAAGCCAAAAGTGCCTATCGATTTTTCCAGATACAAAAACATCCATCTGACTGCGCTTGTATAAACTGCCAAACTACACAAACTGCTGTTGGGAATTGATCTTTCTGCATTTATGAACCAAGTTTCTATCTTCCATGTCAGTAGTTTTAATGGTACGCCAGATCCGCTACGTCTTTTATATGTTCCAGTTTGGTTTTCATTTTATTTTTTCTGTTTGTTATTATATTTGCTGTACCGTGAGTTGAACCCACCGTAGAGCAAAAACGTAAAAACAAAAGTAGGACAAATATTCTTCAATCTCTTACAAAAACACTTCCCGGAATCAAACAGCCTACACAAAATATTAAAAAAAAAACAGTAAAAATCAGGTACAGTTTCACCGAGTACATGGCACAAATAATAAAATCCACAACCGGAAAATTATCAACAAACCACATGAACAAATTAAACCCAGGTGCAACTGCAGAATAAAGAACTAATGTCACATAAACAGTAATTGTTTACAAAACAACGTAATATACCAAGCCACGATAAAATCACCAAATAATGAAGACAAAGTATACATAGAAGTAACTGAAGGACCCTGGAAACAAAGAAATTATACACACAAAACATCTTTCAAAAGTAGTAAATATGCAATCAGCACAATGCTTTCTAAGTATATCTGGAAAATTAAAAACAAAACGCACATCACACCGAATATATCTTGGAAATTAAGGAAAAGATGATCAGCCTACAACAAACAATCAAAAAGTTGCAAACATTGCTTGGTAGAAAAATAAATATCATTACTTTCCCTGACCCAATAAATTATTAAAGAAAAGATCCGAGCTCATCTCTAAATGCAGACATGAAAACAATTTTTTACTACGTAACTTAAAAATCGAAAACGGAAAAAATAAAATAAAATAAAATAAACAAAATGACAATAAAATAAGCAAAATAAATTAACCCAAACAAATTACCAAATCACTCCTGTTAGAATAGACGAAATAGAATTAAAAAAAAAATCAATGAACCCAAATAAATAAAGTAAATAATAAATAAATTAGCAAACCATGAGCAAAATATTAGTAAGACTAAAAAATCAAACCAAAAATCGGACGAAAAAATATAGCTATAACTGTTATATAACGATAAAAAAATACTACGTTACTTAAAA
>CAHIKZ030002653.1:0-57500 GCA_903632075.3 Acanthosepion pharaonis
AAAAAGCAAACCGCTGTTACAAGATAAAAATTCTGGATACCTTTTCAGATTGACACCGAAGCACAAGTCAGTGTCATACCACCCAAGCCGAACGACAGCCAAACAAGCTAACTTTAACACAAGCCACAAATTGATCTCGCATCAAACTTTCGGTGAAACTTCATTAACGTTAGATCTTGGCTTACGTGAATCGTTCTCTTGGCTTTTTACTATTGCTGAGATTAATACGCCTATTCTGGGGCAGACTTCTTTGTCTCATTTCAGCAAGTGTTAACATGGCATCTCTCTCACAGATCAAACTACAGATTTTTTCAATTAAAGGAATAACGTCAAAATTCCCAACTACAGGCATTAGTACAGCCTTGCCTGCCGCTAATGGCTTACGAATCTGCTTCTGAAGTATCCAGAATCACAACGCCCTTTACATACACAGAACCAATTAGACACAGCGCGGAACACAAAATTCTGACGACTGGATCTCCGGTATTTTCGAAACCACGCCGACTACACCCAGAAAAATACAAACTGGCGAAATCTGAATTTCAGCATATGTTAAATTTAGGGATTATTCGCCCTTCATCTATCCCATATACGTCCCCGTTGCATATGGTACCTAAAAATCAAGCAGGATCTTGGATACCGCGTGGAGATTTTAGGAGACTTAATTCTTAAACGATTCGGATAAATATCCTGTGCCCCACTTTAGATTTTGCAAAGGTTCAAAATCTTCATAAGTTAGACTTGAGAAGGCCTTTACCAGATTCCAGTGGCTAAAGGGACATCCACAAAGCAGCTATTACTACACCGTTCGGATTATTCAGATGTGCCAGAATGCCTTTCTGTTTAAGAAATGAGGCTGATCCTTTCAACGCCTCATTGATGAAGTTTTTACGTGGACTATATTTTTCTTTTCGCCCTACATAGACGATGTTCTGATTGCTAGCAAAACGCAGCGGAACACGAGGATCACGTAGAACAGGTTTTCCAAGCGTTTAAAGTACTTTGGACTGAAAACCAATCCTGAAAATTGTGTATTTGCAGTTTCCTAAACTTACATTTTCTCAGTCATGAAATCGACGAGAACGGATCTTCAATCCTGAAAAAAATTAAAACAATACAAAGTTTTCACAACCAACAACTCTTCGTCAGTTACGCCGATTTCTTGGTTTTAATTAACTAATACAGACAATTTATTCCAAAATGTTCTCAAATTCTAATTCCCTCGACGAACCAATACGGCGCCAACAAAAAAGAATGCAAAATTACCTTAACTGGTAATACTTTTGACAGCATTTGCAAACATAAAAAGAAACCCATACGAATTTTACCATGTTCTCTTACATCTCCAGTGACGAAGAAGCTGTACTAACTCTGACTATAAACGCTTCAGCAGACTCTATAGGAGCTGTTTTACATCAAATATGGTGATTTAAAAGACCACTTTCCTTCTTCTCTATTAAATTAAATTCCGCACAATGGAAATACAGTACCTTCTCCCGCGAATTACTCGCGATATATTTATCAATTCGTCATTTTCGACACCTGTTGGAAGGTCGAAATTTCGTAGTCTACACAGACCACAAGCCACTAATCTACGCTTTGCATTCTAGAACGGAAAAATACAACCCACGAGATATAAGGCAGCTAGATTACATATCTCAATATACGTCTGATATCCGTCATATTCACGGAGAAGATAATACTGTTGCAGACACCTTGTCTAGATCAACTTTAAACTCTATTTGTTCACAATCCTGGGACTTGGATTGTTTTAGCCAAGGAACAAAAGAACGATGTAACACTTGAAAGTAAAGCGGGACACGTCACTACAGGTGAGCAACGACCTCTTCCTTTCAGCGCAACACACTTGTATTGTGATGTAGTACTGGTCGTGCACGACCCTACGTCCCACCTTTCAATGCGCAAACAAATGTTTGAACATTTCCTCCTTTTCTCACCCTGGACAAAGCTACGACAAAGCTGATTGATGAGCGATTCGTTTGGCCAAATATGTCCGCCAACATTAAACACTGGACACAATGTTGTATTAGTGCCAAAAACTAAAGTCCAGCGGGCTCATGAAATCACCTCCGGGATATTTTGCAGCACCAGATGGTCGTTTCAAACACATACGTCGACTTAGTCGATCCTTTAACTGAAGTCGATGGTTGTAATTATCTATTAACCATTATTGATCGATTTACACGTTGGCCAGTGGTTGTCCTCAAATAGATCACCGCAGATGTAATATCTCAAGCGATTCTACGCGAGTGGATTTCTATATTTGGTTGCCCTTCTGTCATCACCACTGACCGAGGCACTCAGTTTCAATCTGTTCTTTTTACAGAATTCACAAACTTGCTAGGTGCCAAACATGTGTCGACTACTGCTTATCGCCAACGGTTTAGTGGAACGATTTCATAGGCAGCTTAAGGTTGCACTTACAGCTACTGAGGACACTCAAACCTGGATTGATAGATTACCACTGGTAATGCTTTCACTCCCTAACGTAGTAAAAGAAGATCTACATTGTACCACAGCCGAAGTTTTTTCGGGGTTCGCTTACACTCCCTGGCCAATTCATTGAAAAGATATCCCGACTCGGCCAACAACGTATTTTATTCCGGACTTGAAGCAACGCATTTCCGATCTTTCGTTTACTCCCTACTCGCAAACAAGACAAGGAGATTTTTAATTCCAAAAACGTTGGAAAAAGTGTGAATACATATTTTGTTCACAGAGATGCAGTAAAAAACCACTTACGCCAACATATTCTGGCCCATACAGAGTAGTCTCCCGTTGCCCAAAATATTTCAGATAGTTCTTGTCAATAACAGAGAAACTAAGTTAGTATTGACAGATTGAAGCCAGCATTTCTGGATGTACCGACACAAACTTTCTCCAGTTCAACTCAAAATCTTACCCCTCAACAGAAACAAACAAGGAAGTTACTACCAGAGCTGGGAGACACGTTCATTGGCCTACCAAGTTTAAAAAATATTATACATATTGAAAAAAATCTTTAAAATTTTTTTACAATATGCCGGGGAGTATTGAGGTGCTTAACCTCTACATACCAGTGGCTCAGAACCAATGACTGAGTTCACAACGTCCTCATTGAACAATAAATATTAAAACATTTCTAATTTACATTTTCATGTGTTGTAGATTTTTGTGCAAGCTAAACACAATCCAGGCTCCAGACGCAAGTTTTACAATAATTGTTTCTGATTGGTCAATATATCTCAAAGTCGTAACAACGCCTACGCACACGTGTTTAAACACAAAATACCGCCAAAATCTTGAAACGTGTTTGAGCCTCATGTGACTAAGAAGTAAAATAAATACAACACGAACACAAATTTACCAGTGAGCTTCGTGACGGATAACCAATCGCTAAACTACTCGCGTCACTTATACTTTTGAAGTTGCAAAGTTAAAATTTATTAACACGAAACAACTCAATGCACTCACTCATCAATCACTGGATTCAATCACCATAAACAGTGGAAGTTCTCAACCATAAAACTTATATTCATCCAGCAAACATTTCAGTTGATTCTCTAACAAAAAATTATTACGGTCAAAGAGGGACAACTTCTTAAGCAAACTTATTATTACTACACAAACTGTTTAAAATTACGTAAGTTTACAAACTTCAATCATACTTTGTATGCCTTGCTTTGCTCCTATGTATGACTTACTATATATAAAATTCTATTGTTTGTTATTCAAAAAAAGAGATTTATTATTATTTCTTATGTTGTTCTTATTCTATGTGTGAATATTAAAATTTTGATGTTAGTGGAAATTGTTAATTTATCACGCAGCCAATTTCACAACAATTATTTACCCATATGATTAACACATCCAATACACCAGCTTCAAAATATAAATAACTCTTTGGAAACGTTAGAAAGTCAATGAAAAAGTAGTTGAAAAAGTAGTCAAAACAGCTTACTTTTGCATGTAACTCTCTATGTATTTCAAACCTTTGTAAAACATAAAATCTTTAATATAACTTTGTCAAAACTTATGAAACTAGTTAAAATCAATATATTTTAATCGATTGCATATCGATTTTCAATAATTTCATTGACTTTCTAATGTTTCCAAAAGTTATTTAAATTTTGGAAGCTGGCATTTTAACATTGAAAAAAAGTAGTCAAAACAGCTTGCTTTTTGCATATGAATTACGTACAAAATCAATATTTACTACTTTTCAGCGTTAAACCGTTCTCAAGTTTCAAAATATATTGTCGCGGCCGCCATTGGCTGCTCCTTAGAAAGACGACCTTGACCTTCATACCCCTGATCTCGCAGATTTAAGTCAAACAACATGCGAGAAACCTGATGACTAGTCAATATCGTTGATGCCAAACCATTACCTCGTGTGCATCGGATTATGCAGCGCCCCTTTCAAACATCGCACAACCATTGATATTAATTTAATATCTACGGTTTTCTCCCTCTAGCTAGGGAGTACTTGAATAAATCGCTCAAATATTGTTTGCCCTTTTTCGTCCAAATCCAAGCTGCTCGGCCTGGGGACCTGGATAAAAGTGTAGTACGCTGTCTTTGTGAGCTTCCAGTCGGCGTCTGTCGAACTCTCTGCATTAGCAGAGGAACCCAGACGAAACTTTGCCGAAGGGCAAGGTTTCGTCCAGGGGAGATTAGGGCCTGAATCCGTCAAGGCGGGTTCAAAAAAGGCTATATTTTTGGCCGAGCCTACGGGCTCAGGATACAACAGTAAACCGGCCTTGTGCCACATTCTATCCTCGTGGGTGGATCGATAAATACTAAGCTGCTCGGTTACAGGGGGGCCTGAATCAAAGTGTAACGCTACCATTAGCAGGAGTTTCAGTGCTTTGTCGAGAGTGTTACTCTTCGTCGCGATCCCGTCTCCGTGGTTGATCCGCCCTGAAGACGTATCACCTCTCTGACCAGCTTCGCCAAGTGATACTTTGGCGCGATCCGTTCCGCGGTCGATCCGCCCTGTGAAGTCTATCACTGTTCTGCCTTAGCCTGTGTTTAGGGACATCGATCAACCTGCTGCTGTTCAGTCTATTTCTCCCATCCGGCAGTCGACCAGCTACGTTCGCCGATCAACTCTAAACGACCGAAAAAGCAACCCTAAGCAAAACCAGTCATACCGGACCGACACCGATTTAAACGCATTTCTTCAGGTACACTCTTGTACAATTGGCATTAATAAAATCGGCGTTATTAACAAAAAACCTTTGCCTTTGTCCCTCATTGTCTTGGCTGTTCACACGTTTCATCATAAACCTTGCGGGGCGACATATTTATCGGCCCCGCAACAGGTGGTGACTTCCCGACGTGAGACAGCTAAGCGATGATATAGTCGGCAAATTGTGATATTTTTAAACATGACGGCCGCGATCAAACTCCTGCCTTCATACCATCATAATGCCAGAACTGGTTCTTGCAGGTAGAATCTATCTTTTCAATGCTGCGCATCACTTCAGCAGGCGGGTTTCGCGAACGTAATGCAGAAACTCCCATCCGATATGATGGACGAAATTTCTGACGTCCTCTCCGATTTGCGCGAACATGAACCATACGATCACTTAAAAGGAAGCGATCCTCAAGCGTACCGGGCGTTCCGAAAGAAACTTATCGGGAAATTCTGCGGAACGTCACTCATAAGGTGACAAGACGCCATCTCAGCTTCACAGGTATATGAGGAACCAGCTGGAAAGCAACAATGTGTCTGAAAATGTTCTTCATTTGCCCAAATCGGTCGCTCAAATTATCGCACCAATGACGGGAAACCCACGCCTCTGGATGATTTGGAAGAATCTGCTGACCTGGTTTTCTCGCAATTTGACCACAGCGGCAACGCTGTTCACACCCCAGACATAGCAAAGCACGAACGCTACGAGCCGAGTATAACAGAACGGGTGTTGGCCGACCTTCAACGACAAATTCGAAAGATCCAGATCTACGACGACCACGGAAAAAAAATCGACCCCATCTCGACGGAGACGAACCCCAGCCGAGAACGGCACAAGCGACCGGGGTGTTTGTTGGTTTCATCGTACATTTGGCGATGGAGCCGAATTGTGAACCTCCTGTACAACCCGTCGGCATAAAACGAATAAACCGAGAGTGGCGACGACTAACTCATCTGGGTGCCAACACGCAATGTCGTCTATTCTACGTTTGGGATCAGAAAAAACAAACTGGAAATTTCTATGACACAGGTGTGGCCATCAGCGTGGTACCCCCTCAGATTGACCACACCGCTAAGCCCGCCCTGGTCAAACTACGAGATGCTTAATTGTTCGCGCTAGACACGTACGGAAAATTTTTCAACACAAAAAAATATCGGCATGCTTTTTTTGATTTCGCGGACATTCACCGTGGCCAACGTGACCTGTCCGATACGACTACGAATCTCCCGTGTCTTAGGTACCTTACAACGTCAAGGCTCCACAGGAATCAGCGCCGCAACATGCGATGCAAAAACAGGTACTTAGATCAACCAAGTGAACGGACATAAGAGTGCCAGCTCAAAGTAACGGCTAGAAAATTGACCACCAGACTTAGCACCACATCAGAACTAGGTCCTCCCACTCCCATGGCGACGACTCGCTCCGCACAAACTGGCGTACGGAGGAACAATTCGACAAAATGCTAGTGATGGCATCATTCGTTTAGTGAAAATCCTTCGATGCCTCGCCACTACACTTAGTGCCTAAACCTGGTGGTAATAAATTTCGGATATGCGTCGACTACCGAAAATTGAATGCTTCAACCGTACCAGACATAAATGATTTACATACAAAAAATCAAAATGTTTTGACTACTTTTTTTCAACGTTATACACGCTAGGTTCAAAAAAAATTAATAACTGTTTGAAACATTAGAAATTTAAAGCTAGGTTTCAAAATATGAATAAATGTTTGGAAAAAAAAAGTTAATGGAAATTATTGAAAATTGATATGCAATCGAACAAAATGTATTGATTTTAACAAGTTTGATAAAATTTTGACAAAGTTATATTACATAAATTTATATTTTGCAATATTTTGAAGTACTGGTGATTTACGTGAGCAAAATCAAGCTGTTTGGTTATTTTTTCAACGTTAAACACGCTAGGTCTCAAAATATAAATAAATGTTTGGAAGTCCTTAGAAGTCAATGAAATAATTGAAAATTGATTGCAATCGATCAAAATGTATTGATTTTAACTGTTTTATAAGTTTTGACAAGTTATATTATAAATATTATGTTTTACAAAGTTTTGAAATACGTAGTGTTTTACATGCAAAATCAAGCCGTTTCAATGTATTTTTTCAATGTTAAACACACTGGGTTTCAAAATGTAAATAACTTTGACAAAGTTATATTGAAAATTTTGATTTTACAATGTTTTTAAAATACATAGTATTGATTTACATGCAAAAAAAGCTGTTTGACTACTTTTCGACTTTCATCGTCCCAGTACGATTGGTGTTAGAGGGAAGTTCTGCTGTTGGACTATTGTGTTTTTGAACTATTATTACTGTTAAGTTCCTTTTGGATTTTATTTTTTTCGTTTTTTATTACTGACCTTTATTTATAAAAAAATTTTTAGTTTTTTTTTTCCTCTCTTTTACCCATTATTTTCTTACTCTCTTTAAATTTGTTTTTCTTTTATTTGTTATTTGATTATATTTTTCTTTTCAGTAATTTCCCTCCTCATTTGATTTTACGTCAATTTATTTGTTCATTTTATTTCTACGTGTTGTTTTTCGTTCCTTGTTTAATATTTGTTAAATATTCACCTGAGTTAAATCTTTTAATTTTTGCTTTGTTAATTATACATTTTATTGTTTATTTCCTGTGTTATCGTTTGTCGGACTGACTAAATTTTTCTAGTCGCCGTCATATCGTTTTGATAATTTGTTTGTTAATTTTGGTTCCGTTCTTTCTGTTGATTTATTGTATAAATAGATTCCCTTTCGTTAATTTCTGCTTTAATTTATCCTTTCTCGTTCGCGTACTCTTTTGTCTGTAATTTGTAGCTGTTAATTTTCTATTTTTACCGTTCCTTTTTATACGTATTCCTTTTTTTTTTTTTTGCTTGTTTATCTGTTTCTGTAATATTTGTTAAATATTCTGTTCTATCTTTTAATTTTTTGAGATTTTGTTAATTATACATTTTCGTTTTTATTTCCTGATTTATCGTTTGTCGGACTGACTAGAAATTTCTAGTAGCCGTTTTTTGTTAATTGTTTGTTAATTTTCGCTTTAATTTGTCTTTTTCTCGTTCGTGTATTCGTTGTCTGTAATTTTAGCTGTTAATTTTTTATTTTTTACCGTTCATTGTCATTTTTTATACGTGTTTTTTTTTTACCCCCCCCCCTTTTTTTATAAAATTTTTCTTTTTTTATTATTATATTTTGTTAATGTGAAAAGAAATTAAAAATTTTCTCTGAAAAGAGTATATGGGTAAAAAAAAACATAACCCTCCTGACATAACTTCCGAAAAATCAGATATAGACAGAAGACCCCCAAAAAATTGATTCAAATAATTCTCAAAATGAAAAGGTAAAAAGTAGTCCTGAAAAAAAGTATGGTGGCCGCTAATGGCAAAATTTCTACATCAGAAACCACGTTACGAAAGGATATATGGTGGCTGTAATGGCGAAATTTCTACATCAGAGAAACCACGTTACAAAAGGAAGGTATGGTGGCCGCTAATAGCGAAAATTCTACCAAAGAAACAACCGTAGCGGATAACGGCCAAAGTTCCATAAGTAAACAAGACGTAAATTTGGTTTGCTGATTGTAGCAAAACCCTGAAAATCAGACTCCCAAGAATAATGACGCGGCCGGAGAGACGCCCTCATGCTGGAAGTCCCCGCCTAAATGTAAGATCAACATGACGGAGTTCCTGGAGAAAGCCAAGAGCTACGCACATCTGGTGACAGTAGATGGGCTATTGTCCAATCCGTGGAGATAAAGAAGGTTGAAAAAAAATTCTGTCAGTCTTTTGGTGGACAAGCGTTCGCGCAAGATTTGTCGCTCCACAAAAGACACTGTCATAAAATCCGCCAGCTTCGCTGGGTATCAAACCTCAGCGAGTCATAAAAGGGAAAGGCTTTTTTCATGTGGGACGTACTGTTGCCCACGCCTGCCGATTTTGAGGATGCTTCAACGCGTGACCTCATAACAAAAAGACCTTATATTGCGAACGGAGTATGAAGGCAGGCGGAGGACCAAAGGTATCAGTATATGAGGTTCCTCCTCAGATTGTCGGAGCATTTAGCCGCGTATCTGTCCCAGTTTGGACAGATACTCAATGGGCTCAGACGATCTGACCAAACTGGAGTTTGAGTTGATGATCAGTCAAAAGCCAAGTCCATCCCCAACTGTCTGGATTTAGCGGGCCAGAAGATGCCAATTATAGTCACGGGTCGTAAACCGGCATGCTGGAAGTGTGGAAAGATTGGTCACCTTTCCTCTTCCTGCACAGAGATGAAGGCCTCTGATGTTCTGGCCCCTGCCCAACCAAATCCCCTTTGGTCGAGTCTGTTCAATCCGTCTCGCCTGTAGTGGGCATACCTGCGACTAGGACCGGTGTGGAAAATCCCCCGGTTGGATCTAAATCTCTGCCCCATTCCCCGAAAAGTTTTGCCCGCCGCTAGTGCGGTTAGAAAGAAGGAAGAGGGTGAATGCAGGTCGTGGTAAGGCTAAAAAGACCCAGACAGCGGGACCTCGTCCCATAGCCAAAACAGCAAATGACACATACAGCCCCACTCCTTCAACCAGCGCTAAGGGCGACTCTCCGGTCAGCTAAAGAGCGAAACTACGACAGGATATGATCAAATATGAGCCGTCCTTTGAAAAAAGGAAAAGTTACAACTACTCAAGGAATCGTAAAAAACCAAAGGACATGAAACAGAAAAGAAAACTGGATTCTCTTTTTCGGCACCGTCTTCCCCTGTGACAAAAAATACGCTATGGCCCACCTCCGAATCTCAAGTCCTTTAGCAAAGTACAACCACACATGACAACACTGAAGAAGGTATCCGTCATCTCCCATCCCTTCCCAACGACTTTATCAATTCCCTCATAAACCTGAAAAAGCCTCAAAAAGGCAACGTAGTCCTTCATCTGATTCACCAGAGCAAACAGCGGAAAAGAAGATTAAATGAAAACCCATTTAATACGGGGAAGACGTGTGCGAGTCTCGAAGAATCTTGAAGAAAAGTCTTTAGTGTATGCAAAACGGGGAAAACATAAAACCTCTAATAAACTTCAGGAAAATACAGAACATGGATGTAGAGGACCCTTGAAATTTTCCTAAAGCGAAAAGAGTCCTCACCGTTGTTCGTTCTGGGTAGCAGGAAAACAGATTTGGGCCATGATGGCGGAAGCCAATGAAACTTTGGAAGTTTCCGCCCAGGCGTGTTTCTAAGACGAAGTTATAAAGAAATTGCATCAATATTGTTCAGGGAGGTTCCCAGTTTTGTTTCACCATCCCTGTATAGGGCGTTAAAATTAACCTTCCCCTGGACATTGGCGGCTGTCTACTGATGGCTACATCAAGAGTGAGATGGCTCATTGGGAAGGCCGTCGTTGTCCTGACCCAGCCATATTCAATGCAGGGAGCAACCCTAATCGGTTTTTCATCATGGCTCTCTGGATATCAGGTGTGAATGTCCGAAGCCTTCAGCGTCTTGGGGTGAAAAATTTTATTGTGTACAAGAGGGCTGGTTTTCTACTCACGACTATGAGAACATACTGTCTAGGGGTTCTTCCTCTATTCAGCCTGTTCTGATGGACGTTCGAGGGGGTGTCTCTTGGCTGGTAAGCAGGTCTTTGAAGTCTGCGTGTCTCCTTGTCTTCGTGGATCCGGTGGGCAGACTTTGCGTGCTGGATGTTACCATAAAGGATAAGGCTCTTCGTCTCATTGGGGTTTATGCGCCCAATGCCCATTCTGAGCGGCCTGCTTTGTTTCGGCAGATCGAACCGTTTTTGACATCATATAGATCGTATAGGGCCAATTTCGGGTACTAACAACCGGGGCGTTAAACAGTTTCGGGACTTTATCGATGGGTTTGATCTTGTCGATAAGTACGGGAACGAACACCCTCGGGGGGTAGTGTGGACTTGAACTAATTATTCAAGAACGTAAAGCAACGGCGAAAGCTTGCTCACCAAACAATGATGGTTTAATAGATAATAGCCAGCCATCCTAACCGGGGTTTATTTAAGTTTACGGACCCGGACAAACCTATGAGGAGATAAACTATATAATGGAAGCTTGGACACCCTAAGAGCCATTACATCGACTCTCTAACTAAAGACTCGGTCTAGATAACTAAATGGTGGCTGGTTATCTAGACCGAGTCTTATTGTTTGCGAGCAACGGCTGCCGTTGCTTTACGTTCTGCGGAAACCTTTCCCTTTGCAAGTTAAAAGGCGAATCCGGTCCTACGCGGTATTGCCCTGCCGGTGCTAGTACATCGGCCAGGTATTCTGCCTATGCTAACGACGTTTCGGCTCTTGTGTCGAGCAGAGCCAGAGATTGACTAAGTCAGCAAAGAAATCAGTTGTTATGAGATGGTGACGGGGGCCAAGATCAACCACGATAAGTCTGTTGGCTTGCGGTTTATTGCGTGGAAGGAGTTTCTCTTCCGGACCTTTCCACTGGACGGATGGCCGGTCAAGATTCTCGGCGTCTGGTACGGTCCTGATCTCAGTTGAAATTAATTGGTCGGAGGTGGGAGGGAAGGCCGAGATCGCAATTAATTTGTCGTCTCGGAGGAATCTTTCTTAAAGGAGAGGACGAAGTTTGTGTTTCACATCTACCCGATTCTCCTTTACCGACTCTCGGCGCTTCCACTTCCGTATGGCACTTTGCTGGCGTTCGTGAGGCTCTTGTTCTTCTTCTTGTGGGAGGCAGAAGTGTTAGTCAGGGGCCAGTTCATGATAATCTGATTGACGATCTCTGTCTTACGGAAGCAGGGGGGCTCGCTCAATATGGCCGTGGGCCTGGGTTGAAATATCTCACTAACGATGAGGCATCACCACTTGGCTACTGTTGATTCGTGGGGCCTCTGGGTCGCCAAAAGACTTTGTTCAGCTGGCTTGGAAAATTCTCCAAACTGCCGTCGCTGTGTTGGAAGGTCGAGACCCTGTGACACGCCTTCTTCCAGTGCAGCCTGGTAGTGCCGTTGTGCAAGTTTGTTGAAGGCTTCATGGTCTGCATGCTGCAGGAAAGTCGTTTGTCCTTCAAGCCTCTTCCATTTGTAGCAATGTGGCGCCGCCGATGACGAAGGCTGAACAATATGTTCCACTGCTTGCTAGGAATTATGAGAGTCGTGATTTGGACGATGCGACAGAAGGGATTCTATGGAGGGGCGAAGTTCACCTCTTCCCAGCTGATCTTGTGCTTTAAGCATCTGCTTAAAGTCAAGATTAGGACAGGAAAGGCAGCAGATCTCTTCATCAGAATTCAGCAAAAGTGGGTGCATCTTGCGCGCTTGTGTCGTGTGAAAGGGGCTGACCTTGAGTGACATTATGATGCCGGTTGGCATCAGGATATTGCTTTTCCTGGGTTGAATTAGTACAACCCATCCAGAAACTAGGCTGGTTTATGTTCATTTGTTGATGTTTTAGTCTCTTTTCTTTTTTTTAGTTTACTTAGCTAGAGTATGTATGCTCATTTGGTCCCTTTTATTTCTGTCCCTATTTTTCTTTAAGTTTAATTACCCATCCTTTCGCTCTTTAGGTGGTCAGTGATGTCAGTTCTCGGTGGATGGAGCGCCTTTCGTTTCGCGTGAGTGTTTTTCTTATTTGTTGTTGTATTTGAATGAGTGCGTGTTAGTGTGTGCGTGGGATGAATGATTGATTTATACTATTATAGTCACGCATTGATTTCGGCCAGTGAACTGGTATTTCTGCCAAAAATGATTGGGGGGGTTATTACTAATAATATTTTTCTTTAGTTTCTTGTAAATAGATTTGTGCTCATATTGTAAATACTCATTGGGGTTAATTTTTCACAAGTACAAGTTATATTACAAATTTTATGTTTTACAATGGTTTGAATACATAGTGATTTACATGCAAAATCAAGCTGTTTTTGGCTACTTTTCAACGTTAAACACGCTAGCTTCAAAGTATAAATAACTGTTTGTAAATATTAGAAAGTCAATGAAATATTTGAAAGTCGATATGCAATCGATCAAAATGTATTGATTTTAACTAGTTTCATAAGTTCTGACAAAGTTATATTACAAATTTTATGTTTTACAAAGGTTTGGAATACATAGTGATTTACATGCAAAATTAAGCTGTTTTGTCTACTTTTTCAACGTTAAACACGCTAGGTTTTAAAATATAAATAAGTCTTTGGAAACATAAAAAGTGAATGTTTTATATAAAATCTATTTGCAATCGGTCAAAATATATTGATTTTAACTAGTTTCAAAAGATTTGACAATGTTACAATACAAAATTTTATGTTTTACAATGGTTTGCATACATATTGGTTTACATGCAGAAGGAAGCTGTTTGGCTACTTTTCAACGTTAAACACGCTTCCTTCAAATTTTTAAATAACTCTTTCGAAACATTAGAAAGCTAATGAAATTACAGAAAATCGATATGCAATCGATCGAAATATATTGATTATAACTAGTTTCAAAAGTTTTTCACAAAAGTTATATTACAAATTTTATGTTTTACAAAGATTGTGAATGCATTGAGATTTACATGCATAAGCAAGCTGCTTTGGCTACTTTTTTCAACGTTAAACACGCTTGCTTCAAAATTTAAATAACTGTTTTGAAACATTAGAAATCTAACGAAATAATTGTAAATCAATATGCAATCGATCAAAATATATTGATTTTAACTAGTTTGAAAGTTTTGATATGCAATCGATCGAAAATATATTGATTTTAACTAGTTTCAAACGATTTGACAAAGTTTTATTAAAAATTTTATGTTTTACAAAGATTGGAAATGCATTGAGATTTACAAGCTGTTTTGGCTATTTTTTTTTCAACGTTAAACACGATTTCTTGAAAATTTTAATTTGTATTTTTAAACGTTAGGAAACCAATAAAATTATTGAAATTCGATATGGATCAAAATAAATTGAATTTTAACAAGTTTTCAACAAGTTTTTATTAAAAATTTTATATTTTACATATGTTTGATATCTATTGATTTTTCGTGCATAAGGAAGCTGTTTTTTCTACTTTTTCAACGTTAAACTCTGCTTGCGTGAAAATTTCAATTGTTAAACTTTAGAAAACCAATAAAATTATTGAAAATCTATATGCTATGGATTTGAAAATGTTGATTTTTATCGACTGTTATATTAAAATTTTTATGTTATATTACAAATTTTATGTTTTGCCAATTATTGACTCTTACATGCAAAAGAATGCTGTTTAGGCAAATTTTTGAACGTTAAACAGGCTTGCTTGAAAATTAAAATTGCTATTTCTAAAGATTAGAAATCTAATAAATTTATTGAAAATCGATATGGTATCGACCGAATATATTGATTTTACAATTTTCAAGAGTTTCCGTCTTTTTCACTTTTGTGAATATTTTGATTTACATACAATGCAACCTGTTTTGTCTACGTTTGATTGGTGACGGACAATATAGTCAACAAACTGATTTTGGATGGGGTATAGTGTGTTTCGTGGATGTGTGAATTAGTCATCATATTGTGGTCAAGGACGTATGCAAGGTAAAATTCTTTAATTGAGCTAGAAACATCCGAAAAGAGAAAAAAAAAGGAAAAAACTTGATTTCAGTTGAATAACGATGGATTGAACAATTTTCTGTTGTTTCCATGAATGACCAAAGGCAAAATTAATCTTCATTTAACAACCTAAAAAACAGCTGTATTTTCGAACCCCTTTCATTTAGATTTAGTGAGATCAAAAAGACCTAATTTTTTAAAGCTATAAGTTGTTGAAACTAGTTGGAATATATGTTTAGGATAAAAAACAATTCGATTTTCCATAACTTTTGTAAAAAAGTTTTCAAGCACCAAATTATTTTTAATCTGTGAAAATAGCTGAGATCGAGCAAATAGAAATCGGTTTTTCACTACGTTTGGGTGTTTTCTAAGTTTACAAACACCAAATTGTTTTAATAAGTTTCTGTAAGCTAAGGGGCCTGTTGAAACCAAATGTTTTCGATCAATAACAAATCGATTGTCAAATATTTTGGGTATTTACGAAAGATCAAACACCAAATTATTTTAATATAACGTAGTTTTACCTTTCAAAATTAGTGGAATCCGAGCTGAAAGAATTCGGTTTGCACTAATTTTAGTAGTTTCCTGAAATAACAAAAAACAGATTTTTACTATAACTTAATTTAATTTAATTGTAAACAAATCTAAATTAAATCAATCCTAAAAGCTTACAAACTAAATCAAAACCAAAATCAAAACTAAATTCAAAACTGAAAATCAAAACCAAAATTAAATCTAAATTCAAACTAAAATAAATCTAACCAAAAAAAAAAATCAAAACAAAATTAAAAACCAAAATCAATAAAATCAAAACTAAAAAATCAACCAATTTTACTGATAACTGTAAGCTCTCGAGCCTCGTTGAAATCCGTGTTTTTGATGGATAACAAATCAATTTTCAAAAACTTTAGGTGTTTTGGAAAAATTTTCAGATATCAAATTATGTTTAGTATAACGTTGTTTAATGTGCTAAAATAGCGGAATATTTTCCTCTATGCTATCCAAACTAGCTGAAATCACGTTTTCAAACGAAAATAAATCGATTTAAAAAAAAGCAAAAAAAAACTTGAAGACTGTTTTCAGATAATTAATTAATTCTAATGGAACATTATGTAAACAACACGAACTGAAATGCAACCAAATGCACTAGAATTCAACTATTGGTTACAAGTTTTCAAAAGTTTTAAAAATATTCTTTTTTTTAAAAGATATAACTCTTTAAGCTTTGTCCAAATGTCTTGAACCAACTTTTTCAAAGAAAAAAGAAATCGATTTTCAATAATTTTAGTTTTTTCGAAACCATTTTTGATATAATGTTGTTTAATCATTCAAAACTAGATTAAATCCAAGAAAAAGCAATTTTATCAGACATTTTCCTTCTTTTTATGTTTTTTTTTTAATATCTTTGTATAAGCTGTAGAAAATTGTCAAAAAGAATTGTTTTCAATCGAACAATATTCGGTTTTCAAAAGTTTTCATTACTTTTAAATATAATGTTTAAACACCTAAATAAGGTATCAAAACTAGTTGAAATCCATGAAAAAGTAGTCTGTTTCAAATACATTTCCCATGATTTCATAAATTTCTAAAAACTTTTTTTTTAAAATATAACGATGCAATTCAAATCGATTTATTTTAAGCTATTGAAAGCTTTCGAAAACACATCAAAATAATCTTTAACGTTGTTTATGGTCACGAAACTAGTTGAAATCCCGAAAAATCATTGTTTCAACTAGATATTCAATAATTTCACAAGTGTGTAAAAATCAAATTTTCTTTATATTGGCGTAAGTAGTTGAAAATTTGTTTTTGAACGAATACAAATCTATTTTCAATAACTGTAGGTATTTCGAAAATTGTTAAAATCCAGGATACTATTCTCAATTACATTTTCCATGGTCTCATATTTGTAAAAACGGATTTTTATAATATAACTTTGTGTAAGCTCTCGAAACTTCTTAAAATGAATTGTTTTCCATCGAAAATTTTAGGTGTTTAGGTCGAAAGTTCTCAATCACCAAATTACTTTTTAATATAACGGTGGAAACGGTGCAACAATATTTTTACGATTTCATAAGTTTGTGTAAAGCAATTTTTATATAAGTTTCAGTAAGATCCAGAAACTTGTTAAAATCAATTGTTTTCGATAGAAACAAATCTATCTTCAATAATTTTGGGACTTTTCCGATGTTTTAATCTCCATATTACAAATGTAATATAACGATGTTCAAGGAATCAAAAACAAGCTTGATATCTAGGAAAAATGATTACATTTTCCGTGATTACATAAGTCTATACACAGCAACTATTTTTAATGTCAATTTGTTAAAATTAATTGTTTTCGATTACAATTTTTCGAATGTTTTCAAACACCAAAAACACCAAATTAGTTTTTGACATATTGTAAATGACGAACTATCAGAAAACAGTCTCTTTCAACGACATTATCCATCGTTTGTATAAAACAATTTTTAATATAAAATTTGTGTGTTGGAAAATGTATTATCTGGATAGGCCATTTGCTGCTAACACCATATTTTTCGTAACTGAAAGCAATCGTGTTTTAACGTTCAAAAATAGCCAAATCTGTTTTTAAAATTTCAATGTTTTTCAAAAGTATTGTAAAACTAAACTTTGTAATATAACTTTGTAGAATTTGTTGAAACTTGTTAAAATCAATATTTTCGATCGATACCATCGATTTTTATTAATTTTATTGGTTTTCTAAGATTTCCAAATACCAAATTTGATTTTAAAACAAACGTGTTTAACATTCAAAATTAGCCAAATCGCTTCCACGTAAATTTCAATGTTTTTCAAAAGTTTGAAAACTAAAATTTTATTATATAACTTTGAAAATTGTTGAAACTTGTTAAAATGAATATTTTTCGATCGATACCATACAGATTTTCCCGCTTTCCTGCGTTCCACAATAGATATATTCTCGGCCTGCTGTCTCCATTCTCGCAGTTTCTCTGCGCAGACGTCCGCAGCACGCATGTGTCAACATAAGTGTTTAGTTCGTGAAATAAATATGTCCATAATGTACGCAAGCGAAACAAAGCCATTTCACCCTTATCTGATATTCTTATTTTTTTATAAAAACTTTCAAAATCTTCAAAAACATGTAATATTGTTTTTATATTTCAACGAAAAAATGTTAATGTCTAAAAAAATGCTGATTTTGTTAATTCTATATAAAAAATATAAATCTAATGAAAATGTGATATTTTTGTATATTTCTATATATAAAGAAAAAATCTGAAGATGACAAAAAACTTTACTCTTTTTTCTATGTATGACACTATTTAGCTATGGTAATTGGCTAACTAATTAACCATAGAAATTAAAAAACAGGAAAGACTTAAGGCTAGAAAAGAGCTATATCGAAAGATGACTGAGCGACATTAAAAGAAGATTTTATTTTATTTACGAAGATACTTTTCGCAAAAGACAGAAAATTTTTAAGAAAAAACGAGATATGAGATTCTTTCAAAACTGATTAATGTCATGGTAAGGGAATGACAATTGATTAAGGGAAACAGAATTCAGAAAGAAAAAAAAAGCATGAACCCACACATGGCGGCCATAAAAAAAATTCGGCTTGAGACGTCCACGATACAGGCATAGAGAATCGATATTAGTTATCCTTCAGAGATATCATTTAATTTTTGATTCCTGGGTCCAACGAAGGAAAATCATCTGTTAGAATTTTGGCATGAGGAAAAAAATCGTGGAGGAAAATTATTATTATTACTTTTTCAAACTGTTGACGTCAGACACAGGGTCGTCGAAAATGGGCATCTGGTGATAAGAGAATTTTAAGCATGAGAAAAAAAAAAATTTGATTTTCAAGTAAACACGGACCTCCCAGTTAAATTTGATTTAGCAGAGAAGCCAAATATCGGGTTTTGACAGTGATTGATGAAATAGTAGAGACCTGACTAAGTGAATTTTGGGTGTCCCCAAAAGAAAAAATATGATGAATTATTTTTGGCAATCTGGGTTTGTAAAAAAAAATGTTTTGGCCGATGGAAAAAAAACGAAAAAAATTTTTTGTAAACAAAATTCTGGATAATAATTTTAAGAGGGCGAGTCTAGCCACACCCACACTGCCGAGAGGTCATTGGTGAAGTGGTAGCATGGGTGATAGGCGGAGGTGAATGTATGAGAAAGGCGGATAAGTTGTTAACACCCACCGAGGGGATTGGTATTAGATACCAATGTGAGAGAGGAAGAGTCTAGGAGGATAACTTTCCTCCGACCTTTCCTCACGGACGAGGGAGAAACCCCCGAAATGGAAAGTGATTAATCTTCCAAAAATGGGAAATAATTTTCATGACCTAAGAACAAAGAGAATTCTTGTTGGGAATCGAAAATTATCGAGGAACCCAAAACACGTCAGGCCTCACATCGGATTTTTGGCCGGTATCATATATAAACGAACGTCTCCAGGCAGTTTTAGTTGGAGTTGAGTTCAGTTTTGACAGAGTCAGAGTGTTCAAAAAAGATGCAGAATCTGACCGAGAGATTCCACGCCCTAGAAACTTTGCCTTCCTACCAAAAAGCAAGTTATATTGACGAACGACTTGTGATACCAAAACTCGCTTAAGAAACGCAAAAAGTGTCACAAATCCATAGAAACGGGCTGGGAAAAAAGAAACACAGACGGATAAAGATAATTTGTTATTTCTCAACATATTTGAATCTCCTGAGTTTTGTTTTATTGCTTCTTTTATTTAAGCTTGTGCGATATCGCCTTCACCCGGATTCAGCTTGCACTACGGCCCGACGCCTGATTGATTTCGTCTACCAAAGATCAAAGTCACAACGTGGGTAGGTAAAAGATTTGATATCAAAAAAAATTTCAAATATAAGACGTTTGAAGTGAGCTGGGAACGACAATGCTGGTATCGAACCGGGAAACGACCAGATCGACCGGGACACAGGCTGGTGGCAGCGACAAGGAAGTCAACCCCAAATGGTGGAAGAAACCTTACAACAAAATGCAACTGGGAGTTGACAACAGGGCCGAACAGCGCAGTGTCACATATTGGCGTCGCGACCACCAGGTGTGTCACATATAAAAAAAAAGGAAAAAATATGACAAAAATAACTGATTTTTTTTTTTTAAAGAAAAAACATTCAAAATCTTACAATGACAATATTGTTTGCATATTTCTATGAAAAACTTTTTAATGAATGTAGTTGATTTTGCAAATTCTATATAAAACTTCCAAATCTGAAAAAATAAGTTTTTTTTCATATTTCTATATAAGTTTTGAAAACAATCTAACATTTGTTACATATTTCTATATGAAAAACACAAAACGTGTAAAATCTTAACCAATTTTATCATTTAGATTTTAAAAAGACACAAGATGCAAAAAAGTTTTGTATATTTTTGATTTTTAATTCTGTATATTTGCCAAATGTGAATAAATTGCAACATATTTTTATAAAAATGCAATATTTTTAAAAATTTTCAATTATTTATGTATAAATTATCGAAATTTTGAAAAAAATCGAATTTCTCATCTATACGCATATTCAAAATGCATTTTTTTGCATAAATTTGCATTTATACATTTTCTATATAAAAAGTAAAATCTGAAAAAATACAAATATATTTTACACTTTTTTTTAAATCCTTTTGAGTTCAAAGTCGCTTTTATCAACATAGTCGCTTTTTTATAAAATGTGCAACATTTAATTTTCATAAAGTTTGCAAATTCCAGTTCTCAAATGTTAGTACAAGCTCACTTGACGAGATGCTGCAACAAACAAAACATCTTCTTTTACCGTACGTTCACTTCTCACATTACCATTTTCCCCACAGAAAGCTAACATAGTTCCAATGATGCACATTATTTTTTGAACTGCAAAAAACAATTTGTTCAATATCGCAAATGAATGCTAAAGGAATCAATAAAAGAATTCCACAAAAGTGAGTTTATGAGATCTTGTCCCTGCATCAAAAGCTCATTTAATGATTGAGACATATACCGTTCGCTGCCATCAAACACGATAGAATATTCCCCAGGTTTCTGCGGATGATAAACTGAATTATCCTTCATGTCTTTCTGCGCTGTATTGGCTCTCTGCAGTCATGGCTTTTCTGCCCTGTCTATCAAATCCTTAATGAATTCAGTGGTACGACCAGAAAAAAGCGTTTTTTCAGGGTGTTGCAAACGTTGCCAATTTTCTGTTATTCGGAATTAGAATTTCGGAAAGGCAAAAGGCATTTCAAAATGTCCATTCTGTAATTAGGAATTCCATCCTCCATGATACAGATAAGTTTTTCTGTCCTCTTGTGATATCCATTTTCCATAATTTTCACTGAAGTCCAACATCTTAGCAAGGCTATTTGGATCAATGACCTCTTAATCCTCGGTAAAATATTACATTTCTGGTCTGGAATCAAAATTACAATAAGTTCTTGAATACGTCCTTGACAAATTCCCACACTGTCACCATCCACGTTCGTTGACCTGTGGGACTTAATGCTTATAATTATGCGTCAACGCCATACTTACATCTTGTTCCCCAATTAATATATTTTTTCGCAGTTCTGTAAAGACAGAATCAGATATCTCTGAGTGTAAGTAGCAGGAAACCTAATTCTTTGTTGACTATTTATAACGTAACCTTACTACTATCTATGATCTTATTTTCAGCATGCATAATTACAATTTATTCACAGACTGTTGAAACAAGTCCCAGCAATTTATATTCTGCAAAATGAACGTGGTATCTGATTGCGAGTCTACTATTATTTAGACAATTTTTTCGTTCTACATTTGGTTTATCTACGCAGGTACGAAATGGAGGTTTCTGGATGACTCTGTATGATTCATTAAGGTTGTTCCAGATAATCATTTACAAGATTCACTGAATCTTCCTTCTCCTTTTATCTGTCCTTTCCCATGGTTTAATATTAACATGATAAAGGATACTCCTTCCTTTGTCAGCAAAAAAAACATTCCAAAAAAAAAAGGAAATAAAGCCATTTCTTTGAAAATTGCTTCAAATGCCTTAAATTTCATACAGTCATCTCATTAAACCTTGGCAAAATATATAATTTCCTTCCGAATAAATTTGTTTTTATTTTGTTTGGTCATAAATGTTTAGTGATTTATTGACTTCCTTTGTTTAAGACTAGTTTATCCTTCGCTATACCTGATCATTTTGATGAAAAATGAGGTTATAGCTATCCCGTCTTGTCTATTTACAAACTCCATAAAATCCCCAAAGGAAAAAAATTGCCTTTATCTTCTTTCCGTCGTGCCACTGTGACGGTTACACACCTGGCCCAGTGTCGGATCCTTTGGTTACGGCGCCAACGGTGACGTCGCTCCTCCTGGTCGTTCCTCCTGGGTCCAAGCGTGCCGCTCCAACCCTTTGGTCAGATGATCACCAGCCTCGCCTTTCCCGACTCGCTTCCAATACCTGGTCACTAAAGCAACTATACCGATCTCCGGTCTGTCTACCCACGCTGTGTTTAGATCTTAGACAGACGGGACCAGCAGGGATCGGGGCCGATACAAGTTGAGTCCGACGGGGTGGCAAAACACAAATAAAAAAAAAAACTCACGACACCAAACAAAATTGCTGATAAAAAGGGTAACAACCTTTTATATCTTAAAGTCCGTTACATAAAAAACAAAATTGTTCTCAATTCCCGACCCGCTCTGTGGACTATGGCACCAAGCTTCTATCACACAATAGGAAAATGTCGAATTACCTACTTTCTAGAATCATGTATGTATGTCGGAGTGTGGTTCAGTTCGACACTGGGGCTAATTTCTATCGATCATTCGCAGTTGATTCTTCTCTCCGACTTGAGTTGTATTTCTTCTTCTTCTTCTGTTTAGACTGGTAGATTTCTTGTTTCAACCCAGTGGAAGATTTCTTGCTTGATTCAGTGGAAGATTTCTTGCTTCGATTCAGTGGAAGATTTCTTGCTTCAATTCGGTGGAAGATTTAAATTCCAAAGATTTTGTCTTCAACTTGGGCTGGAAGTCCTTCTGTCTGAGGGTTCTTTTGCCCGCAAAGGGGTTCTTTAGTGAATCGGGTCTTATGTCCGCGTTCAGGATCTTCCCCTGCCCGCGGTCCTGCTGCAACTCAGCCCAACTCCGGCTGCATCTCCAACTCAAACTTCTTCTCTTCGGCTTCTGGAATTATTGTTCACTCATCTCCGCTGTCAGTGCGCGACTGCAACTTCTCCACTTAGGCCAAACGGACCGGCCTTTCTTGCCCGCAAAGGGGGCGAATGAGCCGGGCCCGCAGCCCGCGCTCAAACTGCCCTTCTTCATCCGAGGCGCAGCTCAACTGATTTCTGCCGACTGGGGTCCTGCTTATATTGACGCCGCAACAAACCGGGGTGGGTCGGTCGGCGTCAGGGGTTTCTCGATAATTTCAAAAGCCGTATTAATTTTGACTTTCCATTATCGTTATTGTTTTCACCCCTACTTTCTCACAGTGCTCTTGGGGGGGCGGCGCATATCTATTTCTCTTAGTCTCTCTCATGTCAGGTGATCGCTCTCAACCAATCGTTCCCGATCGAACCTTTCTTTCTCTTCTTTCCGCAGCCCCGTGACCGCCTCGTCCAACAGTTATTGATCGAGGTTTTCTTTCCTTCTTCTTCCGCGGTCACGTGATTGTATTCGACCAATTGTTATTGACCGAACACCCTCTCCCTTTTGTTGGCGGGTGTGGTTACCTCGTGCTGGTTTAAAAAAAAAAAAAAAAAACAAAATCCGATTTCGCACCTTTTTGCACGTACGCAAAATGACAATCTTTAGCTTTCTTTCACCTGGACTTTGTCAAACAGCCCGCTGCTAATTAGTCTTGACTTTAGAAAAGGTTCTTTTCCGCCTTCTTGGCGCCCTCTGTGGTCCAAAACAATTGCTCTTCTTTTTTACCTCTTTGTTTTTCCTGATAGTCGAAAATCTTAATTATCTAGGTCGAAATATCTCTACTTTCTTAACGTGGGTGTCCAATTCTTAACAGGTCAATTCCGTATATCGTTTTCACCAGTCACTTCCCCAACCCAAAGACACTTTCTCTCTGACTAAAGTAAAATTCATTTCTATTGTTCAAAAGAAATTTAAAAATTTCTCTTCACTCCAACTTGATAAGGGGTTTTCCATGCAAGAGTCGGTCAGAGGCCTCTGACCGACATCTGGTCGATATCATGTCTTTTTCCCTTTCTTTCTCTTTTATTATTTCCAATTCTATTCTTCCCTTTGTTTTAAAAAAAAATAAAGTCGACCACACGCAGACCTATCTCTACCATCAACTGGGTCATGCGTCATACATTTCTCTTTCTTTCTTTTTTCCTTCCCTTCCTTTTTTTTTTTCTTTTCTTCTTCTTTCCTTAGGATCGTCTAGTACATTCTTAGTGAATTATTTTCAACTCAGTTATTTTCCGTTTTTAAAAAAAATTAACAACCTGTTTAATAAACTGAATAAGAAAAAATTAAATCATATTTCTATGAATATTTCCAATAAATGCAAGGTGCCATAATCCTCCCTAACCGATTTGTCATTTACCCGTAAATGACACCTAAAATAATTACATCATTTAACATGCACCATGCATTCGTCTCATGCAATTCTATTC
Organism: Acanthosepion pharaonis; assembly: GCA_903632075.3. Taxonomy (NCBI): domain Eukaryota; kingdom Metazoa; phylum Mollusca; class Cephalopoda; order Sepiida; family Sepiidae; genus Acanthosepion; species Acanthosepion pharaonis. Next base: position 24,372 of record CAHIKZ030002653.1, read on the forward strand.
TACTTTCTAACATGCAAGGGTAATGTTCTTTCCATTTTCTTTTGTTCTACATGCAATGAAATGTTCTTTTCATTTTCTTTTGTTCTACATGCAATGAAATGTTCTTTTCATTTTCTTTTGTTCTACATGCAATGAAATGTTCTTTTCATTTTCTTTTGTTCTACATGCAATGAAATGTTCTTTTCATTTTCTTCTGTTCTACATGCAATGAAATGTTCTTTTCATTTTCTTTTGTTCTACATGCAATGTAATGTTCTTTTCATTTTCTTTTGTTCTACATGCAATGAAATGTTCTTTTCATTTTCTTTTGTTCTACATGCAATGAAATGTTCTTTTCATTTTCTTTTGATCTACATGCAATGAAATGTTCTTTTCATTTTCTTTTGTTCTACATGCAATGAAATGTGTGCGTGTGTCTGTAGGTGCAGATGTGTTCTTTAGGGTTTGTTCTTCTTGGTCAATGTTTTCCTCTCTGCTGTGGGAGGTTTTTCCGCCGCACGTGGTGGTCTCACGCCAGCCTCCTCCATTGGTCTTCCAGCAATTTCTTCGCCAGTTCTGTCTGGTGAGGAACACCGCTCGGCATCTCCCCCTCGAGTTGTTGCATGCTCACTAGACTGTCGTTCGCTAATCTTCTCCTACTCTTAATCTTCCATATTATTACACCCCCGATGGCTATAACTAGGAATGTACCCATTACTATTGACCAATTTATCGCGATCTGCTCATCGTCTTCCCAAGCTACACCTTCGTCTCCCAGCGCACTTAACTTATCTCTTAAGTGATCCATATCGATCTTTTCTATGGGCTTCATTAAAATTGGCATCTTATTTAAGGTAACATTAGAGAATCTCTTTACTATCGGCTCCCATAATTCTGTACAATTGACTAAGCCTCTACCAATCATCTCTATGAGTGAATCTTTTTCTTCAGACCTTTCTTCCATCTGGTAATAGGGGGGCAAGGAGATGGACACCCCAACCGCCGAACATCCCATGGGTAGCGACACCAGGGATAACGGTGGCCTTATTCTTAATGTCCTTGTGGACTCTCCCCCACATACCCTAGACAGGCTGATATGTTTCTGTGTGGCTACTGCCCACACCCCGTCTGAAACACTGATAGCTTGTGGTAATGCCGAGTTTGTTAATACCTCTACTTGGCAGATTCTTTTGATTCCTTCCCTCTTCCCTTCAAACAATTCTAATATGCACATTTTGCGGTTACCAGTTTTATAGATAGGGCTCAACGAGGTACAAGTCCCCAGGGTATCATCTCTACACCTTCTAGCTTCTTCAGCTGATAGCAACATAAATTTCGTTCTCCCCGAATTTAATGCTATGTAGTCTGCTTCCACCTTGTACCTAGCTATCATTCCTGAAAGGTAACAAATTCTCTTGTTGTTATTCTTCACAACCACTTAGTCTCGCTCGACTCATCACTCAATCATTTCATAACTTTTCTCTTAGTTCGGCTCCTCCCTCCTCTAACTAACCTCTAGCAGACAGAATGGTCCGGTCAGGTGTGCGTGGCAACCACCCCAAAGGTCGTACTTCATGACACCACTGGTGATCAATCAACAATGCCAATGATCTTCTTCCGTCCCTTGTGAGGTGCAGCCCGCGACTCCATTCCCTCCACTCACATCTACCATAGTCAGCCAATAGGATTTTGGATGAGCCAGTGTCGCTATCTGTCGACACTAAATGCTCCTATTCTGCACAGCCCTTTTGTTCTACTGAGATTTGGGGTTCTTCTCCCTCCCTGATCTCATCTTCTGAGGTGATTCCTGTTCAACCTCTAACCTTCTTTCTGTGTTTAATTCTCGTCCAGGAGGTCCCTTGTCCTCTTCTTCATCCCCTGATTCTTCTTCCTGTTTAGAGTCTTCGCCTTGAATGTCTTCGATACCTCTCGACTCTATGTCTAAACTTTTCTTGTTCCTTATCCTTTCCTTAAGCTGGGAAAGGGTATTCGATCCTCCTCCTCCCACTCGCTGGACCCTTCGTCCTGTTCAGGGTGCCTCTTTTTTAAAGCCTTCGACTGCTTGTTTGGACCTCTTCGTCTTTTCTTCCTTTTTCTTCGGACATGGGGGTGCGATGGCGATTCCACAGGGTCTTCTCTGCACTGATTCAGTCGACGACTGAACATCGCTAATCCCCGCTGAGGGTTCCAACTCCGTCCTCGGACTGCTTCGTTTATCTGGTCAAGTTGACCTATCTCCTCATCTTCCTCGGAGTCTTCCTCCGTCTCCATTTCTTCCGGTTCAACCAGAGTTACCTTCCTTTTCCTTGTCTTCTTAGGGCCTCGGCTCGCTCATTTCTAGGTTAGCTATTTCAGCCTTCTTCAGATCATTGGCATGAACCCTCCTCGCTCGTCCTGCCACTTGATCCCATATTACATACGATACTGGGCCCGTCTGCTCTACTATCCGGTAGTACGGCTCCCATCTCTGGTCCAGCTTTCCTTCTCTCTGGTGGATTTTATAGTAGACAGGGTCTCCAACCTTCAATTCTACCACCTTTCTTTCAGCATTCACCCTCTCATTTCTTTTCTTCTGGGCCCTCTTTATTCTTCTTCTGGCCTGTACGAATATCTTATGTTGCTGTTCCAGCAATAGTTGATGATGATCTTTCCCATATACCTTCTTCGGGGCTTCAGTAGGTTATCTACAGGCAGGACCACGTCTCTGCCAAACAACAAAAAATAAGGAGAAAATCTGGAGGTTTCGTTTATCGTAAACCTCACGGCCGCCAGAGCCTGCGTCAAATACAAGTCCCAATTTCCAATGTTTTCTCTGACCAACTTGGCTAATACATCTCCCAAGGTTCTATGAAACCTTTCCACTTTAGCATTTCCCTGGGGGTGATATGGGGATGTTTTTATGTGCTCTACATTCAAACCTGTCAAAACCTCTCTCATGATGCTGTTCACATTCTCCGTGCCATTATCTGTTACCAATTGCACAGGGGCACCATACCTAGGGAAGATTTCGCTTATTATCAACCCGGCCACAGTTCTGGCCTTCTTGTCTGGTACTGCAAATGCTTCAGGCCAATTTGTTAGCCAATCGACAAAACTCACTATATAGTTGTTTCCTTGTGCAGTTTCCCCATATGGTCCTGATACGTCCATACTCACTTTCTCGAAGGGGAAGTTGGGTACGTCTGTTTCCTCCAAGGGTGCCATTTCCTGCCTTCTGCTCTGCGACTGGCACACTACACAACTTCGAACATAGTTAGTGACTTCTCCGTACAGTTTGGGGCCAATAGTACTTTCTTCCTATGAGATCACATGTCCTATCAATTCCCATGTGACCCAACCTCTCGTGGCACTGTTCCAATATCTCTGGTCTTAAACTTTTGGGCACATACAACTTGGGTTTGACTTCTTCATCCCTTCCTGAGAGATAATACAGTCTTTCCTCTATTATGGCATACTTGGTGGTCTCTCCTGCCTTTACCTTCTCTCTCAGAGCAGCTATTTCACTGTCTGCTTGCTCCTTTTCAATTCCTTCTGTTTGCTCTACTAGCTTCCTTCGTTCCTCCTCGAATCTCACCCGATTCAGAGTTCGTAGGGGAAGTGCTCTTCCTATCTTCTCCCCTCTCCTAACCTTTATTGTCTTTTGGGCCTGGTTCACCATCATTATGGGCACCAACTCGGCTGCCTCCACTACCGTTTCGCACAGGGTTACCTCGTTATCCTCTAGGCCCTTTCCTTCTACAGGGACCAACTGCAGAGGTCCTCTCCGTACCGTTTTTTCTGACATTAGCCTACCTTTTTCCCGACACTGCGGTCCTAGGAGGTAACTTTACATCTTCCTCCACCACTATGGTTATCTCTTCCTCTGGTGGGCATCCCAATGGCGTTCTCTCGCCGTTCACCACCAACACAGTAGGATTAAACTCAATCTGGGCCCTCTTGGGAGCCAATCTTCTCCCAAGATTGCCTCTGTACATAGGTCGGGGGTTACATAAAAATTTTGGGTGCTTTTCACCCTCCCAATCCTCACCGGGAGCCTCACCATCCCCCTTATCTCCAGGGGGGCCCCGTCTGCTTGCGTGATCTCTATGTCCGCTTCTCGTAACCTTCTCTTCCGTTTCACCCGCCTGTATATCTCTTCTCTCATCAATGACACAGATGCTCCTGTGTCCACTAAGGCCCTCATCTCTCTACCACCTATCTCTGCTTTACAGGATAGTTCTCTCTCTTGCGTTAGCGAAGAGAACACCTGGGCTTTCTTCTTCCTGGGTCCCCACCTTTGGGTTAACCCAGCCATAGGTGCCGGTAGTAATAGATCACCTTCATTTTTCTCATGAGGTGGAGTTCTGCGCCCCCTGCACCTGGGCGACCCCGGCCGGACCTCTCCCGGTCTCCCTCGGCCGTTTCTAAAAATACAGTTTCTTTTCAGGTGTCCTGGCCTCCTGCAAAACCAGCACCTTCTTGTTTGACAGCTTGCAGCAAAGTGGCCCGTCCGACCACATGTCCAACATTTTGCTCTTTTTCCTTTTTAACTGGGTTGGCCTTGTGTCTATCCTCAGGGGAACCGTCCTCTATTCAAGCGGTTCGCCCACCCACTGGTCCAAGTTTTTATTTCTCTCCTTTTTAACTGGGCCACCCTCCCTCTTAATTCTGGGGTGGCCCGCTGCTTTTCCCTGGTGGCTTTTCTTGGGCTCGGCCTTCCTTGTTAATATTGGTGGGGCACCCTTCCTCAGCCCGCACCACTTGGCCAGGTGTCCTTTCTTACCACACCTGGTGCACCTGTCACGATCGAAGTCTGGGGGCAACCCCCACTTCGTCGGACATTCCGCCGCCCTGTGGTCCTCGTACCCACAGGTCCAGCAGACCAGCCCGTATCGACCCGGCGTGGGCTTATAAAAGCCATGCCTGGTCGACCATGCCCTTCTATTGGGGTCCTCCTCCCATAATTCTGCCCGATCCACCTCTTCCTTAACCTCTGATGATTCCACGGGGGTTCTTCCGCCTACCCCACTTCTTCCAGCCTCCTGACTTGGTATCTGCTTCTTCCCACACCTCTTCACCTTATCCCATACCCCCTGGCTCTCTCTGGCCAGCTCTATCGCTGCCGACAGTCTGAGCGGTCCCTCTTTCAGGACGTCGTGCCGAACACGCTCATCACTCAGAGCTTCCACATACAGGTCCGCCAGTTGGGCCTGCATGACTGCGTTGTCCCTGACCACCTCGGGGAATGCTAATGACGATAGCCTTCCCGCTCGGGCCCCCTAATTCTCCCGGGGTCTCCTCCCGAAGCTGTGTTAGTTTTAAAAAGGGCCCTCATGGCCTCTATGGCTGTACCCTCGTCGGCGAACTCTTTGGTCAGCAGTTTTTTTACTTCTTCCCAGGCCAAGCGGGGATGATTTTCCAAGAGTCCCCCTACGAACTCCGACGCTTTTCCCTTTGTGGCATCGTATGTCAGGTACAGGGTTTCCTGGTCCGAGAGCTCGTAGATGGTTCGGCTCTTTTCGAGGATTGTCAGCCAGTTCCTGAACTCCTTCCCACTACCATCAAACACTGGGACCCTCGGTCCACCCCAACCCCCCCCTTAAATCTACTGACAACCCCCGCCCTACTTCTTCTTCACCCCCCACTGCTCTATCCGACTCATAATCTGACATGTCTACAGAGAGCAACAATCGAGGTAGGGAAATAAACAAGGTGTCCTACCTTATAGACGACTCTGTTCCTTCTTTTCCTTTGGTCCCGGGTCGTTCTGATTTCTGCTTGAACTTTCAGCAACGGCGGTCGATCGTGGTCTTCTCAGGGCTGAAATCCCTCGGTCACCACGGCACCATATGTGACGTGGTTCAGGTCGTTGGTCACGGCACCACTTGGGTTGATCCGTTGGTCACGGCACCACTTGTGACGTGGCTGTCTCAGGGTTGATCCTGGTCACGGCACCACTTGTGACGGTTACACACCTGGCCCAGTGTCGGATCCTTTGGTTACGGCGCCAACGGTGACGTCGCTCCTCCTGGTCGTTCCTCCTGGGTCCAAGCGTGCCGCTCCAACCCTTTGGTCAGATGATCACCAGCCTCGCCTTTCCCGACTCGCTTCCAATACCTGGTCACTAAAGCAACTATACCGATCTCCGGTCTGTCTACCCACGCTGTGTTTAGATCTTAGACAGACGGGACCAGCAGGGATCGGGGCCGATACAAGTTGAGTCCGACGGGGTGGCAAAACACAAATAAAATAAAAACTCACGACACCAAACAAAATTGCTGATAAAAAGGGTAACAACCTTTTATATCTTAAAGTCCGTTACATAAAAACAAAATTGTTCTCAATTCCCGACCCGCTCTGTGGACTATGGCACCAAGCTTCTATCACACAATAGGAAAATGTCGAATTACCTACTTTCTAGAATCATGTATGTATGTCGGAGTGTGGTTCAGTTCGACACTGGGGCTAATTTCTATCGATCATTCGCAGTTGATTCTTCTCTCCGACTTGAGTTGTATTTCTTCTTCTTCTTCTGTTTAGACTGGTAGATTTCTTGTTTCAACCCAGTGGAAGATTTCTTGCTTCGATTCAGTGGAAGATTTCTTGCTTCGATTCAGTGGAAGATTTCTTGCTTCAATTCGGTGGAAGATTTCTTGTCTTCAACTTGGGCTGGAAGTCCTTCTGTCTGAGGGTTCTTTTGCCCGCAAAGGGGGCGAGTGAATCGGGTCTTATGTCCGCGTTCAGGATCTTCCCCTGCCCGCGGTCCTGCTGCAACTCAGCCCAACTCCGGCTGCATCTCCAACTCAAACTTCTTCTCTTCGGCTTCTGAATTATTGTTCACTCATCTCCGCTGTCAGTGCGCGACTGCAACTTCTCCACTTAGGCCAAACGGACCGGCCTTTCTTGCCCGGGGGGCGAATGAGCTGGGGCCCGCAGCCCGCGCTCAAACTCCTTCTTCATCCGAGGCGCAGCTCCAACTGATTTCTGCCGACTGGGGTCCTGCTTATATTGACGCCGCAACAAACCGGGGTGGGTCGGTCGGCGTCAGGGGTTTCTCGATAATTTCAAAAGCCGTATTAATTTTGACTTTCCATTATCGTTATTGTTTTCACCCCTACTTTCTCACAGTGCTCTTGGGGGGCGGCGCATATCTATTTCTCTTAGTCTCTCTCATGTCAGGTGATCGCTCTCAACCAATCGTTCCCGATCGAACCTTTCTTTCTCTTCTTTTCCGCAGCCCACGTGACCGCCTCGTCCAACAGTTATTGATCGAGGTTTTCTTTCCTTCTTCTTCCGCGGTCACGTGATTGTATTCGACCAATTGTTATTGACCGAACACCTCTCCCTTTTTTGGCGGGGTGTGGTTACCTCGTGCTGGTTTAAAAAAAAAAACAAAATCCGATTTCGCACCTTTTTGCACGTACGCAAAATGACAATCTTTAGCTTTCTTTCACCTGGACTTTGTCAAACAGCCCGCTGCTAATTAGTCTTGACTTTAGAAAAGGTTCTTTTCCGCCTTCTTGGCGCCCTCTGTGGTCCAAAACAATTGCTCTTCTTTTTTACCTCTTTGTTTTTCCTGATAGTCGAAAATCTTAATTATCTAGGTCGAAATATCTCTACTTTCTTAACGTGGGTGTCCAATTCTTAACAGGTCAATTCCGTATATCGTTTTCACCAGTCACTTCCCCAACCCAAAGACACTTTCTCTCTGACTAAAGTAAAATTCATTTCTATTGTTCAAAATAAAAAAAATAAAAATTTCTCTTCACTCCAAATTGATATGGGTTTTTCCATGCAAGAGTCGGTCAGAGGCCTCTGACCGACATCTGGTCGATATCATGTCTGTTTCCCTTTCTTTCTCTTTTATTATTTCCAATTCTATTCTTCCCTTTGTTTAAAAAAAAAAAATAAAGTCGACCACACGCAGACCTATCTCTACCATCAACTGGGTCATGCGTCATACATTTCTCTTTCTTTCTTTTCTTCCCTTCCTTTTTTTTTTTTCTTTTCTTTCCTTCTTCTTTCCTTAGGATCGTCTAGTACATTCTTAGTGAATTATTTTCAACTCAGTTATTTTCCGTTTTTAAAAAAAAAAATTAACAACCTGTTTAATAAACTGAATAAGAAAAAATTAACTCATATTTCTATGAATATTTCCAATAAATGCAAGGTGCCATACCACGATACCTGCCTATTTTGTTATGACCCAATCCTGTAGTTTGCAAAGCATCTTCCTGTTTTCTCTTTCATCATTCAGGACAAGACTTCTTGTCAAAGAAGTCTGCATATCTTTGTAAAACTACTCCATCATTTGCCATTTTCTCAAGTTTGTCTCTAAAGTCATTGGCTACCAGAAATGGATTTCCATAGCGTTCTGCAAGCAGCTTCTTAGCTTCATCTTTTGGTGAAAGCAGAAAATAGCCTTCTGCAGTGTCCAGATATGTTTTTCAAATAATAGATCCTCTCTGCTGCTGGATTTTTTCTATGCTCGATTAAGGCCTGAAACGCCACCTTCCATGGTATAATTAAGGGAACAGGTGATGTTAAATTATTATCGGTTTGACAAGGTTCATGATGCTGAGTACAACAGGTATTAATCTGAGTATTAATAGAATTATTGCCAAATGTTGCCATGGAATGTCCTCGCTAATGCGGCACAAAATGAGGTGTGTCTTGTTTCAAAGGGAGTGGTGTCATGATTAATCCTGACGTCTTTGGTAGGATGACAATGTTGGTTCGTTCTTCTATTAACAAACTCAACATAGTTGAAGATGGTTCACCAATGTGACTAGACACAATCATCTCATCTTGAGATCCTAAAAACTCATTCACAGACGAATCCAAAACTCTCTCTCCGCTCAGTTCGCTCGCCTCTATATTAAGAGAACCAGCCCATGTCCCAGACTTGTGACGTGTCTGTTTTTCTAGTGCGAATGTAATGACATGCTATCAAAGTACAATTTTATTCCTTCGAGAATAAACATTTACTTTTTCATCGATTGTTTTCTAAGGTTCACAAACAAGACGTTATTGTTTATCAACCACTCTGTCGCTCTTTGTAAACTATAGAGATTCTAATTTCAATATTAAATTCTAAATCAAAACATCCTTTATTTTAACTTCGATTCTTTAATGTCAAAATCCATGTCTTTTTTAAACGTTCCAAATTACCATTGTTCCAGTAATTTTCTATTTGTAATCTGATATCCTTTGTAAACTTACAGAAAGATTGTATTTCGTGTTCTAAATTAACTTTGTGTAATATTTTAAGTCTTGGTTATTCAAAAATGCCTCTCTCTCACCCGGCATGTCTTGCAGCATATCCTCTTTTATTATCATTATTATTATTTCAGGGGTGATATCGCCCCTGCCACATCAATCGCTTTCTTGTCTATTAGACGTAAGTGACATATATAGTCCAATGACTATGCGAAAAAAAGAAAAAAAAAACTAATTCCACTTATGCTATTATACCTTTTGCATGCAGGTATTACTTCATCCAAAAGTAAAAAGGAAAGAAAAAAATGTAAATTTTTATTAAATCGATTCAAGGATTAACGTTCTTTTTTTTTATATATATATATATATATATATATATATATATATATATATATATAGCGAGAGAGAGAGAGAGAAAGGGAGGGATTTCAATTCATGCAAAATTCAATAAGCATAATAACAATCACTTTACTATTTCAATTATGGAGCCCTCAACAGTCCTTACTGCTCAGTCAGTCATGGTCTTTATTCACTTCTATTTTCTGCCCTGCCTTCATTTAACAGTGGGGTTGATGATCTCTATAGCGGATTCGGGGCTCTCTCCAACAGTCGGTAGGTTGGATGGTTCGTTGACATCCGCATTGGTTATGCTTTTATAAAGCTCACTTAATGGAATCACTCTTTCGCACAGGTACTTAGCAGACAGTTCGCTCCGTTTGCGTGACAACTTCACTCGCCTCTTTATCCACTAGATTATTATTCCTAAAATAATCAATAAGGATCCCAAAACGGTCGGCGAAACTATCATAGTACTCATATTCTCCTCCCAATTCGGACTAGTTCTTCCCACTAGGCTTAATTTAGATTTCAACTCTTCCAGAGTAATTTTTCCAAGGTGCTTCAAAAAGTCAGGCATTTCTTTAAAGAAATCTCAGGGATTTCCTTTACTATAGGTTCCCATAATTCTGTGCATTCACTCGCGTTTATTTATGTTTGTGGATATTGCATATTTTATTTGCAGCACAATCTTAAATATTTACGCAGCCTTCGTATATCCACTACATAAATTTATTGATGACCCCGATGTTTAAAATTTTTGGTAATCCTACTACCAGAATTTATTGGTTGTCCTTTTTGCCGTGCTTAACTGGCAATACGATCTTCTAAGTTTATTGGCTTACTTCATCGACACTTGAATTTACAGCCTATCTCGTCGACTTCGGGAACACATGTTCCTCTGGAATTTGGATCTTTAAGATATGCTAAATTACTTCAAAACATTTTAGAATCTTGCCAAACATTTTTTCGATAATTCCAGTTTTCTTCATTGGAGGTACATTTTGGCGCGCAACTCTCTCTGTCCCACGTGTATTTAATATAAAACAATATGGCGGAAACAAATGACAACAAGACTGAATCTTCACTGAACCTAACCTTACCTGATATCAGTGCAAAGATGGTTTCAACAGGTCAACGCTATTTTTACGGCACGTCACATAACTTCACAGTCAACGAAATACGCACATGTGATTGAGAAACTTCCTACAGATATAGCTGCCGAAATATCCAACCTCCTGACGGATATGCCTGCCGATAAACCCTACGACAAGCTAAAAGATGCTATACTTAAGCGAACTGGACATTCGGTTGAACATAAACTGATAGAACTATTCACAAACATTTCACTCGGGTACAATAAACCTTCACAGCTTCTCCGACGAATGAAAATTCTACTCAGTAGTAACTCAATGTCTAACAAAATCCTTAAACAACTTTGGTTAGACAAACTGAAACCCCACATGTTTTAGATCATAGCTTCTCTACCCGAGGATATTGAATTAGCCAAAATAATTAAGGTCGCAGATAGAATAGCCAATTCAGAATCCGCTGCCCCAGTTCTTTCAGCAATTTTCCACAAATATCTAAGTTGACATTACAAGTTCGAGATATTTCTCAGCAGTCAATTTCAGCATAAGCAGTACCACGAAACCGACAGATCCGCTCCCCGCCACCGTCAAAGTAAGTTCGGGCGAGAGTGTTGGTACATAAACGCTTTGGACAGCGAGCATTTAAATGCATTAAACCATGCAGTTTCCCTCAATCTACACATTCGGAAAACGGGTACCCTGGCAGCCATTAAAGGCAGGATTAGCTGCTGGGACGCAAACTGCCAACCGCCTATTTTACGTTACTGACCGTAATTCAAAACTCGACTTTTTGGTAGACTATGGTGCACAAGTAAGTGTCCTTACGGTTTATGTTGCCTGCAACCTCTTATTTGCAACTACAAGCGGCGAACGAAACTAAGATTCAAACCTTCGGAGAAAAATTACTCATTCTGAATATTGTACTACGACGACAGTTTTTCTGAAATTTTGTAGTAGCCCAAGTTGATGTGCCAATACTCGGTGCTTACTTTCTTGCACACTTCGGTCTACGAGTGGATATGGCCACTCACACACTAATTGATAACATTACGTCCTTATCCATTAAGGGTATTCGTACCTTTAAACGAACCTAGGTATTTGTTCTACAACTCCTATTAACGATGATGTTCGTCGACTCTTACACAAGTTTCCGGAGTTATCCACACCCTTTACAGATACATAGCCAGTTCGACATAATGCTGAACATCAAATTACTACTACTGGACCTCCCGTCCATTCCAGGTCGCGTCGTCTTCACCCTGAAAAATATAAATTTGCGAAAGCTGAATTTCAGCGTCTTCTTCAACAGGGAATTATTCGCCCTTCTTCCAAATCCCTATGCTACTCCCTTGCATATGGTTCCTAAATCTGGATTGGCGTCCGTGTGGTGACTATCGTTTATTAAATGCTCAAACTACACTGGATAAATATTCTATTCCTCATTTGATTTGAGATTTTGCATTTACTCTGCAAGGCGCTAAAGTCTTCTCTAAATTGGACTTCCGGAAAGCTTTTCTTCAGATTCCCATTGATAAGCAGGATATTGAAAAAACTGCAGTAACCACTCCATTTGGTCTTTTTGAGTATGTTCGTATGCTTAGAAATGCAGCCCAATGTTTTCAGCGTCTTATTGATGAGATCTTTCGTGGCTTTGATTACACTTTTGCTTACATAGATGTCGTCTTAATCGCTTCTAAATCACAAGCTACACATTTACAACACTTACGCGAAGTATTTGAACGACTTCGTCACTTCGGTTTAAAAATCAATTTGGGTAAGTGTTTGTTCTCTGTTTCAGAACTAGTGTTCTTAGGTCATACAGCACTGGTATTCAATTCTAAAGTCGATGCGATCACCAAATTCTCAGAACATACTACTTTAAAACAACTACGCAGATTTCTTGGTATGATAAAATATCGCCAATTTATTCCTAATTGTTCTGGAATTTTTTTTACCTCTGACCAATATGTTAAAAAATTAACAGCGAAAAAACTGTAAAATTTCACTTAATGAAGATCAATCCTCAGCTTTCGAACGAGCGAAACGTGCCCTCGCAAATTTTACGAAATTGACATACGTCACTGATGATAAGAACACGGTCCTCACTCTTACCACAAATTCTTCTTCAAACACGGTTGGGGTTGTGTTGAATCAAGTTTACCTCATTCTCTGTTAAACTGTTCTACACAGCAGAAGTAAATCACATTCTCGCGTGAACTACTCGCTATTTATTTGTCTATTAAACCATTTCGACATCTGCTTGAAGGCAGAGAGTTTATCACTTTTACAGACCATAAGCCTCTGGTCTATGCATTACACACTAAATCGGACAAATGCAATTCGCGAGACATAAGATATTTAGAATATTACACAGTAGTATTACTGATGATAAAGGTGACAGCAATATTGTCGCTGATACTTTGTCACGCACGAATCTAAATTCTGTTAAATTGGATTTCAGTAGCATTGCCCGAAAGCAAAAATCGGATAGCACATTGAACAAAGTTAAAAACTCAACGTAACTGCTGTTCGAACAACGTCCGCTTCCTTTCAGCGACGAGACTATATTTTTGCAATGTTTCCACTAAACATCCTCACCCGTAGCTACTCTTCGACGTTCTGTTTTCGAGCATTTTCACTCTCTTTCTCATCCGGGACATTGAGCTACTTATAATTAATTTTCGACCGTTTCCGCTGGCCGAATATGTCAATCGACATCAGGAATTGGACCCAAGCCTGTATAAAATGTCAGAGCTCAAAAATAACTAAGCATACCAAATCACCCCTTGGTACTTTTTTTTTACCACCGGACAGTCGTTTTTCCCACATGCATGTTGATTCAAAAAGTTAACGGCTACGAATACAATAGATTATAGTAGATCATTTTTATGGCTTGTCGCAGTTCCATTTACAATCTACAACCGCTGAAGCTGTTGCTAAAGCAATACTTCGAGATTGTATAGCGAATTTCGGGTGTCCTTCAGTTATTTTGGTGCAAATCAGTCGAAAATTGCGGCCGTGCATTCGTTACACACACACACACATCCTGCTTTTTATAGAGATTGTAAGTGTAAGGCACTTCCAATCTGGGGTGAGGGATATTTTAGTAAACCTCATTTCAATTTTCAAACATTTTCTTGAATTTCATTGGTTGTAAAATATAAAGTAATCTTCGAGAAATTTCCATAACAAAACAATCAAATTTTATGCAAAATTAGACTCAGCCGACGTAAAAAAATCTTTCTCAAATTTATCCCTAATTTAAATGTTTAAAGAAATCCTATTGGCTAAAAAATACAACATTCGCCCAGGCATTTCTCAGAAAAATTCGCAACAGCTACCAAGACCCGTTGAAGCGTTTGGTCGTTGAAAAAACTATAAATAGAAACGGCGAAAGAATTTTCGAAGCATATTTCCCATATCTGTATATATTTTCTCCTCCCCCTCTCCCGTATCGAGAGAGCCTCTTGATTTTGTCCAATGGGCAGATTACAGTGACCTCTCTCTTTTTGAGCGTTGGACGGGCCCTACTAACATCAGTTATGTTTAGTTTGATATTGAATTTGTTTTGGGGTTCATTCCTTCCCCTCTCATTCGTCATCCGAAATTTTTTATATATATTGTATATATTTTATTATCATCCAATTTTTTAAGCCATGGGGCACGTTTTCTGTAGGTCCCCGCCACTGAGAGTATGCAGTATTATGGTGGATGGAGGATTGATTGGTGACGGAAGAGTTCTTGTGGTGAATAGGCAAATTGTAACGAGTGAATGGGTCGTAAATCAGATTAGCTAGGTATAGGATAGTGAGTGTGGACCAATCTCAACCCCTTCCCCCTTTTCGGTCTTGTGCCATAATTTTAGTCTTACAATAAATAAATTTGAGACTCACTCACGCAAGAGATATACACAGGAATTATGCTTCAGAGAGACGCCAAAGACGCCTTTATTAGAAAATTTTACACAAAAACTTTTTCACTTAATATCTTTCATAGAAAAATCTTTTGTCTAAGTTAAATTCAACCATTTTAATCAAAGACAGACAACGTTTTAGACATTCAACATTCCCAAAGCAGTAAAAACTTTTTCTCTTAAATATACTTTTGCACACACCATTACAAAAAAAAAGAAATTGTAAATTGTGTATATAAAATTTAATTTGTTGTTTCAAACATGTATTTTTTGTCGTGATTGAATATCGTTATCATTTAGCCATTTCTTATAATTTATGTTTGTGGATATTGCATATCTTATTTGCAGCACAATCTTAAATATTCCCGCATCCTTCTTAGATCCAATACATATCTACCGAATAATGATTTTTACAAACTTCATTTGTTATATTTAATTTTTGGTTTTACGACGTTTTGAAAAACATTGAAATTGAAGTTGGAAAACGTTGTGTTCGCTAATTTCAAGTTGTTTTTGAACGTAAATCACGGTTCTTTAAAAATATGGTTTAGTATATTTAGGAAACCAATAAAATTACTGAAAGTCGATTATGCATCGATCGACAAATATTGATTTTAGCAGGATTCAATTGTGTAAAAAAGTTATTTTGAAAAACAAAAAAATAAGTTGAAAACTGGTTTGGGGGCTAATTTCGAGTTGTTTCATAACGTTAATCACGGTTCGAAAATTAAATTTAGTACATGGAAACATTAGAAAACAAATGTTCTTGAAAATCGATGTGGTATCGATCGAAAAATATTGATTTTTACAAATTTCATTTGTTTACACAATGTTATATTAAAAAAAATTTGGTTTTAGAAAGTTTAGAAAAACATTGAAAGTGTAGTTGGAAAACTACAAATTACAGTGTTTCGGCCGTTGTATGCTCCGGCCTTCTTCAGTTGCTTGGAATGTTGTTTGCTCACTGGGGTAGACTGTTCTACTCTGGCCACATCAGGAAGATGTTCAGGTTCTACTGGATCATGTGAACTCAATAAGACCTTTGATAAAGTTCACGATGGAGAAAGAGAGTAACAATACATTCCCATTCCTGGATGTTCTAATATCTCGAACAGGGTTCAAGGCATCCGTATACCGTAAACCGACATTCACCGGACAGTATCTCAATTTCAACTCCCACTATCCATACAGCGCAAAGAAAGGAATCGTCTGCTGCTTACAACACCGAGCAAAAGTCTTAAGTGTCGACCCAGAGACATTAGATAAAGAATTGGTCAAACAGTACCCTACAAAGTGACAACTACCCTGGGTACATAGCAGCAACCCCAAAACCTGGGATAGGCGGGTACAAGCGGAGGACAACAACACTCAAAAAGCAGCTGCCTTATGAAAAGGGGTTATCAGAGAAACTAAAAAGAATCTGCGGTCCATATTTTTTCCATCAGGAAAACCTTCAAAACCTGGACGACACTTCGCAGATATCTCTCCTGAGTAAGACCACCCCCATAGAGAACATGACTGTTTGTACGCCATCCCGTGCAGCTACGGAAAGAAATATAAAGGGGAGACAGGCCACCCACTTCAGCTAAGGCTTCAAGAACACCAAAAAGCTTGTAACACGAAGGGAAGTGGAAAAATCAGGCGTGGCTGACCACATATGGAGAGAAAAGTGAGATCACGACCCTCTGTGAGATCAGGTTGAGATCATAGACATCATTGGAAAATATGTAAACTTAAGGAATCAGCACATATGCTAGGCCACAAAAATCTCCTGAGTCGACCAAGCATAAAAATGAATACAATATGGGTAATAACAAAATTATAGACTATTAAGTATCGATCGACAAATATTGATTTTAACACGATTTTATGTCTTTGAGCGTTTTAAAAAACAGAAATTTACGTTGAAAAACTAGTGTTTTGGGCTAATTTGGTGTTGTTTTTTTAATGTGAACCACGTTTGTTTGAAAATTTAGTATGTGGAAACATTAGAAAACCAATATGATTATAGTCGACTTGGTATCGAACAAAAAATATTGATTTGTACATATTTCATTTGTTTACACAATGTTGTATTAAAAATGTTTTAGAATGTTTTGAAAAACAGAAATTTGCATTGAAAAATGATTTTTTATGGCTACTTTTGAGTTAATCATGGTTGTTTGAAAATTTAATTTCATATTTGGAAACATTAGAAAACCAGTACAATTATTGAAAATCGACTCGGTATCCATCGAAAATATTGATTTTTATAAATTTCATTTGTTTAGTTTACACAATGTTATATTAAAAATTCTAGGTTTCACAAAGATTGAAATTTAACTTAGAAAACTAATTGCTTTGGCTAATTTGAAATTTTAATGTCAATCACGGTTGATTGAGCATTCAATTTAGTCTTTCGAAACATTAGACAAACAATAAAATTTTTGAAAATCGATTATGTATCGATAGAAAAATATTTTCATTTGTTTATACATTATTACAAAGTTTTAAAAAACATAAAAATTTACGTTGAAAGACTATTTTTTTTTTACTAATCTCGAGTTGTTTGTGAACATTAATCAGGTTGTTGAAAATTTAATGTAGCATTTGGAAACATTAGAAAACCAAAAAATATTGAATATCGATGAAGTATCTGTGGAAAAGTTAATTTTTACAAATTTCATTTGTTTACGCAATTTAAAAATTAAAAATTTTACATTTTATAAAGTTTTAAAAACATTGAAATTGGAATTGGAAAACTAGTTGTTTTGCGTAATTTCAAGTTGATTTTGAACGTTAATCACGGTTCCTTGGGAATTTTTCAATAATTTTATTGGTTTCCTAATGTTTTCAAATACTAAGTTAAATTCCCAAGGAACCGTGATTAACGTTTAAAATCAACTTGAAATTAAGCAAAACAACTAATTTTCCAGTATTTCGAAACTTTGTGAAACCTAAATTCTTAATATAACGTTGTGTAAACATTGTTTAAACTTGCTTAAATTGCAGTGACTACTACTACGTTTGCCACGCTTACAGTTTTCTCAACTGTGATTGGTTAAATAATAAATACTGTTTACCACAGGACAATTTACTAATCGCAGTCACCACACTTAATTTTTCTGCCGTGAATTTCACAAGCATGCTTTTGTTAGAAAATCACCGATTGGTTAATTTTTCACCCACAATTTTTCATTGTTTCCTGGATCCTACCAATACTTATAAAAGCAATGTTTTGTTCCAAAAATAGACAGTAGAATTCAGCAACTCACACGCGTCTACACAGACTGTTGATTCTACTCACTACGCACACACAGACAGAGAACTTGAATTACATTTGACCATTCGTTTTCTTTGAACAAGCCAAGTTACAAACCAACACTCTGTTAGTTATACAAATAACACACAACTGAATTAACTGTATGCTTTTCTGAATGCAACATTCTATTTCAACATAGAACTTTGAACATTCTATTCAAGAAACATTCTTAATTGTATTTTATCTTATTCAAGCTAACAGATAAAGGGAAACTACCTTCTTTTCTTTAATATTACAAAATTGTTTTGTATTTGTTGATTTTAATATATATTTTATCGTTGAAACAAAAATCGTTTTCTCATTGTTTTTCTTTGATTCAATAATGTATAAATGTTAAATGCTCTTCAACACGCAGCCACATTAATCTCTTCAACATAATACACAAGCAGCATTTACAATTGATAACTCCGACGTTTAAGGAAAATACAATTTACAGTTGTTGACCGACGTGATTCAAGGAATATAAAAACACAAAGAAAGCGAAGTAAAACCCAATTTTGTGCCAGCGACAGCAAAGGAATAACGTACAAAACTTGGCGCGAAGAATTTTTTTCCACCACGTTCGTTAAAAAAATCTATTCGACATGGCCGAACAGAACGCCAACAAAGCAACCGTCATGCTCAACTTGCCAGTTTTCGACACGACCAATGTGCATGTCTGGTTCGCCCAGTTAGAAGCTATTTTTTCAGGCAAAAAAAATACAATCCCAGATGGCACGTTATGCCTATGTAGTGGAGAAGCTGCCACCTGAAATCGCATCCGATGTGTTAGACTTGTTAGACAGCGTCCCGACACACAACCCTTTCGACACACTGAAAAAAAGCAATCATCTACAGGACGGGAAAATCTCAAGAGTGCAGATTGAGCGATTTATTCAACACATTACAGTTGGGAGATAGTAAGCCATCACAACTACTCCGGAAAATGAAAAACCCGCTAGGGAAGAACGCCATGTCAGATTCGTTGTTTTGTAAGCTGTGGATAGACAAGTTTCCCACCCACACCACCCAAATCCTAGCAACACTTCCAGAAGACTTGGACTTAGTGAAAACTGCCGAAATAGCAGACAAAATAAATGATGCTACAACTATCAATGGTGTCAACGTTCCAGTGCCACACGACACGCCAAGTGAAGACGTGGTCAGCAAGCTTCAACAACAGATTAACAAATTATCTGTGCAGGTAGATCGTTTGCGTAGAGAGCGATTGTCGTCAGCTCACAACTCATACAAGTCCCGACGACGTTCCCAATCTAACTCTCGCGGAAGAAACGATACACCTTGTTGGTATCATCGCAAATTTGGTCAAGCAGCCAGGAAATGTACCAAACCGTGCAGTTTTAAACCGCAGTTAGATTTTACATCAAGCCAAAAAGCGGGAAACGCCAGTCCCAACAGAGCATGAAGACGGCGTCTGCTGTTGGGATAGAGAACGCCAACCGTCTTTTTACGTCAGAGACAAGAACTCTAACGAATTATTTCTTTTGGACACAGGTGCACAAGTTAGCGTGATTCCACCCAGACCCGGTTTTCCCAATACAAGATCTTACGTTCTGCTAACGGTTCACAAATATTAACCTTTGGTCAGTTATCGATGACTTTGGACATTGGCATGAGAAGGATTTTCCAATGGTTATTTACAGTAGCAGAAGTCAAATTCTCCATCCTAGGTGCAGACTTCTTAGCACACTACAAACTTGTTGTGGACATATCAAAACGCTCACTTTTAGACCAAACTACGAAACTCACAAATTTCGGAATTACATCCACCCTTACTTCCACCAAATTGCTTGTCCGGCCTTTCACTTATACCGAAACGGTGAAGCACCACGCCGTCCATAAAATCCACACATCTGGCTCGCCAGTTTTTTCGAAGCCGCGCAGACTAGGCCCTGCAAATTACAAACTAGCGCACGCGGAATTTCACATGTTAGATCTTGGAATAATTCGCCCTTCATCTAGCCCTTTCGCGTCTCCACTCCACATGGTCCCTAAGGCGCAGAAGGGGGCTTGGAGGCCCTGAGGAGATTATTGAAGATTAAACGCACAAACAGTGCCCGGCAAATATCCTGTGCCAAACTTAGCAGATTTCGCAATTTCTCTGCAAGGTGCAAAAGTATTCACCAAGATTGATCTGCGAAAAGCGTTCTATTAGATTCCAGTAGCCGCTGAAGACGTGCATAAAACAGCCATAACAACTCCCTTTGGCCTTTATGAGTTTCTGCGAATGCCTTTCGGACTTCGAAACGCTGCACAGTCTTTCCAACGATTGATCGATGAAGCATTTCGTGGCTTGTCTCACTCATTCGCTTACATCGACGACCTACTTGTAGCAAGCGCTAATATGGAAGACCACGTGCGTCACGTAGCACAAATTTTTGAGCGCTTAGAGCATTTCGGTTTGAAAATAAACCCGGATAAATGTTTATTCGCTGTTTCCAAACTTCAATTCCTTGGATACGTAATTGATAATTCAGGAATCACACCAATCCCAGAAAAAGTGACAGCAATAAAAAAAAATTTCCGCAACCGACTACACTCCGTCAACTCCTACTTCGAGGTCAGGGAAAGAAAAACGTGACGATAACACTAACTGACGAAGCTCTTGCTGCTTTCATTAATTCACGCGATGCTTTAATGAACTTTTCTCAAAATTAACTTACTTACGCGATGTCAACACAGCACACCTTTCGTTAACTACTGATGTGTCATCGGAAGCAATTGGAGCGGTTTTACATCAACACACAGAGAAACAAACCAGGACAATTTCCTTTTTCTCAGTCAAGCTTACTTCGACCCAGAAGAAATATAGCACTTTTTCGCGTGAATTGCTTGCCATATACCTCTCAATAAATTTCAGACACATACGAAACTTCACCATTTTACCGATCACAAACCTTTAGTTTTCGCCCTCCATACAAAATCAGATAGGTATAATCGGCGTGATTACAGACAGTTGGATTTCATCTCACAATTTACCACCGACATACGGCACATAGCAGGCAACGACAACATTGTCGCTGATACTTTTTCGCGAGCTTCCGTACACAGTACCACTGAAGAAAAGCTTGATATGGAATTATTAGCAGACGAACAATTGCGGGATTCGTCATTAAAAATCGAACAACATCTTTTGCCTTTCAGTGCAAAGTTGATCGCTTGTGACACAAGCACTTCTAATCCTAGACTTTTGGTGCCCGTCAGCATGCGAAGAAGGATTTTTAATCATTTTCACTCGTTTTCACACCCCGGTCGCAAAGCTACGACAAAAATGATCTCCGAACGTTTTGTCTAGCCTAACATGAACAGTGACATCAGAAGCTGGACTCAATGTTGTATAGTTTGCCAACGTACTAAAGTCCACCGCCATACTAAATCACCACCTGGTAATTTCGCCACACCAGATGGCCGTTTTCGTTATCTACATGTCGACTTAGTGGGTCCGTTACCGGAAGTGCACGGACGCCAATACATCCTTACTATTATCGATAGATTTTCTAGATGGACAGTTGCTATTCTTCTGTAATCTACAACCGAGGAATCTGTTGCTAAGGCTATACTGAAAAACTGGATCTCGTTTTTTGGATGCCCATCAGTGATGACAACAGATCGTGGTCCTCAGTTTCAGTCAACACTTTTTAAGGGATTCATAAATCTTCTTGGAGCGAGACATATATCTACTACAGTATATCACCCCTGTGCTAATGGCCTCGTCGAACGTTTTCACCACCAACTAAAGGCCGCATTAACTAGCTCCAATGCTAACAACAACTTATCCTGGATGGACAATTTACCTCTGGTGATGCTTTTGTGGGATCTTCCACAACAAACCAGCCTTACCTCTTTTTAGGAAATGCACTCTTCCTATCTAGTAAGTAACATCCTACTTTCATACAATATAACAAGTATTCATTGGTCAATCACCTCCAATCTAGCTTGCTGATTGGTAAGTTCCGACCAATCAAACTGCCTGCACGCGACCAATCTGTTTTTCCCGCTTTCTTCGTTTGGGCCTCCCACGTGGTACACGACCATTATATAAACCGAACACGTGTGAACTCTTTGAGTAGCTTTCTTTTCATTCATCTCTCTCGCACGTCTCATTCCTTGCTACCAAGTGACAAGATGCAACCTTCAGGAACTCCAGTCTTAGTCATTGCAGGCCAGACGTTAAAAACAATTACCAACATTCACGAACTCTGAAATCACTACTGAACTTTACCAACTTTACAACTCACAATTCCAAACTTTCTTAATATGAACTCCGGTACAACTAATACCTAATCAAAGGGACACGACTCTGTCCTACCATTTCAGTTCGCATGCATGTACATCAAACATTAATAAATCTAATTGTTATGTTTTGAAATCATTCCGTTCAGTTTTGTATTTTATACAAATATAAATTGCATTGCGTTCACGCATTGTCCTTAATCTCACTTTTCCTATCCCAAGGTAAAATATCTTTAACACCATCACTACAATAATGATGACCGCAACGTTCATCGTTCAACGTTCACAACAACAATGGTAATATAACCGCTACATATTTGGCGATTCCGTCGGGAATAAACAATAATGGTACCCATATCGCTACACTTTCGCTCCGGTCGCAGGTAAAAGAAGACCTCCAATGTTCACCAGCTAACCTTGTTTTTGGACACCCATTAGTTTTGCTAGGTCAATTTCTGTCTGATATCTCAGCCTTAGACCCTTCTTCATCTTTCATCTTTACACCTACTCGTTTTCAAACTAAAGATATCTTTGTTCCTACCTTTTTAAACAAGTGTGACTTTGTCTTTATCCGACACTCCGAGTTACTCAGGCTCGTTTCGTGTCCTTGTTCGGCATGATAAATTCTATACCGTTCAGCTTGCCAGTGGCCGATCCAACATTTCGATTGATCGCCTTAAATTGGCTTACATGGAGCGGAGTACAGAACCCAACCAAACATCACCATCGCCGACATCACCGAGCGATATACAGCAATGTTGGGATTGCTATGAATTGAGTGTTCAATCAGAAGGTTTTTGTTTTAAGATCATGAATTTGAAAGCATGTTCTTCATATTAATCACAACAATATAAAGCATGGACAATACAAGTTGAATAAATCTCAAGGCAAAATGAACAAGAAACAACGGTAGATGTGAATTCAACTAGAAAATATCGAACATTTATATACAATTAATACAATTGGATAAAAGGTTGTGTTTTGGTTACATGCAAGTTGACAAAGTTGAATCAAGAATATTAAATGAATTAAAGTTCAGCAATGTTCAATTGTTGAGAAAATGTTAATTTAGAAAGTAAATGTGCGAGATTAAAGTAGGATTTGTTTTCTAATTCTTCCAGAGTTGTTTACCTTGGATTGTCTTTTGTTTGTCTTTACAATTTCTATTTTAGTAGTGTAAAATAACACTTTTTATAAAAAAGCTGTAATGGATTTATATATATATATATATATATATATATATATATATATAGATAGATAGAGAGAGAGAGAGAGAGAGAGAGAGATGTTGGTAGTTGAGTCAGCAGTTGACGCGCGAAAAGTTCCTAAGTCAAAATGTAGACACGCGTGGATCTGTATGGAATCTCTCTGAAGGCGAATTACTGACTGGTGAATTGGACTGAAATTCGTCCTTTTATTTGTTTTGGGAAGTCAAAGTAGGCTCCCGTGAATTGGGCGCGAAAACAGTTTTTTGAGAAGTATTACATGTATCGACCAATAGGAAGTCGAGTTTCACAATGTGTGGTGTTGATTAGTTGAAACTGATTCTTATGGTAGAGTGTATTTTTTACGGGGATGAGTGGAAAATATGTGTATAAAAGTACTAGTGGTCGCTAAAGGGTTTCCACTGGAAGCTTGAAAACCTCACTAAGGATTTCACAGCTCATATTGGTGTAAACGAGCAAATTCAATTGAAGTACTCCTCTCAGATTCAAAGGACACACGGGAGGTAAGGAGTAGTAGAAAGGTTTTAATATATATAATGGTGGAACTTGACGACACATACACGAAACCGAACACACGTCTCGCTTGCAGTAATGAGAAAGCATCAGAAACTGGGAGTAATCGAGAAGAATTTCAGAGCAGATATGATGAGATTGCTAGTGTTAAATTTTTACTCTAAGAAATATTACGTCTTGCCTACGTGACTGTGTCTAGAAGTTCTGGCAGAATCTCAAGAAGTCTCTTATCACAGACTTCTAGATCATCTCACATTTCACACACTTCAAAATCAACGGAAACAATAGTTAAAGCAATTGAATTCAAGGCAAAATTAAAGTATATATAGAATATATATAGCTAAGGTAGATGACCTGGAGAATAGACAAGATTCTTCCTTTAGAATGTAGAATCTACCATTCGAAATTAATGCCGGTCAAAAGTGAATGAGTTTTTAGGATCTCAAGCTGAGATGATTGCGTCTAGCCACAACCATCTTCAACTAAATAGAAGAACGAACCAACATTGTCATCCTACCAAAGACGTCAGGATTAATCATGACACCACTCCCTTTGAAACAAGACACACCTCATTTTGTGCCGCATCAGCGAGGACATTCCATGGCAACATTTGGCAATAATTCTATTAATACTCAGATTAATACCTGTTGTACTCAGCATCATGAACCTTGTCAAACCGATAATAATTTAACATCACCTGTTCCTTAGTTATACCATGCCACCCAGAAATGATTCTTATGTAGAGCTAAATGATGAAAATGGTTCATCTTGCTAAATGTCTAGCTGAGCAAGTTAGCTTAGTCGTTTACCACCACCGGATCCCAGTGTGTTTTATGGAGATCCGATGAGACATCCAGGCTGGAAGGTGGCATTTCAGACCTTAATCGAGCATAGAAAATTTCCAGCAGCAGACAGGATCTATTATTTGAAAAAAAAATATCTGGGTCAGGTTAAGGACATGGAGAAGGCTATTTTCTGCTTTCACCAAAAGATGAAGCTAAGAAGTTGATTGAAGAACGCTATGGACATCCATTTCTGGTAGAAAATGCCGTTAGAGACAATGTTTAGTAATGGCAAAAGATGGAGTAACTTTACAAATATATGCAGACTTCCTTAGACAAGAAGTATAGGAAATCTTGTTGTCCTGAAAGTAGAAAACAGGAAGATGCTCTGCAAACTACAGGATTGGGTTATAACAAAATAGGCAGGTATCGTGGCACAACGGAAAGAAGATAATGGCAATTTTTTCCTTTGGGGATTTTATGGAGTTTGTAAATAGACAAGACAAGATAGCCATAACGTCGCTTCAATTCATCAAAAATGATCAACCAAGATAAACCAGTCTTAAACAAATAAAGACACCCTCATTACAGAAATGATCGCCAAACATTTGTGACCATCTATGGAGAAAAAAATAAAAACAACTTTACCCAGAAGGAAAGGTGTATTCTTTGCCAAGGTGTCAATGAGATGACTGTATGTATGAATCTAATGAATAGGAAGCAATTATCAAGGGAGAAATGGCTTTGTTTCGCTTGCGTACATTATGGACATGTTTCAAGAAAGTGCTGACAAAGGAAGGAGTATCCTTGCATGTGGATATTAAACCATGGGAAATAACAGATAGTGAGGGGAAGAAAGATTCAGTGAAGCTTGTAAATGACATATCTGGAATAACCTTAATGAATCGTACAGAGTCAGCCAGGAAAATATCCATGATCCCACCTGTGTATATATATATCTCATGTAGATAAACCAAATGTAGACTCGAAACTCCAATGTGACATTAGAAAGAAGCAAACTGAAACATTGATTGACATTAAAACAATTGAATAATATATCAATTTTATAAATAATCCTCTTCAGAATTTTCCTTTTCTGCGACTTATTTCTTTTAAATCAAGATAACAAATTAAAAAACTAGAAATATACGCCACAAAATATATAAATCACTCAACAAACTTTCAATAACAGAAAAAATTGGAGAAGGTACAATACATTCCTTTATTAAAAAACGGTTCAAAATATACAAACCTTTAACAAAACAATATCTTTAGAGAAGGTACAATACAGTCCTTTAAAAAAAAAGACCCAAAATACATATTTAAAAAAAGATGCACGCACTAATTGAAAGTCGAAGCTGAAGCGGCTTTGGCAAGGTTTACTAGAGACACTAGGACTTTAACAAGTTTGTCATTTTTTTAAAACACAGATTCATTCCATTGTTTTCACTTTTGTTCTGCCTCTTTTTCTGTTTCTTTCTTCGTTTGATTCTCACTTCTGTAAGAAACAGCCAAGATCATCCACTTGTGAGAGGAAAAATTGCTTCGCCTTGTAATCTTTTGGTAACTTCTGTTTTCTTGTACCTTCTGACCTTTTCGAAATTTTTATACCTTCTGTACCTTCCGAAATGTTTACACTTTCTCTAATTTTCTACTCAACTCGTCTTCTTATATAGACCACAAATAGGCTCCAGAAGTGTTTCAACTTTTAAATTTAAGTGGTTGGAAATATCTTTTTTTAAATTTGTAATTAAATCAAAAACCGTCCACATTGACTAACATTTTAGGCGGTTCTTTTTCGGGGCATTCTATTTTTAGATAGTTTGGCGTACAAATGTTTCATATCAAATTCGTTTTTTTATTAACCGTATGGCTTCTCTTAAAAGCAAGTGTATTAAACAGTCTATTATATTTACTTTTCACCTACACTTGTTTTATTGATGTTTTATTTATTTACAGTTTTTATATTTGTTTAAATTCTCGCATCCATAGAAAAAGGTGTAAACAAACTTAGTACATAAACCATTATTATTATTACTATTTTACCCTTCTGATAATTTTTTTATAATTGATGTTGCATTTTTATGTTTCAAGATCGTAGTTTACAAGAAAGCAAGAAACCCGAAGAGAGTTACACGGACGAGAAGTGCGAGAGAAGAAACTAGTTTTCAACAGTAAAATAAAAAAAAGAATTAGAAATTCTAACTCTAATTTTTCGTAAAAGAATCAAGGGGGGGTAATAGTGATATAATTAATAAAAATAAAGATGATAGTGATAAAATGAAAATAAAGTAAAATTAATAATAGTATAAAGATATAAATAATAATAATAATAATAAAGATGATATTGATATAATATTTAATAATACTAAAAAAAAGGTAAGAATAAAAATAATAATAGTAATAATTGTTATATAGTAACAATATTAGAAATAATAATAATATAAAAACCATTATCTGTTTATTTCTGTGTAAGCAGGTGCTCATTAACTCGCTTCTTTTGTTTAGCAAATTAGGGTTGCTCATACTTTTTAGGATCATTAACTTCTCAGAAAGACATAAGCTACATTTATTGTCTTTCCGTTACGTAGTCCAATATGATAGTTGGGTTTATATTCTCACTTTTCATTTTCCATAAAAAATTAATATTAGTGATGTTAGAAACGTGATTTCCAATAGTTTTCAGTAGAACCCACATAAAACTTAAACCAATGCTCTGCATTCATTAGTTGTGAGAGTGTTTTGTTTTGTAGGTTGATAAGGTGTTTGTTTAGAATAACATTGTTGTGCGGTGATATATATTGGTCGAAATTTTAGTAGAATTGTAGCCAAAAATCTTGAATTGTTTTTTATTAAAAATCGTTTTTAGCGTTGGGGAATGATTGAAGTACTTATAGATTAGATACAGAAAAATTCTCCCGATATTAGTTTTGACATTGTTGCTGAAGGGTGGGTTGCAACATTTAGACTTGTTGACTTAATTGTTGCTATTGTCCAAGAACTCGACGTTAATATTATGGTTACTTTGTTCTAGGGCTTCTACATATAGGGCTTTTATGCTTGTCAAACATATCCTTATTACTAGAGTAGATATACAACCTAAATTGGACCGATTTATGTAAATTGTTTAGTATTCTAGGATGGTGGTTAGCTTGTTTGCTGATATATCTAAGGATGTATAAAACTTTAGCATATGGTTTATAAAGTCCATTAAGAGATCCAAGGTTACATTCAGGAAGATGATCACTTTATTGGTGGTCGACCACTGTCTGACTATTAACTCAGACCGTGGTCTTTAAAGAATCTAATTAGGCTTTCTCTCAGTCGGTCAGTTTTTTGTGCACATGTTTTATGCAGAAGTATTATCCTGTCGTTCGTGACCAGTGTTATTAATATCGATGATGAACTTTAGTCGCCAAATTAGTAGGATAACAACTATTTCACAAGCACCAAGTCAAACGCACCAAGTCAAACGCACCTATGGCAAAGCCAGGGTTGAAACTGCAATTTAAGGCACAATGAACAAGATGATACGAAAAACGTTGTAGGTTCTATCGCCAAAATAAAATCCAACAGGACCTTAAAAAATTCTACAGGGAAATTGGAAAAGCAGCTATACATGTCAAAAAGCCACTATCTATTGACAAAGTGCAGAAATATTTGGAGAATATTTAGATCAGCCCAAGGGAATATAACCCCAACGAAGAACGAATGCTGGAAAGAGTTGGGAAATATATCCACAAATAATTCTAGGCAAGCTCTAACGAAATCCCCAAAATGAAAATCCCCAGGAAATGACAATGTGCCCATTTTCTGGATCTCTCAATCCATAAAACCCTTGTACAAACTCAATCATGCTTATAAATAATCCCAATGAAACCCAGAAATGGATCACTGAAGGTATTACATATGCCAAAAGCAAGTGAAACAGATTGTCCAAAAAATTATAGAGCAATAACATGACTGACTACTACGTATAGATTGATCACGTCTGTCCTTACGAACCATACTTATTCGAAGCAAACAATATTCTTTCACTAGAACAGAAGGGACGCAAGAGAGGTTCTTATGGTTGCAAAGATCAACTACTGATAAACAAAATGTTATTAGAAAATTGCAGGAGACGACGTAAAAATCTTATCGCAGCATGGATGGTGATTAGTGTAAAGCTAGGGCTTTGATAGTTCCAAATTCTTGGATCAATAAGACTTTTGAAATGTACAAAGTCTCCCCGGTGATAGTAAATTTCCTTAAACACAGCATGGGAATGTGGAAACATCACATTATATTAAAATCACACCAGAGGCACTGCCATCTACAACCGCCTGAATATCCGACGTTGGAATCTTTCAAGGAGACTCCCTGTCACCCCTTCTGTTTTGTTTGTCCTTAATCCCCTTACACATGAACTAAACAACAGTAGCTATGGTTACAAAAATAAAACAAAAAAATATTCAATCACCTATTCTACATGGATGATCTCAAACTCTTTGCCAAAGACGACAATGAGTTGAAGGGTCTTCCTCAATACTGTAAAATGTTTCAGTGACGACATAGGTATGGATTTCGGATTAGATAAATGTGCAAAAGTAACATTCAAAAAAGGGAGAATTACAGAAACACACTCAATAGATTTAGATTTTGTCACAAAGATTAGGGAACTGGAACAAGATGAAGCCTTATAAGTACCTAGGAATTAGCGAAGGAGATGGAATACAACATACCCCAAAAAAGGAAAAGGTAAGAAAGGAATACTACAGGCGTGTACGTCTGGTACTAAATACTGAACTAATTTAAAAAAAAAACAGAATATCAGCCATAAACACTTTGGCTGTCCCTGTGATGTAATACAGTTTCAACATCCTTAACTGGGCCATAGCTGACATTAAGCGAATGGACGCCAAAACCAGAAAGCTTCTCACTTGCCACCGCATGCATCATCCCAAGGCTGATGTTGATTGTCTGTATGTGCCCAGATCCGAAGGAGGCAGAGTATTAGTTCAATTAGAACTGTCTTACAAAACTACAACAATTAGCCTTCAAAGATACCTGGAAACTAAAGAAGGTTGAATGATGATATGTCAAAGAACATGAAAGTAGTAAGAAACTTTATTCCGTAATAAAAAAAGCCAACAAATTCAAAATGGAGTTTCAAATGGGTGAAGAAATACAAGTAAAGCACAATACACCGACTGAAGCTGCAAAATACTTTAAAAAAAAAAGCAAAAGCAAATGCAACCGACCAGATACAGAAACGATGGCAAGATAAACCGCTTCATGGTCAATACTCTGCCTGTACCAAACAAGCTGATGTAGACAAACCCGTACCCATCAGTGGCTACGTAGTGCAGGGTTAAAAGCTGAAACTGAAGGTTTTATTCTTGCTGCACAGGACCAATGCTTGTTAACTAGAAATTATCAAGCACACATACTGAAAAATTGTGTTAGCCCAAAATGCAGATTCTGTGATAAATATCCAGAAACAATTGATCATCTTGTATCAGGTTGCACGGTATTGGCACCCACTGAATATAAAACCCGGCATGACAGAGTGGGCCAATATCTGCACTGGAAAATCTGCAACTTTTACGGAAAGGAAACGAAAAGAAATTGGTATGAACACCACCCAGACCCGGTTACGGAGATAGGACCTGTAACAATTTTATGGGACTACACAATACACACAGACAGAACAATCAAAAGCTAATCGCCCAGACATTGTTATTAGAGACCACAAAAAAAAAATGTGCCTCCTTATTGACATGGCAGTCCCTGCAGACTGCAATGTATCTTTGAAGATCTTCAAAAAGCTATCAAAATACAAGGACCTTGAAATCGAAAATCAAAAAAATGTGGCACATGAGAACATCAACAATTCCTGTTGTAGTTGGAGCCCTAGGATTGATTGGAAAAGATTCCAATAGACTCATTGAAGGGATTCCTGGAAGCTCCATGCCTTAAAAAAAATACAAAAAATTGTTCTCACAAGTACAGCCCACACCTTACGAAGGCTTTTTTTATTTATGTAAATATTTTTTTTTTTTTTTTTTTTGTCAGTGGAAAATGTCATGATGCCATTTCTAACCTTAGGTCTCTGGTCGGGACCCGGAAAGAAATGAGTAAACGCCAGAAATCAAAAGGAAATAAAATAATAATAATAATAATAATAATAAAAATAAAATAATAAGGAAATAAAAAATTTAAAAAATATAAAAAATGTTACAGAAAAAAAAAATAATTTTATGAAAAATAATTTTTATTTTTTTGGTGTGAAAAATAAAATTTTAAATAAATAAATAAATAAAAATAAAAAATTAAATAATAATTTCTGTTTCCAAATAAATTATAAATTTTTAAAAAAAAAAAAAAAATCTTTTTGTTTTGTCGAAGAGAAAAATTCAATGATTTTAAAAATAGAGGAAATAATTTAATACAAAAATTTTGATTATAAAAATTTCTTAATTTATCCTGTAAAAACACTTTTTTAAAAATAAAAAAAAAAAGAAATAATATGATTTTTAATTGATTAAAGGAAAAAAAAAATATAAAATTCAACAAAAAATTAAATTTTGAAAAAAAATTTTTTGAAAGAAATTTCTTCCAAAAAGTCATTTGTAAATTATTGAATTCAACAAAATTTGCAGTTTAACAATAGAATTTAATAATAAAAATTTTTTTTAAAACTTAAAAAAAGAAAAAAAGAAAAATCCTTATTTCATGAAAATATTAATAAAAAAAACTTTGAAAAAAAAAGAAATAAAAAGAAAAAAAAAGACATTAATTTAAATTCAAACATATCTTGAAATTATTAATTTAATATATTTGATTTTTAGAATTTTTTTTAATTTTCAATTACATATTTATTTTATTGAAAAATTAATAAATCACGGAAAAAATCCAATCAAAATTTTCAAAACAAGTATATTTCAAAAAAATTTCCATATTTTTTTTTGTTAAAAAAATTTAAAATTTTTAATCAAAAAATTTTTTTTAAATTTTTTTTATAAAAAAAAATATTTAAATTTTTTGAACAAAAAAAAATTTATTAGACGAATTTTTGAAAAAAAATATTAGTGGGAATTTTGTTTTATTATGTTTTTAATTATTTGAAATTATTTATAAAATGCATAATATATATAAAAATTGAAAAAAAAATTGAAAAATGGATCTGAACAAATTTTGGTCTCAAAAAAAAATTTTTTTAAAAAAAAAAATTCATCTTAAATAAAAATATAAAAAACAAAAATTAACATCTGAATTGATTTTCAAAAATGGGGTTTTGAATGGGAAAACATTTAAACAAAAAAAAATAAATTAAAAAAAAATAATTAAAAATATATTTGATTATTTATTTTTTAAAAATTTATTCATTTTTTAGAATATATATCAAAATATAGAATATATATTATATATATATATATAAAATTTATATATTTTATATATAAATTATATTAATTATTTGTTTGATATATATTTAATTTTTTATCCAAAAAAAATCTAAAAATTTATTTTAAAAAAATAAAAAATTTTTCAATAATAAATAACAGCTAATATATTAAGATAAATTTAATAAAATTATGACATTTTTATAAAAAAAATTTTTTCAACAAAAGAAAAAATAATAAATAAGAATCTGCATTATTATTGTTACATTAATTTTAAATTTTCAGCTTTTTAAAATCCTTTATTAAAAAAATTGAGAAATGAACTTTCCTAAAGTTTTTTAAATAATTTTATAAAAATTAACTTACTATTTTTAATTGCGAAAATTTTATATAAAAAAAAAAAATTTTCAAATTTTAAAGCAATAAATATCTATTTTAAAAAATTTAATTATTTTTAATTTCTGTTTGCAGAATTCTGATGAACAAGCTTCTTATTTTTGCAGTCAAAATTAAAATTTAAAAAAAATAAAATTTATATTTTTGAAATTTTAGTTGAATTGTTTATTTTATTTGAATTTTTAATGGATTTTTAAATTTTCAAAAAATCAAAAAAATAATTTTTAAATTTTTTTTTTTAAATTTAAAATATTTTTTTAATTAATTTAAAAAATTATAATTAATTACAAAGAAATTAATTTAAAAAATAATTTTATTTAAAAAAATTAAATGTTTTCAATTATTGAAAAAAATTTTTCCCCATTTAAGAAAATATTTAAAAGAAATAAAAAAAAAAAGGAAAAATAAAGCTAATTATGAAATTTTTTATTGTCTTTTTAAAAATTTAAAAAAAGCAAAAAAAAAAAAAAAATCAAAATTAATTTTACCAAATTTAATAAATGAAAATTTTTTTTTCAATGTTTTTTAACAAAAAAATAAAAAAATCAAGTTCAATTTTTGAAAATTTAGGCTTTAATAATTACATTTCAATATCAAAAAAAAGAAAATTGAATTTGAATTGTATATTGAATAAAAAAAAACGTAAAAAATTTTTAAAAAGATTAAAATGATGAAAAAATTAAAAAAAAAGAATTAAGTATAAATTTAAAATTTATTTTTTTTTTTCGAGTTCATTTTATTTTTTTTTTATATTAAAAATAAAAAAAAAAAAAAAT
>CAHIKZ030002653.1:62500-245018 GCA_903632075.3 Acanthosepion pharaonis
TTTTCATATTACTAAAAAAGGTGTAATAATTGACTAAAATAAAACTCATTTTCATATTTCTAAAAAGGAAATTAGAAAGTTGGCGAAAATATGTCTTACTTTAATTTTCACAATTATAAATAAAAAACGGAGGAAATATACGAAAATATCTAATTATTATATTTCTATATAAAAATGTAGAAACTTGGCGAAAATACAAACTATTTTCATATATCTAATTACAAAAGTAGAAAAGTAACGAAAATATAGATAATATTCATAATTCTAAATAAGAAAAAAGAATCTTTGCCAAAATTTAGGTGATTTTCATATTTCTAAATAAAAACGTAGAAATCCTGCGAAAATAATTCTGAAAAAAATTGAAATCTGATGAAAATATATCTGATTTTCAAATTTCTAAATAAAAAGTAGAAACGACAAAAATATTGTTCGCTGATTTTGACATTTCTAAATAAAAAATTATAAATCTGATGAAAATGTATTAGATTTGCATACTTCTAAATAAAAGATAGAAGACTAATATATATATATATATATATATATATATATATATATATATATATATATATAACGGAAATATGGCTGATTTTCATGTTTCTAAATAAAACTGTATAAATTTGACGAAAATATAGCAAAGTTTAATATTTCAAAAAAAAAAGTAGAAACTTGTTAAAAAAATATGGCTGATTTTCATTTCTAAATAAAAAAGTACAAAGCTGACGAAAATATATTGATTTTGATATTTCTAAATAGGAATTAGAAAGGACTAAAATATTTCCAGTTAATTTTCATATTCTAAATAAAAATGTCTGAGGAAAATGTATCTGATTTGCATACTTCTTTAATAAAAGGTAGAAATCTGACGAAAATATAACTGATTTTAATATTTCTAATTAAAAAGTAGAAACTAGACGAAAATATAGCTGTTTCATATTTCAAAATAAAAAATAAACTTGACAAAAATATCCCTATTTTATATTTCTTAATAAAAAGTATAATTCTGTCGAAAATTTAACTGATTTTAATATTTTGTAATTAAATCAGTAGAAATTTGACGAGAATATAGAGGATTTTCATATTTCTAAATATAGAAGTAAAAATTTGGTGAAAACATAGCTGAATTTCATATTTTTAAATAAAAATTAGAAATCTGACGAAAATATAGCAGAAGCTTGTCGATAATATAACTGATTTTTATATTGCAAATAAAAAGGTAGAAGAAACTTGAGGAAAATAGAGCTTATTTCAAAATGAAAAAGTAGAAAATTGACGAAAATCTAGCTGTTCTTCATATTACTAGATAAAGAAATTGAAATATGTCGAAAATATAGCTAATTTTCAAATTTCTAAATAAAAAAATACGAATGCGACAACGATATAGCTCATTTTCATATATCTAAATAAAAAGTAGAATCTTGACGAAATATAGCTGATTTTCATATTCCATATTAGAAAGAAGTAACCTTCAGGTAAATAAAACTGATTTTAATATTTCTAAATAAAAGAATAGAAATCTAAGGAAAATATAGTTGATTATCACGTTTCTGAAGAAAACATAGAAATCTATCGAAAATATACCTGATTTTTATATTTCTGAATAAAAAATTAGAAACTTAGGTAAATATATCTGATTTATATTTCTAAATAAAAATATTAAATCTGACGAAAATATTGCTGCTTTTCATACCTCTATAAGAAAAATTAGATATCTGACAAAAATATAGTTAATTTTCATATTTCTCAATAGATATGTATGGACTTGACGAAAACATAATTGATTTTCATATCTACAGAAAGTAGAAACTTGACGAAAATATAACTGACTCATATTTCTAAATAAAAAAGTAGAAACGGGGTAAAGCTAACTGACTTTCATATTTCTAAAGTTTTTTCTTTAGAAATATGAAAGGAATATGAATATGAAGGAATCTGACCAAAATATATCTGATTTTCACATTTCTAAATAAAAAGGTAGAAACTTCACGAATATATAACTGATTTACATATTTCGAAAAAAAAGTAGGCGAAAATGTGATTGTTTTTTTTTATTGCAAAATAAGAGCCAAAACTCTAACGGAAATATATGGCTGATTTTCATATTTCTAAATAAAACTGTATAAATTTAACAAAAATAGCTTATTTTAATATTTCTAAATAAAAATATAGAAATCTTTCGAAAATAAAGATAATTTTCATATTTCTAAATAAAAAAGAATAAATTTGACGAAAATATAGCTGATTTCCATATCTGTCTATATTTCTGAGATTACATTATTTTACATTATTCGGTCCTCATCTTTATCACAAATATGGACAAAGATGAGGACAATAGTCCGAATAATGTAAAAAGAAACAAATTTCACGGAAATATAGCTGTTTTTCATGCTGTATATAAAAAAGTTGAATGATGATACACAATCTTACTGAAAACTATAGTTTTCTAGCGAAATACACTAGTTTTCAAGAGGTTTTATCTCTTTGTCATTTTCTTTGTATACTCTTGTATTTTTGTTTTCTGTTTTTGTCATTTTCTTTTTTTTATCTCTTTACCTACTTTTGTTATATTCCACTATTTCTATCATTGTTTTCCCTATTTTTCTGTTTCCCAAAATTTGTTCCAACTTTCTATTTTTGTCACTACTTCACTACTTCTATATCTATTTTCGTATTATATTCCATTATACTATTTTTCTCACTATTTTCACCATGTTATCATACTTCAATTTTATTATTTTGCTGATTTCTCTTATTATTTTTCTTCACTTTTCCTACTTTTGTTTCATTTTTTATTTTTGTCTTTCTCTTCACTGTTTTCTACATGTGTTCATCTTTCGTTCCACTTTATTATTTTTGACATTTTCTACAATATTTTCTTTCAATTTTCATAAATATGACAAAAGTAGTTTTGTCATATTTTCATATTTTGGTCATTTCCTTCGCTATTTTTATTTAATTTTCCTACTTTGATTCAACTTCACTATTTTTGTCATTTTATTATCTATATTTACCTACCTATATTTTTCTCAAGTTCTTCAATATTTTTCTACTTTTGTTCCTTTTTCATATTTTTTTTCATTTTATTCACACTTTCCATACATGTTTTCCTGCTTACACCCAATCTTAATAATTTTATCATTTTCTTCAATATTTTTCAACCAGTTTTTCTACTTTTAATATTTTTGTTTTTTTCTACATCTTTTTCTATATTTGCTTAATTTTACTTTGTTGGGATTCAGTTTATTTTCCTACGTTTGTTCATTTTGCTATTTTCGTTATATTCTTCACTATTTTCCCCCTTCTCATACCTTTGTTTCATTTTTTCTTTCTTACTGTTTTCCGATTTTTTAGCTTTGTATTATTTTGGTCATTTTCTTTATTATTTACCAACATATTTTCCTACTTTTATTCTATTCCCCTGTATTTATCATTTACTCCTGTTTTACTACTTTTATTCCACTTAATTTTTGTTCTTTTCTTCACTAATTTCTTTACTGTTTTCCTATTATTGTTCCATTTTACTGTGTCTGTCATTTTCTTCACTATTTTCTACGTCTTCCTTTTGAGTTTCATTTTACTTATGTGTTATATTCTTCCTGAATTTTCAGTTTTCTGACTTTGATTCCATTTTATTATTTTCGTAATTTTTTTCTACATTTGCTACACTTAATCATCATTTACTTCACTGTTATTCTGTTTTTCATTTTCTTTTTTTTTTTTTTTTGTAATTTCCTTCACTATTTCTTCCTAATATCCTACTTTTATTACATTTTTCTTTTCTTTTCTTTTTTTTATTTTGTCATTTTCATGATTTTTCCTGTTTAATTTTTTTTGTATTTCATAATTTTTGTTATTTTCTTCAATATTTTCTTCTGTTTCACTACTTTTATTTCATTTTACAATTTTTGTCATTTTCTTCATTATTTGTTTCCTCTTATTTTAATTTTGTTCTGATTTTATTTCCATTTTACTACTTTCATTTTGGAGAAAATTAATAATAGTGCTAAATTAATACATTTAAATTATAAATAAATATATTATTAAGACAAAGAACTATACTGCCGATTTTGTTTTCGGCTTCTTCATAGCAAAGTAAAACAAAACAACTAAGAAGCAGACTATATTAAATTTAGTAGATAAAAAACCAAAATATAGTGTTCACAGGCATTTGTAGAACTGATTTGCCTATTGGACTGCATACCACTATTTTGCCCATTGGACTTGTATATAGTTTGTGTGTGCGTGCGCTTCCGACCAATTCTCACACATTTTCTTCACTATTTTTCTTCCTGTGACTCACTATTTTTTTAATTTTACTATTTTCTTCACTATTTTTTTACTTTTTTTACTTACCTTCCATTTTAATTATTTTCCAATTTTTACACTATCTTTCTCCGTTTTCTTAATTTTGTTCTTTTTTTAATATTTTTTAATTTTCTTTAACTGTTTTACTTTTTTTCCTACTTTTGTTCAGGTTTAGTACATTTATCATTTTATTCACGATTTTCTGCATATTTTCCTACTATTCTTCCATTTTTCGATTCCAGGAAGTAACTGGTTATCCATGGAAGGTAACTCATGTCATGACAGGGAGTACTTGAACAAACCGTTTGATATAATCTTAGCCCCTTTTTCCGACAAAAATCAAGCTGCTCGGCCCGGATGGGGGGCTGGGAATGCCAAACTTGGTGAGCCACAAACTCGCATTGACAGGAGATTCGATTATGGCGAAGATTGTCAAGGACGCGTTCCCTTTCCTTACTATCAGCCCCACCCCCATCTCGCAGGTTGAGCGCCATCGTAAACCTCGGGATCAATCGGATTTCCTTCGCGAGTGTCGGTACGCCTTGACGATCATTCCTCAGTCCAGTGACCTTTCACGGCCTAGGAGGGTCTTCTATCGATATTTAGTGGAGAGGGCCGCGAAGGATCCTCTACGTAAACGGCTCGACTTGTCGGAGGAGGAGTATCGTTCTTTCTTGTCTTGGGCCCCCATTGGCGGATTATCTCAGTAACTAGGGTACGTTTTCGCTTACCTGGCGATTGGCGCGGAATCGGCTGCCTCTTAATAGCATGGTCTTCATGTGGGGCTTGGTGGATATGCCAGACTGTGAACGGTGTGACCTTGGTTTAGAAGAAACGGCTTCGCACGCCTTCTACCATTGTTCCCGGGCCCGCCCCTTATGGGACCATGTCGGCGAGTTGACGGCTCGTCTCGCTCCCGAAAAGCTCGTGCTCATTGATCGCGCATACGCGTGTGACAATGTGTCGCTTCCGTATTCTGGGGTGAAACGAATGGGGTTTCTGACGCTGCTGGCCACGACCCGAATAGTGATTTAGACGACGCTTGATTTTCTCTTTTAAGTCAACCTACGTCACATCGGGGTGGTTTCCTGTGGAGCCCTCCCCTTGGTTATGTTAGACAAGCTTTTGTGTGTCTAGTTAATGTGAGTAAGTGGCATGTTCCCGGTTGCATCTTTGGTTATGATCCAAGTTGAGATTCCCAACCTCCCCAGTTTGTTTTGGCTCCCTTTTATCTCGACTGGGTCAGCTTTTATATTTCCCATGTCCGTCATATTTTTTCCTTTTCCCACTCCCTTTAGCGAGAGAGCCTCTTGATTGTGTCCAATAGGCGGAATACAGCGGCCTCTCCTTTTTGAGGGTTGGACGGGCCTTACTAACATAAGTTATGTTTAGTTTGCTTTGTGTTTATATTTAGTTTGTTATTGGGTTCATCTCCCTTCCCTCTCATTCGTCATGATTAGATTTTTAAATATAATAATTTACTATCGTTTAATTTTTATAGCATGGGGCGCGTTTTGTAGGTTCCCCTTGAAAGAATGCGGTATTATGGTGTATGGTGGATCGATTGGTGACGGACGATTTTTTATGGTGAATGCGGATATTGTAATAGTGAATGGGTCGTGAATTGGATTAGCTAGGTATAAGATAGTGATGATCAGCCTCAACCCCTCCCCTTTTTTGGCCTTGTGCCACAATTATGTATTTTTACATAATAAATATCAGCTGCTCGGCCCTGGGCTAGGATCAAAGTGTATATCCGTACACTGCCTTTGCGATCTTCCCGTGCTTCGTCAAGAGATAACTTCGGCGCGATCCCACCTCCGAGCTTGATCTGCCCTGGAAGACATATCGGCTCATTGACTCGCTTCTGTTTAGGGACTCCAGCTTCGTCGGGAAATACTCTTGGGCGCGATCCCGCTCCCGTGGCCGATCTGCCTTGGAGAACGTATCATCTCACTGACTCGGCGCTATTTAGGGACTCGCCCTGATCGTCTCGATAACACCTCGACTCGGCAATCGACCAGATACCGCCGTCGATACAACCGATCAGTTCTCCTTATCGGCCCAGCAACAAGTGGTGACTCCCCGACGTGAGACAGCTAAGCGATGATGGAGTCGGTCAAGAGTAACTCTCCAGACATGACGGCCGCCATCATACCGCTACCGGCATACCACCATAATGCAAAGAACTGGTTCTTGCAAGTTCAATCAATTTTTTTCAATGTTAAGGATCACTTCCCAATGAGCCAAGTTCGCGAACGTGATACAAAGACTCCTGTCCGATATGATGGACGAAATTTCAGATGTCCTCTCGGATTTACCGGAAGAAGTACTGTACAGTCACTTAAAGGAAGCGATCCTTAAGCGTACTGGACGTTCCAAGAGATTCTGCAAAACGTCACCAGAGGTGACAAGACGTCAACCCAGCTTCTCAGATACATGAGGAACCAGCTGGGACAGCACAACGTGTCAGAGAAGGTTCTCCGTGGCTTATGGCTGGAACGTTTGCCCAAATCGGTTACTCAAATTATTGCCCTGATGACGAGAGCCACACCTCTTGATGATTTGGCAGAGTCTGCCGACCTAGTTTTCGCCCAATCTGACCACGGCGTAAACGCAGTTCACACCCCCGACACAACGAAGCGCGAACGCTACAAGCAGAGCGCGACAGAACGGGCGTTGGCCGACCTGCAGAGACAAATACGGGAAATACAGATCTCTCTGCGCCCACGGAGAAGGAGACCATACCGACAAAAACGGAGACGAACCTCGAGCCGAGAACGGCGAAGCGACCAGAGCATTTTTTTGGTTTCATCGCACGTTTGGCAATGAAGCCAGGATCTGAAAACCTCCCTGTAAGCACCCATCGATCCAGGGAAACGAATAAAACGGAGAATGGCGACGGCTAACTCGTCCGGTAACATCACACAGTGTGGTCTTTTCTCTGTATAGGATCGTCGGAACAAACTAAAATTCCTAGTAGACACAGATCCTATCAGAACGACCACACCGCTAAGCCCACCCTGTTCAAACTACGAGTTGCAAATGCTTCCGCGATAGACACATACGGAGAAAAGACCCCCACACTGGACATTGGCATGCGACGAGATTTCACCTGGATTTTCACCGTGGCCAACGTGAAGATACCCATCCTCGGCGCGGATTTCTTGGCGCATTACGAACTGGCGGTACTCTAGGACCCTATCCGACAAAACAACGAATCTCCGCGTCTTTGGTACATCTACACGCCACAGCACCACAGGAATCAGCGTCGTAACATGCCATGGTCGCGAGTACTTGGATCTCCTGAATCAGTTCGCGTATATAACGCTGGCATTCAGAGCCACTGATTCAGGTGAGCACCATATCAGGACGAGCGGACTACCTGCACATTCCCACCCGCGACGACTCGCACCACACAAATTGGCGTACACCAACGAGCAATTTCACAAAGATGCTGAGCGACGGCATCATTCGTCCTTCAGATAGCTCTTACGCCTCACCACTGCACTTAGTACTAAAACCTGGTGGCAAGGAATATCGGATATGCTTCGACTACAGGAAATTAAATGCATCAACCGTACCAGACCGTTACCCTGTCCCTCATATCCACGACATTGCGTTCGGCCTACAGGGTGCCCGCATCTTTTCAAAAATCGACCTGACGAAGGCATACCATCAGATCCCCGTGGCTGCGGAAGACATCCATAAAACGGCAGTCACAACACCGTTTGGCCTATATGAGTTCTTAAAAATGCCATTCGGTTTACGCTGTCCAGACCTTCCAACGACTTATGGATGTCCTGCGCGGGCTACCGTACGTATACACATATATCGACGACATCTTGCCGGCCAGTAATGACGTCAACTTCCACAGGCAACACCTGTGAGAAGTTTTCCAGCGACTTTCGCATTACGGCCTGAACCCGAACCTGGACAAGTGCATTTTGGGGGCGCCCAGTATCGATTTCTTGAGCACCACACCAATACGAACGACATCGCACCTATGTCAGCTAAGATCAGCTCGATCCAGGATTTTCCTGTGTCGATGTCTATTAAACAATTGCGACATTTTCTCGGGAT
Source organism: Acanthosepion pharaonis (assembly GCA_903632075.3). Classification (NCBI taxonomy): domain Eukaryota; kingdom Metazoa; phylum Mollusca; class Cephalopoda; order Sepiida; family Sepiidae; genus Acanthosepion; species Acanthosepion pharaonis. The sequence continues at coordinate 70,886 of CAHIKZ030002653.1, forward strand.
GATCAATTTCTATCGACGATTAATCCCGAATTGTGCTACTATTCAGCCCCTGACGAACCGCTGCAGAGAAAGAACAAGGGCATCACGGTGGAGGGAGATTCTCTGCACGCATTTCACACAGCGAAGACTGCATTAGCGAATTCCACCAGATTTCATATATTAACGACAATCCACGAACGCGACTATCCCTGACAATCGACGCGTCGGACGCAGGAGTGGGCGCGGTGGTTGAGCAAGAATTCGATTCACAACGCAAACCCATCGCTTTCTATTCGGCTAAGCTTTTGCCAGCCCAGAGCACCTTCACTCGGGAGCTGCTGGCTATTTACTTGGCCGTCAAACATTGCCAATGCTTACTGGAATGTAGAGAATTTACCATCTACACTGACCACAAACCATTGACACAAGACACACATTGAGGTGTGTTTATTAAATGTGACAATATCAGTTCGGCGAGAGTAACACCAATCATCTTTGGAACCTGTTTCAAGGAAGAAATCTACATGCTGGGCTCTAGACGTCGGCCCTATACTAAAACTACTCGAGATCTGATTCCTAGAACCTTGAAATTCCAGTTGTCGGCCTACGATCTCATTCAACTACAAACTACGGATCTTTGGATTGTTTACCCTCTCAAAAAGATCTTTGAAGAAATCTTCTGTGAGTGTTAACTTCTTAAGGACAATTTAGTTGCTTAAAGAACTTTTAGGCTCAGAGAAATATTTGAGCAAGCCTTTATATGAAGAGGTTTTTTCTTCTTTTAAGTTGAAGGAATTTTCTTCTAGCTTTCTTTCTCTCATATTTTTGCATATACCTTTACCTTTTTTGTGTATGTAAATAAACATGTTCTTCAATTGTTTCTATTTGATTCTGTCACCTTAACCGTAACCTTTTCATCTTGGAAAGCCGGGACAAATTTCCAATAAATAGAACAGCAAGAGGCTTGCAATGTTTCGTCTGTAAGAAAGTGGTTGTAGGGTGGAAAATAATTCGTCACCCACAAAGAGAGTAGCAGACAAGTTTGGGAGGCGATGAGTTGTGGAAGGAAAATCATAAGGTACAGTTTTCTATGGTAGAGATATTCTTTAACTCATTTCAAATAGGTAATGTTTTAATAACGTAAAGGATGATAATTCTTGATAAATAAGTAATATAAACTGTAAATCATATACGATTCCATTTAATGAAATTATATATATAATAATATTTTAATAAGTGACTTTTAGAACTAAAATTTACTTCGTTAAAATATTATATAATTGCTATAAATTAAATGAGTGTTACTGCTTAAATTTAGTATTAATTATTTTATATTATTATAAATGTTACTACTTAAATAGACATGCCCACTTTCTAGATTAACATTCTTTAGGCCTGTAAAAATGTTAACTCCCCCCCCAAATAAATATTTATGCCTAACACAAAAACTTAGTTAGTAGGAATAGAATGGCAAAAGAGAACACGTGTCTCTCTTATACTTGTAGTGAGTCCCGATAAAAATAATATAAAATTAAAATATAAAAATAAAATATATAAGCAAAAATAAAAATAAATAAAATTAAAGTAATGCATTTTCGCTTTCCTTTAAAACCCTTTTCTCTCTCTCTCTCTCTCTCTCTCTCTCTCTCTCTCTCTCTCTCAATTTTCTCTATATATGCTTATCTCTCTACTAACGAGAAGGCAACCCCCAAATAAAAAGAGGAAGAAGAATAAAAGACTGAACACGACCGGAAAACGCCGGAAGTTTGCAAGACCAGGGCCTACTTATTTATGATAATAAATCTACCAAAATAAGACAGTATTCACGCATAACTTCCGTTATATAAAAAAAAGACAGGATAACAGTTCCATTATACAGCAAAAGAGATTACACCTTTTGAAGAAATTTAAAAAAAAGGGAAAACTTTCAGGAAAAACATTTACATAAGCCAGAAAATACAAAAGCGCACCCACCTAATTTCTACAACTGAATAGGAATGTCACTGTACAAAGGGATTTTGTGGTTTCAGCAGATGTTGTAATTTACTGAAAACTTCGACTTGAAAGTTTGTTTCGTTTAAATACTTTTCTGGAAGACGCTGAAATAAATTTTCTATTCTGGGACTTGAATCTGTCTTCCGGTTGAGATTTATAAAAAAATTTAACTCCCAACTCAAGTCAACGACTGCGTAAAATTTTAAAGGAAAACATTTATTACACAAGACATGTATTATTACAAGACAAAAAAAGATACAAATGCAAGATTTGAACAAAAATTTCCTTTTGTGCGCCTATTAAGGCAAGATAACAAATTTCTGATGTTTCGAAAAAGGGATTACCATCGAAAAAATGAAAAAAGGTGACAGTTTAGGAAAACACAAGGATTCAATGACAAAAGGAGAAAACAATCCAAGACAGTAGAAAAACAAATCTGCAACCACCTTTCAGAAAACAAAAAACGAAAACACCTACTTTTACTTTTTAGTGATTAGCTACTTCAGTAACTTACTCCACTACAACTTACTCCACGAGCGTCTTTGAGATATATAGTAATTTTTGAAAAGTCCTTTTTAGATTCACACTTGCTTGGGAAAATTACGTTTCTCCCGTCATAAGCATTGTTATATCCGTGGTATAACAACACCGTATCTCACAGAGAGGAGGGGATGGGATGGATGAAAGGAAAAAGAATGACAAATATGCTTTGTTCTCAGAGACATCTATAATACTACGACATACACAAAACTATAAATATACATATATACACGTGTCTTCGGTGGAGAACTATATATCACATATGTCTACATAGAAAAGCAAAATATGAGGAGGAACAAACGGAAAGGTCTTACATATAATTTAGAGATATTCTTGATCTTGGAGAAGCCATTTTTTTAGAAATGTCCCAAAGGAAAACGGCACCATGTACTTTAAGCTGTTGGAAAAAGCAAATTTAGAAGAAAGCAACCTTCTCGTATGGAGTGACGTCACGAAGCGGTTCTCATGTGACTTGTCTTCCGCCAAAGGGAGATAAGCATTCTGTATCCCTACATCATGTATCACTCTAAATTTGTAGAATCTTCTTTCTGTTTCTTCCTTTTATTTCTACTTCTGTTTCTTCCTTTTCCTCGTCGTCGACTTTTAAATTTTCTTATGGCTGGAACGTTTGCCCAAATCGGTTACTCAAATTACCCACACCTCTTGATGATTTGGCAGAGTCAGATCCCAGAAAGAAACCACAGACATTCACATATGAAAGCTTTCTGTCCTTCAAACAAAGGAAACTTTGTAAATAGGTACAAATCGCATCAAAATTTAATCAAAATTAATGGGTGTGACTTATTTTACCATTGATTAAACTTCTCAAAATGTATTATTAAACAGATACACACCTGTTCACAAACTTTATTTTTGAGACAATCACACATGAGCCTATTTTTTACAAATTTTTAAAAAACAAATTTTAACCTCGACATTTTTTTACAAACCGTCTGCTTTCATTTTAACAGTTTTTTTTTTTTTAAAGAAATCGTGTTAGTTTAATTTCTGTTTCTAATAAATGTTTTTAAAGTGCTCACCTCAAGAGAAAATGTAATAAACAAACTATAGTTATATTTTTATTTAACCTTTATTTTTTTACATTTTTTATTATATAAAATTTTATAAAATACTTTTGTTAATTTATGTAAATTTTTGTTTTTTAAATAAAAATGTCTCACTAATTTACAAATGTGTACATTGGTTTGTTGCTTAATGACAAAAATATTATTGTTAAAATCTATTTCGCTAAACAATTGAATTGCTTCTTTAAAATATTTTCTAAAAATAAAACATATCGACACACCCGCTTCTTCCGTCAACGGTTGCCTCGAACCTTTTCTCTTTCTCTTTCCTTCATCGTCGTTGCTACCCTTTCAGCAACGACCCAACACTTTCAGCGTTAAGGCACGTGACCGTTTTGGAATGAACACCTATTCAAATTTTGACGGTTGGCACTTGTCGCCAGTCAAAGGTCACGTGATTTATCGGACCCCCGCCAAAAAGTATCCACGTGCGAGAGACTCCGGGCATCGAGTCGGGAAGACCCGTTTTCCGTCTCTCCCTCTACACTATACGCTCCAAACACCTACACTTCAGTAATAGACTTTTTATACAGTGTAACCCGGATATAAGAGAGATTTTCTCTGGTCCCAAATTAGAGCCTGTGTTAATGTATATAAAATAGACCAAACCCGGATATAAGAGAAACCCGGATATAAGAGACTTCTTCCCCGGTCCCGAAAACTCTCTTATATCCGGGTTACATTGTAGTCAATTTCTTGCCTGAATCTAGCTTTCATAATCTTAGCCTAACTTTCCGACCTTCCTACATAATACGAGATTCTCTTCCAAAAAGCAACCAGCATTCATCTCTAACCCTCAGTATCGAACGGACATTACCTCCAACAAGTAAATCAGGAACCCACGAGTCTTCACACGTGGTATTTGTATCTTCTGGGTCTTTCATTCTTTGTGACGAACGTTTTCTTCCAACTTATAAACTCGGTGATTCTATCTTGGTCGAACTCGCGCCGGAGTCTCATAAATGACCGGGTTAATTCTGTTTCTAAGTTTCCTTTGATTCTTCTTCTTCTTCTTTTACCATAAGAAAACATTCATAAAGTTGCCTCCCTTGTACCGTTTATTCAAAAAAGGTAGATTCTTACAATCAATCTTTTCCGCGTTTTTGGCTGCTTCCTCTTCAAGAACATTTGGCGCTATTTTGGGCGCGCAACAACGTTCGACCATCAACATCAATATTACGTTGCACAGATTTGCTGGACCACTATCCAGAAAACAAGAACTTGACACTGCATTTTTCCTTTTCTTCATCCTGTCAATTTGTTGTTAAAATAACTTATATTTTGTTATGCCTTTCATACCTAATGGTGTTTGTCTATTCTCTACCGTTGCTAACCTCGTTGTGAACCATCGATATTCTAAAGCAATATCAAATACGCTTATACGTGGAAGCCTGGTGGTCTGACACAAGGCTATACACAAGAAACCTCGCTAGGCGACCAGACTTCCTCTATAAACATAAAAATATTGGCTCCACTCAAAAATGAGCATACTGAAATAAGGGTGACTCGGACAGGTCTATAATTATTTAACACACCTTTATACACACATGTTTTCAGCTTCGCGTGCTGGCCTATTGTACCAGAGCGAGGCTCGGCGGAAGTAAACAAACCCTGCTCTCGCGTCCAAAGGGACAGCAGCAGCAGCAGCTCTAGCAGTCACTAGCCCAAGGGATGTTGCATCCCCCCCTCTGTACAATTGAAACGAAACTCTTGGCTGTGCCGAAGGGTGCGATATTTTTATTTATTTATTTTTAAAACCCTTCTTGTTAGGTACATACATGATGCACGTATTCTTCCATTTCCTTTACTTTTTTCTTTTTTTTTTTTTGTATTGCAAGGGGGTAATTCAATACTAGTTCATCGGTAATAGTAATTTTCTTTATTTATTCTGCTCGTTACTTGGATTATGCGACTGGGCATGTTACTCAGTCTCTTTTCCTAAAATATAGTCTCTGTAGCGTGATGGTGTTCTCACCGATCTTCCTGATGAGGTCCGATTCTCAGCACCTGGATCTTCGGACTGTTTTATTTCTTGTGTGTGTGTGTCTCTTGATGTCTTTCTTCTTGTCTTGTTGTAGGTGGGGCTGTCCGTAGGTGACGTCGATTTCTCCTAATGGTGTTACCATTTTCCGTGGTTACATTGTAGGATCTGGGTTCCTGGCTTCTGCTCTTAATTGTTGCTCTTTCACATATGGCCGTTTAGGGGTCTCTTAGTCTTATGTTCTGGCCTTCATAGAGCGGTGGTAAGTCTTTTGCACCATGGTCGTACTTTTGTTTTTGCTGGCGTGTGTGTAATCCCTCCAGGATTTTGTCCATTTAAGGCTGTGTTCCTTATCCTGATTGGGAGATTCCCTCTAATATTTTTTTTTATAAAACTGTTGTGCTGGACTTGGTAGGTTGTTGTCAATAGGTGTTGTTCTGCTGTCTTTGGCCTTCATTAAGGTCTTCTTTACTGTTTGAACGGTCATTTCTACAAATCCATTTGATTGAGCATACCTTGGTGAGGAAGTGATGTGATTGAATCCCCAGTTTCTAGCAAATTGCCTGAAAGCGTAGCTGTCATATTGGGAGCCATTATCACTTATGATACATTCTGGTATCCCATGTTCTCCGAATATTGATTTCATGGCGCATATGACCTCTTGGCTTGTGCATGTGTTGTGCATTTTCCTGATAAAGGGGAACTTTGAATGGTAGTCGGCTATTAGTAAGTACGTTTCTCCTGCGACATAGAAAATATCTGATCCGACCACTTTCCAAGATCTAGACGGCACCTCATGTGGTATCATGGTTTCCTTCTTCTGTTCATTTTGGAATTTCTGGCACGTGAGGCAACCTTTGACAACCTCCTCAATCTCCTCATTTATTTCTGGCCAGTATACGCATGTCTTGGCTCTCAGGATACTCTTTTCAATACCTTCGTGTGATGCGTGGATCTTGTTTAGAATCTCATTCCTCATGGTTCCAGGAATTATTATCCTCCCTCCTTTCAAAACCAAGGAGTCCTCTATCGATAACTCGTCCCTGAATGCCTAAAATGGCTTGAGCAGTACGGATGTGTCTTTGGCCTTGTCTGGCCAGCCAGTGAATATTTTCTCCCTGAGTAATGATATCACCTTGTCTTTATTTGATTCTTCTTTCAATTCCTCGAGTTTGTTTGTGCTGAACTGTACAAACTCAATCCTGACATCCACGTTTACTGGATCGCAGTTGTTCGGTAATCTCGATAGCCCGTCAGCCAATAGTATTTCTTTTCCAGGGCGGTATACTATTGTGAGATCATATCCTTGTGTTTCCATTAGCATCCGCTGTAGTCTTGGTGGAGCTGCAGACAAGTTTTTTTGGTTGATCATTTCCAATGGTTTATGATCAGTCTCTACTGTAAATGGCCTCCCATATACATATGTGTGAAATCTCTGGCATCCGAACACTACTGTCAGTATCTCCCGTTCTATATTTGCATATCTTTGTTTAGCTAAGGTGAGTGACTTGGACGCAAATGCAACTAGTTTATTGTTTTGTAATAGTGCCGCTCCCAGTCCTCGACTAGAAGCATCAACTTGGATAGTTTTTGGCTTGGTGGGGTCAAAATATGCCAGGGTTACCTCTTTGCTGATGAGGTCCTTGATTTGTTGGAAGTCCCTTTCGTGGCTCTCTGTCCAAGCATACTCTTTGTCTTTCTTTAGGAGGTCGCGTAAATTGGCAGTATGCTCAGACAAATGAGGCATGAAGGGGGCCATGTATGTCACCATACCAAGCACGTGCTGTAATTCTGTTACATTGGCAGGGGACTTTAGGGCTTTAATATCTTCTATTTTGGCGGAGGTCTGGATGTACCCCGTTCTCGTCATAAACTCCTCCGAAAAATTTTATGAATTTGGTTTTGATGTTGCACTTCATGCTTTTGAAGACCAGACCATTTTCCTTAACAACTTAGGTTGTGCATGTTCTTTTTCATTCTTTCCAAAGACCACGACATCATCCGTGATACCGATAGTTCCGGGGCATTTTACAAGTATTTGGTCCGTTTTTTGTTGGAACACATCTTGAATCATCACCAGCCCGAATGACATCCTCCTGAAACAGTATCTTCAAATGAGCTGTTGAAGCATGTTAGGGTCTGACTCTCTTCGTCAAGCTCGACAGACCAATATCCATTTTTTGCATCGAGCTTGCTAAACCATTTTACATTCGGCATCTGGTGGGTTATTTCTTCCAGGGTTGGTACTCTATGGTGCCATCTCTTTATTGCCTTATTTAGGTCTTTCGGGTCGAGGCAAATCCTCATCTGTCCATTGCTTTTCCGGCTATACGCTAGGCTGCTGACCCAGTCAGTGGGTTCTTCGATTTTCCTAATGATCCTGTCTTTTTCCATCTTGTCTAGCTCTCTCTTTAACTCGTCTCTTAGGTGGATAGAACATTTTCTTGGGGCATGTATCACCGGTGTTACAGTGGGGTCGAGAACAATGTGGTACTTGCCTGGGAAATGGCCAATGCGGTCAAATTGTTTTGGATATTCTCATAGTAGATCATTTATGGACTCTTCAGTTTCGCTTCTTTTATTTCGCAATGCAAAGTTACCATCTTAAGGTTACGACAGCTTGGTAATCCTAATATTGCTGGTCCGTTTGTGTCCACTATAAAAAATGTTTCTGCTGACCACGTGTCCTGGTTAGACTTGCACTGGAGCTGGATGGTGCCAATTTGTGGTATTATGGTCCTATTGTATGCAGTTAAGATTGTGTTTGTTTGACTAAATTTTTTTGCGGGTTTGGGCACATTTGTTCATATAATCGCAGTGGCAATATGTTTCCTTCTGCTCCAGTATCTACTTTTACCATTAGTTCGGCTGTTTTTTACTTTGTCTGGGTAACATAATTTTTATTTTTGTTTTGATTTCAGTACGCTTGTCCGAGCTGTTAACAGTGTGTAGTTCCAGTTCTTCGGAGTCGCTATTGTAGGCATCATAGTCTACAGCACGAATATTTTTGCAGTATCTCCTCTGAGTGTCTTTTGCCTTGTATTGTTCTTTTGGTGGGGTATTATTATATCTGGTCTTTTCTTTCCTCTCATTCCACCTACATACGCTAACCCAGTGGTTCCATTTATTACATTTTCGGCATTTTGTACCATAAGCTGGACATTTTTCATAAGGCTTGTGGTTTTCCCCACATTTTGGACAGCTTCTGCTTTTTTGTGTCTTGTATAGTAGCTACTGTGGCATTGTGTTGTGGCTGTGCGCTTTGACTTTTTGTGGCCTACAGTTGTTTAATGTAATTAATTGATGCTTCGTGGTTTTTTGCCACATGAATAGCTTTCTCCAGTATCATTTTTTTATCTTCTCCCAGTAGTTTTTGTTGTACTTCTGGATAAATCGTTCCAGCAATGATTTGTTCGATGAGCATTTTGTCCAACTCGCTGTTGTATTCTTCTGTGTTTTGTTTTCTGAAATTCACAATAGGCAGCTTGTAGGCGCAGTCTAGACACGAATTCGTCAGTTGTTTCTGATTCGTTTGTGCTCACATTAATCTTTTGGTTGAAATTTCTTAATGCCAAGCGGGCTATTCGGAAATTCTGATTCGATTTCCCGTATTCTTCAAATTTTTCCCATATGACGCTCGGCCGCTTCTTATCCTCGGCTGATAAACCCCAAATATTAAATTTTAGTATACCTGTTTCTCCGGTGCGGGGCAAGATTTCGTCTATCTGGTCTTGTACGTCTGTTATTTTCTTTCGTCTGAATATCATTTCGCATTGTTGACGGAATAGGGACATCGCTTCGGCTCTGTTTGGGTTACTCCAGTTCATCATCACGTTGTCTAGGGCCTCCATATTTGTTTCGTTGTTGATTGACTCCTAGTTTTGTAAAAAAGTTGGGGTTTTTTTATATAGCAAATAAACTTCTTCTTGTATCAGTGTTTATATGTATCGTGTGCGCGAAGTCAAATCCCATCGCTGCCACCATGAAATAAGGGTGACTCGGACAGGTCTATAATTATTTAACATACCTTTATTAACATTTATATACACACATGTTTTCAGCTTCGCGTGCTGGCCTATTGTACCAGAGCGAGGCTCGGCGGAAGTAAACAAACCCTGCTCTCGCGTCCAAAGGGACATCAGCAGCAGCTCTAGCAGTCACTAGCCCAAGGGATGTTACACATACCATGATGAAAACATGCCCTAAATTTAATAAAAACAAAGTTTTATCGCAAAAATATTTATCTTATTAATAAGAGGAAAAAGCAAAGGGTTTTTTGATTATTAAATTACATTTTTTATCCTTTTCAAAATATTCGAAATTTTGATTAAAAATTTTTTTAAATTTTTCTTAAAAAAGGTCCACACTCGAAAATAGTATTGTTTCAATTCTTCAAACATGTCTTTATAAAAAAAATAAAAAACGAAAAGACGAATAGCAATGGAGTAAATGTAAATATTTTCTTTATATAACTTTAAAAAATTTCACGACCTCCCACCAAATTAAAACTCACACACCAGATATCGAAATGGCGGAGGAGGGTGTAAAACAATCTCAAAAATATTTTCACGAAGTTTTGTAATAAAAGAACTGATCCTATGGAATTAACACATTAATTCCATCTACATTTTACGCGCGCGTTGTCCTCCCTTCCTTACACACTCGTGCATGTGTGCGCGCGTTTGCACGCCTTCCTTTCTCTCACAGCAAGACGTAGCAGTAATCTGGAGGAGGAAGCTCGCTAGCCAAACAGATTTTGAATCTTTTATTGCGCGTTTCCTGGCGTCTCAAACGAACAGCGTTTGCAAGCCAGTTGCTTCCCGATCTTCAACCTGACTAGACGGGCAACACATTTATTCCGTGCCCATATGCGGGCCGGAATATCTTATTTCAACAATGTCGACCTCACACTTTACCAAGATGTTTTCTCGTCTTGAAGCTACCGGCAGGTCAGACATTCTCCGTTTTCTGCTAGAAAACGTGCGAGACACACGAAACAGTCATGGGCAGAATTTCGTATTCAACAATTAACTAATTTTTATCCCTCGACAGTCAACCATAATACAGACAGGGATATTTTACTAACGAATAAACATTTTTCGTCTCTCTGGACACGCCACGAGTAACTTCACTAAGACGATGCAAAGAGCTGCAAATAACTCTTCGTCATTTTGGCTAGACGTCCACATTCTTCGTCTCTCTTGACACGCCATAAGTAACTTCACTAAGACGATGCAACCAACTACAAATAAATCTTCGTCCTTTTGGCTAGACGTCCACATTCTTCGTCTCTCTTGACACGCCATAAGTAATTTCACTAAGACGATGCAACCAACTGCAAATAACTCTTCGTCCGTTTGGCTAGACGACCACATTCTTCGTCACTCTTGACTCGCCATAAGTAATTTCACTAAGACGATGCAACCAACTGCAAATAACTCTTCGTCCTTTTGGCTAGACGTCCACATTCTTCGTCTCTCTTGACTCGCCATGAGTAACTTCACAAAGACGATGCGACCAACAAGAAATAACTCTTAGTCATTTTGGCTAGACTTCCACATTCTTCGTCTCTCTTGACTCGCCATAAGTAACTTCACTAAGACGATGCAACCAACTACAAATAAATCTTCGTCCTTTTGGCTAGACGTCCACATTCTTCGTCTCTCTTGACACGCCATAAGTAATTTCACTAAGACGATGCAACCAACTGCAAATAACTCTTCGTCCTTTTGGCTAGACGTCCACATTCTTCGTCTCTCTTGACTCGCCGTGAATAACTTCATTAAGACGATGCAACCAATTAACAATTATCTCTTCGTCCTTTCGGCTAGAGGTCCATATTCTTCGTCTCTCTTGACTCGCCATAAGTAACTTCACTAAGACGATGTAAACAACTACAAATAACCCTTCGTCCTTTTCTCTAGACGTCCATATTCTTCGTCTCTCTTGACTCGCCATGAGTAAATTCACTAAGACGATGCAACCAGCTACAAATAACTCTTCGTCCTTTTGGCTAGACCATCATATTCTTCGTCTCTCTTGACTCACCATAAGTACCTTCACTAAGACGATGCAACGTACTACAAATAACTCTTCGTCCTTTTGGCTAGACGTCCACATTCTTCGTCACACTTGACTCGCCAAAAGTAACTTCACTAAGACGATGCAACCAGCTACAAATAACTCTTCGTCCTTTTAGCTAGAAGTCCACATTTTTCGTCTCTCTTGACACGCCATAAGTAACTTCACTAAGACGATGGAACCAACTGCAAATAACTCTTCGTCCGTTGTGCTAGACGTGAACATTCTTCGTCTCTCTTGACTCGCCATGAGTAACTTCACTAAGGCGATGCAACCAACTGCAAATAACTTTTCGTCCTTTTGTCTAGACGTCCACATTCTTCGTCTCTCTTTACTCGCCATAAGTAACTTCACTCAGACGACGCAACCAACTGCAAATAACACTTCGTACTTTTGGCTAGAGATCCACATTCTTCGTCTCTCTTGACTCGCCATGAGTAACTTCACTAAGACGATGCAACCAACTACAAATTACACTTCGCCCTTTTGGCTAGACGTCCACATTCTTCGTCTCTCTTGACTCGACATAAGTATCTTCACTAAGACGATGGAACCAGCTACATATAACTCTTCGTCCTTTTGGCTAGACGTCCACATTTTTCGTCTCTCTTGACTCACCATAAGTAACTTCATTAAGACGATGCAACCAATTGCAAATAAATCTTCGGACGTTTGGCTAGACTTCCACATTTTTCGTCTTTCTTGACTAGCCATAAGTAACTTCACTAAGACGCTGCAACCAACTGCAAATAACTTTTCGTCCTTTTGGCTAGAGGTCCACATTCTTCGTCTCTCTTGACTCGCCATAAGTAACTTCACTAAGCGGAGGCAACCAATTGCAAATAAATCTTCGTCCTTTTGGCTAGATGTCCACATTCTTCGTCTCTCTTGACTCGCCATAAGTAACTTCACTAAGACGATGGATCCAGCTACAAATAACTCTTCGTCCTTTTGGCTAGACGTCCACATTTTTCGTCTCTCTTGACTCACCATAAGTAACTTCATTAAGACCATGCAACCAACTGCAAATAAATCTTCGGCCGTTTGGCTAGACTTCCACATTTTTCGTCTTTCTTGACTAGCCATAAGTAACTTCACTAAGACGCTGCAACCAAATGCAAATAACTTTTCGTCCTTTTGGCTAGAGGTCCACATTCTTCGTCTCTCTTGACTCGCCATAAGTAACTTCACTAAGCCGAGGCAACCAATTGCAAATAACTCTTCGTCATTTTGGCTAGATGTCCACATTCTTCGTCTCTCTTGACTCGCCATAAGTAACTTCACTAAGATGATGCAACCAACTACAAATAACTCTTCGTCCTTTTGGCTAGACGTCCACATTATTCGTCTCTCTTGACTCGCCATAAGTAACTTCACAAAGACGATGCAACCAACTGCAAATAACAATTCGTCCTTTTGGCTAGACGTCCACATTCTTCGTCTCTCTTGACTCGCCGTGAATAACTTCATTAAGACGATGCAACCAATTAACAATTATCTCTTCGTCCTTTCGGCTAGAGGTCCATATTCTTCGTCTCTCTTGACTCGCCATAAGTAACTTCACTAAGACGATGCAACCAACTGCAAATAACTCGTCGTCCTTTTGGCAAGACGTCCGCATTTTTCGACTCACTTGACTCGCTATAATTAACTTCACTGAGACGATGAAACCAACTGAAAATAATTCTACGTCCTTTTGGCTAGACGACCACATTCTTCGTATCTCTTGACTCGCCATAAGTAACTTCACTAAGACGATGCAACCAACTGCAAATAACTCTTCCTCCTTTTGGCTAGACGTCCACATTTTTCGTCTAGCTTGACTCGCCATAAGTAACGTCACTAAGACGATGCAACCAACTACAAAAAACTCTTCGTCCTTTTGGCTAGACGTCCACATTTTTTGTCTCTCTTTACTCGCCATAAATAACTTCACTAACACGATGCAACCAACTGCAAATAATTCTACGTACTTTTGGCTAGACGTCCACATTATTCGTATCTCTTGCCTCGCCATAAAAAACTTCATTAAGACGATGCAACCAATTGCAAAAAACTCTTCGGCCTTTTGGCTAGATGTCCACATTCTTTGTGACTCCTGCCTCGCCATAAGTAACTTCAGTAAGACGATGTAAGCAACTGCAAATAACTCTTCGTCCTTTTGGCTAGATGTCCACATTCTTCGTCTCTCTTGACTCGCCATAAGTAACTTCACTAAGACGATGCAACCAACTACAAATAACTCTTCGTCCTTTTGTCTAGACGTCCACATTCTTCGTCTCTCTTGACTCGCCATACGTAACTTCACTAAGATGATGCAACCAACTACAAATAATTCTTCGTACTTTTGGCTAGACTTCCACATTCTTCGTCTCTCTTGACTCGCCATAAGTAACGTCACTAAGACGATGCAACCAACTACAAATAACTCTTCGTCCTTTTAGCTAGACGTCCACATTTTTCGTCTCTCTTGACTCGCCATAAGTAACTTCACTAATACGATGCAACCAACTACAAATGTCACTTCGTCCTTTTGGCTAGACGTCCACATTCTTCGTCTCTCTTGACTCGCCATGAATAACTTCCCTAAGACGATGCAACCAACTACAAATTACACTTCGTCCTTTTAGCTAGACGTCCACATTCTTCGTCTCTCGTGACTCGCCAAAAGTAACTTCACTAAGACGATGCAACCAACTTCAAATAACTCTTCGTCCGTTTGGCTAGACGTCCACATTCTTCGTCCCTCTTGACTCGCCATAAGTAAATTCACTAAGACGATGCAACCAACTGCAAATAACTCTTCGTGCTTTGAGCTAGACGTCCACATTCTTCGTCTCTCTTGACTCGCCATAAATAGCTTCACTAAGACGTTGCAACCAACTACAAATAACTCCTCGTCCTTTTGTCTAGACGTCCACATTCTTCAACTCTCTTGACTCGCCATAAGTAACTTCACTAAGACGATGCAACCAACTGCAAATAACTCTTCGGCCGTTTGGCTAGACTTCCACATTCTTCGTCTTCTTGACTAGGCATAAGTAACTTCACTAAGACGATGCAACCAACTGCAAATAACCTTTGTTCCTTTTGGCTAGAGGTCCACATTCTTCGTCTCTCGCCATGACTCGATGAAACCAAAAAAATAACTTCACGTCCAAGACGATGCAACCAAACAAATAACAACTTCGTCCTTTTAGCTAGACGTCCACATTCTTCGTCTCTCTTGACTCGCCATAAGTAACTTCACTAAGACGATGCAACCAACTGCAAATAACTCTTCGTCCTTTTGGCTAGACGTCCACATTCTTCGTCTCTCTTGACTCGCCATAAGTAACTTCACTAAGACGATGCAACCAACTGAAAATAACTCTTCGTCCTTTGGGCTAGACGTCCACATTCTTCGTCTCTCTTGACCCGCCATGAGTAATTTCGCAAAGACGATGCAACCAACTGCAAATAACTCTTCGGCCGTTTGGCTAGACTTCCACATTCTTCGTCTTTCTTGACTAGCCATCAGTAACTTCACTAAGACGATGCAACCAACTGCAAATAACTCTTCGTCCTTTTGGCTAGACGTCCACATTTTTCGCCTCTCTTGACTCGCCATAAGTAACTTCAGTAAGACGATGCAAACAACTACAAATAACTCTTCGTCCTTTTGGCTAGACGTCCACATTCTTCGTCTCTTGACTCGCCATAAGTAACTTCACTAAGACGATGCAACCAAAAACATTTTATCTCTTCGTCCTTTTGGCAACCAAGACGTCCACATTCTTCGTCCTCTCTTGACTCGCCAAAAGTAACTTCACTAAGACGATGCAACCAACTGCAAATAACTCTTCGTCCTTTTGGCTAGACGTCCACATTCTTCGTCTCTCTTGACTCGCCAAAAGTAACTTCACTAAGACGATGCAACCAACTGCAAATAACTCTTCGTCCTTTTTCGTCTTCGTCTCTTGAGCTAAGACGTCCACATTAACTTCTTCGTCCTCTTGACTCGCCATAACGTAATTCTTCGTCTCTCTTCACTAAGACGATGCAACCAACTGCAAATAACTCTTCGTCCTTTGTGGCTAGACGTCCACATTCTTCGTCTCTCTTGACTCGCCATAAGTAACTTCACTAAGACGATGCAACCAACTGCAAATAACTCTTCGTCCTTTTGGCTAGACGTCCACATTCTTCGTCTCTCTTGACTCGCCATAAGTAACTTCACTAAGACGATGCAACCAACTGCAAATAACTCTTCGTCCTTTTTGGCTAGACGTCCACATTCTTCGTCTCTCTTGACTCGCCATAAGTAACTTCACTAAGACGATGCAACCAACTGCAAATAACTCTTCGTCCTTTTGGCAGACGTCCACATTCTTCGTCTCATTCTTGACTCGCCATAAGTAACTTCACTAAGACGATGCAACCAACTGCAAATAACTCTTCGTCCTTTTAGCCAGGCATTTTCCATTTTCGTCTCTCTTGACTCGCCAAAAGTAACTTCACTAAGACGATGCAACCAACTGCAAATAACTCTTCGTCCTTTTGGCTAGACGTCCACATTTTTCGTCTCTCTTGACCCGCCATAAGTAACTTCACTAAGACGATGCAACCAACTGCAAATAACTCTTCGTCCTTTTGGCTAGACGTCCACATTCTTCGTCTCTCTTGACTCGCCATAAGTAACTTCACTAAGACGATGCAACCAACCACAAATAACTCTTCGTCCTTTTGGCTAGACGTCCACATTCTTCGTCTCTCTTGACTCGCAATAAATAACTTCACTAAGACGATGCAACCAACTACAAATAACTCCACTTCGTCCTTTTCCCAAAGCTAGCAACGTCCACATTCTTCGTCTCTCTTGACTCGCCATAAAGTAACTTCACTAAGACGATGCAACCAACTGCAAAATCTCTTCTTCGTCCTTTTGGCTAGACGTCCACATTCTTCGTCTCTCTTGACTCGCCATAAGTAACTTCACTAAGACGATGCAACCAACTGCAAATAACTCTTCGTCCTTTAGCCAGGCTAGACGTCCACATTCTTCGTCTCTCTTGACTCGCCATAAGTAACTTCACCTAAGACGATGCAACCAACTGAAAATAACTCTTCGTCCTTTTGGCTAGACGTCCACATTCTTCGTCTCTTGACTCGCCATAAGTAACTTCACTAAGACGATGCAACCAACTGCAAATAACTCTTCGTCCTTTTTGGCTAGACGTCCACATTCTTCGTCTCTCTTGACTCGCCATAAGTAACTTCACTAAGACGATGCAACCAACATTTTTTCGCCTGTCAATAACTCTTCGTCCTTTTTGGCTAGAGGTCCACATTCTTCGTCTCTCTTGACTCGCCATAAGTAACTTCACTAAGACGATGCAACCAACTACAAATAACTCTTCGTCCTTTTGGCTAGAGGTCCACATTTTCGTCTCTTGACTCGCCATAATAACTTCACTAAGACGATGCAACCAACTGCAAATAATTCTTCGTCCTTTTGGCTAGACGTCCACATTCTTCGTCTCTCTTGACTCGCCATAAATAACTTCACTAAGACGATGCAACCAACTGCAAATAACTCTTCGTCCTTTAGACGGTCCACATTCTTCGTCTCTTGACTCGCCAGCTTAAATAACTTCACTAAGACGATGCAACCAACTGCAAATAACTCTTCGTCCTTTTGGCTAGACGTCCACATTCTTCGTCTCTCTTGACTCGCCATGAATAACTTCACTAAGACGATGCAACCAACTAAAATAACTCTTCGTTTTTGGCTAGACGTCCACATTCTTCGTCTCTCTTGATTCGCCATAAGTAACTTCACTAAGACGATGCAACCAACTGCAAATAACTCTTCGTCATTTTTTGACGTCCACTAGACGTCCACATTCTTCGTCTCTTGACTCGCCATAAGTATCTTCACTAAGACATATGCAACCAACGATGCAACCAAATAACTCTTCGTCCTTTTGACTAGACGTCCACATGCTTTGTCTCTCTTGACTCGCCATAAGTAACTTCACTAAGACGATGCAACCAACTGAAAATAACTCTTCGTCCTTTGGGCTAGACGTCCACATTCTTCGTCTCTCTTGACCCGCCATGAGTAATTTCGCAAAGACGATGAAACCAAATGCAAATAACTCTTCGTCCTTTTGGCTAGACTTCCAAATTCTTCGTCTCTCTTGACTCACCATAAGTAACGTCACTAAGACGATGCAACCAACTACAAATAACTCTTCGTCCTTTTAGCTAGACGTCCACATTTTTCGTCTCTCTTGACTCGCCATAAGTAACTTCACTAAGACGATGCAACCAACTACAAATATCTCTTCGTCCTTTTGGCTAGACGTCCACATTCTTCGTCTCTCTTGACTCGCCATGAATAACTTCACTAAGACGATGCAACCAAAAACAAATTACACTTCGTCCTTTTAGATAGACGTCCACATTCTTCGTCTCTCTTGACTCGCCAAAAGTAACTTCACTAAGACGATGCAACCAACTTCAAATAACTCTTCGTCCGTTTGGCTAGACGTCCACATTCTTCGTCACTCTTGACTCGCCATAAGTATCTTCACTAAGACGATGCAAGCAACTGCAAATAACTCTTCGTCCTTTTGACTAGACGTCCACATGCTTTGTCTCTCTTGACTCGCCATAAGTAACTTCACTAAGACGTTGCAACCAACTACAAATAACTCTTTTTCGTCCTTTTGTCTAGACGTCCACATTCTTCAACTCTCTTGACTCGCCATAAGTAACTTCACTAAGACGATGCAACCAACTGCAAATAACTCTTCGGCCTTTTGGCCTATTCGTCCTCTTGAGACGTCCACATTCTTCGTCTTCTTGACTAGGCATAAGTAACTTCACTAAGACGATGCAACCAACTGCAAATAACCTTTGTTCCTTTTGGCTAGAGGTCCACATTCTTCGTCTCTCTTGACTCGCCATAGGTAACTTCACTAAGACGATGCAAGCAACTGCAAATAACTCTTCGTCATTTTCGCTAGACGTCCACATTCATCGTCATTCTTGACTCGCCATAAGTAACTTCACTAAGACGATGCAAGCAACTGCAAATAACTCTTCGTCCTTTTGGCTAGAGGTCCACATTTTTTGTCTCTCTTGACTCGCCATGAGTAACTTCACTAAGACGATGCAACCAACTGAAAATAACTCTTCGTCCTTTTGGCTAGACGTCCACATTATTCGTCTCTCTTGAACCGCCATGAGTAATTTCGCTAAGACGATGCAACCAAATGCAAATAACTCTTCGTCCTTTTGGCTAGACTTCCACATTTTTCGTCTCTCTTGACTCGCAATAAGTAACGTCACTAAGACGATGCAACCAACTGCAAATGTCACTTCGTCCTTTTTGGCTAGACGTCCACATTCTTCGTCTCTCTTGACTCGCCATCCCTAAGAATGCAACCAACAACAAACTTCGTCCCTAGAGACGTGATGCAAAAACCAACTAAGACGAAACCAACTTCAAATTCTTCGTCCTTTTAGCTAGACGTCCACATTCTTCGTCTCTCGTGACTCGCCAAAAGTAACTTCACTAAGACGATGCAACCAACTTCAAATAACTCTTCGTCCGTTTGGCTAGACGTCCACATTCTTCGTCTCTCTTGACTCGCCATAAGTAACTTCACTAAGACGATGCAAACAACTGCAAATAACTCTTCGTGCTTTTAGCTAGACGTCCACATTCTTCGTCTCTCTTGACTCGCCATAAGTAACTTCACTAAGACGATGCAAACCAACTGCAAATAACTCTTCGTCCTTTTGGCTAGACGTCAACACATTCTTCGTCTTTTCTCTTGACTCGCCATAAGTAACTTCACTAAGACGATGCAACCAACTGCAAATAACTCTTCGTCCTTTTGGCTAGACGTCCACATTTTCGTCTCTCTTGACTCGCCATAAGTAACTTCACTAAGACGATGCAAACCAACTGCAAATAACTCTTCGTCCTTTTGGCTACAACTTCATTAAGTCCATTATTCTTCGTCTCTTTTGGCTCAGACGCCATACGTAACTTCACTAAGACGATGCAACCAACTCGTTCAAATAATTTTTCTCGTCCTTTTGGCTAAGACGTCCATATTCTTCGTCTAGACGTCTTTACTCAGCTTAAATAACTTCACTAAGACGATGCAACCAACTGCAAATAACTCTTCGTCCTTTTGGCTAGACGTCCACATTCTTCGTCTCTCTTGACTCGCCATAAATAACTTCACTAAGACGATGCAACCAACTACAAAATAACTCTTCGTCCTTTTGGCTAGACGTCCACATTCTTTCGTCTCTCTTGACTCGCCATAAGTAACTTCACTAAGACGATGCAACCAACTGCAAATAACTCTTCGTCCTTTTGGCTAGACGTCCACATTTTTTCGTCTCTCTTGACTCGCCATAAGTAACTTCACTAAGACGATGCAAACCAACTGCAAATAACTCTTCGTCCTTTTGGCTAGATGTCCACATTTTCGTCTTTCTTGACTCGCCATAAGTAACTTCACTAAGACGATGCAACCAACTACAAATAACTCTTCGTCCTTTTGGCTAGATGTCCACATTCTTCGTCTCTCTTGACTCGACATAAGTAACTTCACTAAGATGATGCAACCAACTACAAATAACTCTTCGTCCTTTTGGCTAGATATCCACATTCTTCGTCTCTCTTGACTCGCCATGAGTAACTTCACTAAGACGATGCAACCAACTACAAATAACTCTTCGTCCTTTTGGCTAGACGTCCACATTATTCGTCTCTCTTGACTCGCCATAAGTAACTTCACAAAGACGATGCAACCAACTGCAAATAACAATTCGTCTTTTTGGCTAGACGTCCACATTCGTCGTCTTTCTTGACTCGCCATGAATAACTTCATTAAGACGATGCAACCAATTAACAATTATCTCTTCGTCCTTTCGGCTAGAGGTCCATATTCTTCGTCTCTCTTGACTCGCCATAAGTAACTTCACTAAGACGATGCAACCAATTGCAAATAACTCTTCGTCCTTTTGGCAAGACGTCCACATTTTTCGTCTCATTGACTCGCTATAAGTAACTTCACTGAGACGATGAAACCAACTGAAAATAATTCTACGTCCTTTTGGCTAGACGTCCACATTCTTCGTATCTCTTGACTCGCCATAAGTAACTTCACTAAGACGATGCAACCAACTGCAAATAACTCTTCGTACTTTTGGCTAGACGTCCACATTTTTCGTCTCTCTTGACTCGCCATAAGTAACTTCAGTAAGACGATGCAAACAACTACAAATAACTCTTCGTCCTTTTGGCTAGAGGTCCATATTCTTCGTCTGTCTTGACTCGCCATAAGTAACTTCACTAAGACGATGCAACCAACTACAAATAACTCTTCGTCCTTTTGGCTAGAGGTCCACATTTTTCGTCTCTCTTTACTCGCCATAAATAACTTCACTAACACGATGCAACCAACTGCCAATAATTCTTCGTACTTTTGGCTAGACGTCCACATTATTCGTCTCACTTGCCTCGCCATAAAAAACTTCATTAAGACGATGCAACCAATTGCAAATAACTCTTCGATTTTTGGCTAGATGTCCACATTTTTGTCACTCCTGCCTCGCCATAAGTAACTTCATTAAGACGATGCAAGCAACTGCAAATAACTCTTCGTCCTTTTGGCTAGACGTCCACATTTTTCGTCTCTCTTGACTCGCCATAAGTAACTTCAGTAAGACGATGCAACCAACTACAAAAAATTCTTCGTCCTTTTGGCTAGAGGTCCACATTTTTTGTCTCTCTTGACTCGCCATGAGTAACTTCACTAAGACGATGCAACCAACTGAAAATAACTCTTCGTCCTTTTGGCTAGACGTCCACATTATTCGTCTCTCTTGACCCGCCATGAGTAATTTCGCTAAGAAGATGCAACCAAATGCAAATAACTCTTCGTCCTTTTGGCTAGACTTCCACATTCTTTGTCTCTCTTGCCTCGCCATAAGTAACTTCACTAAGACGATGCAAGCAACTGCAAATAACTCTTCGTCCTTTTGGCTAGACGTCCACATTATTCGTCTCTCTTGACTCGCCATAAGTAACTTCACTAAGACGATGCAACCAACTACAAATAACTCTTCGTTCTTTTAGCTAGACGTCCACATTCTTCGTCTCTCTTGACTCGCCATGAATAACTTCACTAAGACGATGCAACCAACTACAAATAACTCTTCGTCCTTTTGGCTAGACGTCCACATTCTTCGTCTCTCTTGACTCGCCATAAGTAACTTCACTAAGATGCTGCAACCAACTGCAAATAACTCTTCGTCCTTTTGTCTAGACGTCCACATTCTTCGTCTCTCTTGACTCGCCATGAATAACTTCACTAAGACGATGCAACCAACTACAAATAACTCTTCGTCCTTTATGCTAGACGTCTATATTCTTCGTCTCTCTTGACTCGCCATATGTAACTTCACTAAGACTATGCAACCAAATTCAAATAGCTCTTCCTCCTTTTGGCTAGACGTCCACATTCTTCGTCTCTCTTGACTCGCCATAAGTAACTTCACTAAGACGATGCAACCAACTACAAATAACTCTTCGTCGTTTTGGCTAGACGTCCACATTTTTCGTCTCTCTTGACTCGCCATAAGTAACTTCACTAAGATGATGCAACCAACCACAAATAACTCTTCGTCCTTTTGGCTAGACGTCCCACATTCTTCGTCTTTCTTGACTCGCCATAATAACCTCACTTCTTTTTGGCTGACGATGCAACCAACTCCAAATAACTCTTCGTCCTTGTGGCTAGACGTCCACATTCTTCGTCTCTCTTTACTCGCCATAAGTAACTTCACTAAAACGATGCAACCAACTGCAAATAACTCTTCGTCCTTTTGGCTGGACACCCACATTCTTCGTCTCTCTTGACTCGCTATAAGTAACTTCACTAAGACGATGCAACCAACTGCAAATAACTCTTCGTCCTTTTGTCTAGACGTCCACATTCTTCGTCTCTCTTGACTCGCCATAAGTAACTTCACTAAGACGATGCAACCAACTGCAAATAACTCTTCGTCCTTTTGTCTAGACGTCCACATTCTTCGTCACACTTAACTCGCCATGAGTAACTTCACTAAGACGATGCAACCAACTGAAAATATCTCTTCGTCTTTTTGGCTAGACGTCCACATTCTTCGTCTCTCTTGAATCGCAATGAATAACTTCACTAAGACGATGCAACCAACTACAAATAACACTTCGTCCTTTTGGCTAGACGTCCACATAATTCGTCTCTCTTGTCTTGCCATAAGTAACTTCACTAAGACGATTCAACCAACTGCAAATAACTCCTCGTCCTTTTGGCTAGATGTCCACATTATTCGTCTCTCTTGACTCGCCATAAGTAACTTCACTAAGACGATGCAAGCAACTGCAAATATCTCTTCCTCTTTTTGGCTAGACGTCCACATTCTTCGTCTCTCTTGACTCGCCATGAGTAACTTCACTAAGACGATGCAACCAACTACAAATAACTCTTCGTCCTTTTGGCCAGACGTCCACATTATTCGTCTCTCTTGACTCGCCATATGTAACTTCACTAAGACGATGCAACCAACTGCAAATAATTCTTCGTACTTTTGGCTAGACGTCCACATTATTCGTCTCACTTGCCTCGCCATAAAAAACTTCATTAATACGATACAACCAATAGCAAATAACTCATCGACTTTTGGCTAGATGTCCACATTCTTTGTCACTCCTGCCTCGCCATAAGTAACTTCACTAAGACGATCCAAGCAACTGCAAATAACTCTTCGTCTTTTTGGCTAGACGTCCACATTCTTCGTCTCTCTTGACACGCCATAAGTAACTTCACTAAGATGCTGCAACCAACTACAAATAACTCTTCTTCCTTTTGGCTAGACGTCCACATTCTTCGTCTCTCTTGACTCGCCATAAATAACTTCACTAAGACGATGCAACCAACTCCAAATAACTCTTCGTCCTTTATGCTATACGTCTACATTCTTCGTCTCTCTTGTCGCGCCATAAGTAACTTCACTAAGACTATGCAACTAACTGCAAATAACAATTCGTCCTTTTGGCTAGACGTCCACATTCTTCGTCTCTCTTGACTCGCCATGAATAACTTCATTAAAATGATGCAACCAATTAAGAATTTTCTCTTCTTTCCTTTCGGCTAGAGTTCCATATTCTTCGTCTCTCTTGATTCGCCATAAGTAACTTCACTAAGACGATGCAACCAACTGCAAATAATTGTTCGTCATTTTGGCTAGACGTCCACATTCTTCGTCTCTCTTGACTCGCCATAAGTAACTTCACTAAGACGATGCAACGAACTGCAAATAACTCTTCGTCCTTTTGGCTCGACGTCCTCATTCTTCGTCTCTCTTGATTCTCCATGAGTAACTTCACTAAGACGATGCAACCAACTGCAAATAACTCTTCGTCCTTTTGGCTAGACGTCCACATTTTTCGTCTCTCTTGACTCGGCATAAGTAACTTCATTAAGACGATGCAACCAATTAACAATGATCTCTTCGTCCTTTCGGGTAGAGGTCCATATTCTTCGTCTCTCTTGACTCGCCATAATTATCTTCACTCAGACGATGCAACCAACTGCATATAACTCTTGGTCATTTTGGCTAGACGTCCACATTCTTCCTCTCTCGTGACTCGCCGTCAGTAACTTCACTAAGACGATGAACCCAACTGAAAATATCTCTTCGTCCTTTTGGCTAGACGTCCACATTCTTCGTATCTCTTGACTCGCCATAAGTAACTTCACTAAGACGATGCAACCAACTGCAAATAACTCTTCGTCCTTTTGTCTAGACGTCCACATTTTTCGTCTCTCTTGACTCGGCATAAGTAACTTCAGTGAGACGATGCAAACAATTACAAATAACTCTTCGTCCTTTTGGCTAAAGGTCCATATTCATCTTCTGTCTTGACTCGCCATAAGTATCTTCACTAAGAAGATGCAACCAACTACAAATAACTCTTCGTCCTTTTGGCAAGAGGTCCACATTTTTCGTCTATCTTTACTCGCCATAAATAACTTCACTAACACGATGCAGCCAACTGCAAATAATTCTTCGTACTTTTGGCTAGACGTCCACATTATTCGTCTCTCTTGCCTCGCCATAAATAACTTCACTAAGACGATGCAACCAATTGCAAATAACTCTTCGGCATTTGGCTAGATGTCCACATTCTTTGTCTCTCTTGCCTCGCCATAAGTAACTTCACTAAGACGATGCAAGCAACTGCAAATAACTCTTCGTCCTTTTGGCTAGACGTCCACATTATTCGTCTCTCTTGACTCGCCATAAGTAACTTCGCTAAGACGATGCAACCAACTACAAATAACTCTTCGTTCTTTTAGCTAGACGTCCACATTCTTCGTCTCTCTTGACTCGCCATGAATAACTTCACTAAGACGATGCAACCAACTACAAATAACTCTTCGTCCTTTTGGCTAGACGTCCACATTCTTCGTCTCTCTTGACTCGCCATAAGTAACTTCACTCAGACGATGCAACCAACTGCAAATAACTCTTCGTCTTTTTGGCTAGACGTCCACATTCTTCGTCTCTCTTGACTCGCCATGAGTAACTTCACTAAGATGCTGCAACCAACTAAAATAACTCTTCGTCCTTTTGGCTAGACGTCCACATTCTTCGTCTCTCTTGATTCGGCATAAGTAGCTTCAATAAGACGATGCAAGCAACTGCAAATAACTCTTCGACCTTTTGGCTAGACGTCCACATTCTTCGTCTCTCTTGACCCGCCATGAGTAATTTCGCTAAGACGATGCAACCAAATGCAAATAACTCTTCGTCCTTTTGGCTAGATGTCCACATTCTTTGTCTCTCCTGCCTCGCCATAAGTAACTTCACTAAGACGATGCAAGCAACTGCATATAACTCTTCGTCCTTTTGGCTATACGTCCTCATTCTTCGTCTCTCTTGACTCGCCATAAGTAACTTCACTAAGACGATGCAACCAACTACAAATAAATCTTCGTCCTTTTGGCTAGACGTCCACATTCTTCGTCTCTCTTGACTCGCCATAAGTAACTTCACTAAGACGATGCAACCAACTGCAAATAACTCTTCGTCATTTTGGCTAGACGTCCACATTATCGTCTCTCTTGACTCGCCATAAGTAACTTCACTAAGACGATGCAACCAACTACAAATAACTCTTCGTCCTTTTGGCTAGACGTCCACATTCTTCGTCTCTCTTGTCTCGCCATGAGAAACTTCACTCAGACGATGCAACCAACTGCAAATAACTCTTCGTCTTTTTGGCTAGACGTCCACATTCTTCGTCTCTCTTGACTCGTCATAAGTAACTTCACTAAGATGCTGCAACCAACTGCAAATAACTCTTCGTCCTTTTGTCTAGACGTCCACATTCTTCGTCTCTCTTGACTCGCCATGAATAACTTCACTAAGACGATGCAACCAACTACAAATAACTCTTCGTCCTTTATGCTAGACGTCTACATTCTTCGTCTCTCTTGACTCGCCATATGTAACTTCACTAAGACTATGCAACCAACTTCAAATAGCTCTTCCTCTTTTTGGCTAGACGTCCACATTCTTCGTCTCTCTTGACTCGCCATAAGTAACTTCACTAAGACGATGCAACCAACTACAAATAACTCTTCGTCCTTTTGGCTAGACGTCCACATTCTTCGTCTCTCTTGACTCGCCATAAGTAACTTCACTAAGATGATGCAACCAACTACAAATAACTCTTCGTCCTTTTGGCTAGACGTCCACATACTTCGTCTTTCTTGACTCGCCATAATAACCTCACTATGACGATGCAACCAACTCCAAATAACTCTTTGTCCTTTTGGCTAGACGTCCACATTCTTCGTCTCTCTTTTCTCGCCATAAGTAACTTCACTAAAACGATGCAACCAACTGCAAATAACTCTTCGTCCTTTTGGCTGGACACCCACATTCTTCGTCTCTCTTGACTCGCTATAAGTAACTTCACTAAGACGATGCAACCAACTGCAAATAACTCTTCGTCCTTTTGTCTAGACGTCCACATTATTCGTCTCTCTTGATTCGCCATAAGTAACTTCACTAAGACGATGCAACCAACTGCAAATAACTCTTCGTCCTTTTGTCTAGACGTCCACATTCTTCGTCTCTCTTGACTCGCCAAGAATAACTTCATTAAGACGATTCAATAACTCTTCGTCCTTTTGGCTATACGTCCATATTCTTCGTCTCACTTGACTCGCTATAAGTAACTTCACTGAGACGTTGAAACCAACTGAAAATATCTCTTCGTCCTTTTGGCTAGACGTCCACATTCTTCGTATCTCTTGACTCGCCATAAGTAACTTCACTAAGACGATGCAACCAACTGCAAATAACTCCTCGTCATTTTGGCTAGACGTCCACATTTTTCGACTCTCTTGACTCGGCATAAGTAACTTCAGTAAGACGATGCAAGCAACTACAAATAACTCTTCGTCCTTTTGGCTAGAGGTCCATATTCTTCGTCTGTCTTGACTCGCCATAAGTAACTTCACTAAGACGATGCAACCAACTACTAATAACTCTTCGTCCTTTTGTCTAGAGGTCCACATTTTTTGTCTCTCTTTACTCGCAATAAATAATTCACTAAGACGATGCAACCAACTGCAAATAATTCTTCGTACTTTTGGCTAGACGTCCACATTATTCGTCTCTCTTGCCTCGGCATAAGTAACTTCACTAAGACGATGCAACCAACTACAAATAACTCTTCGTCCTTTTGGCTAGACGTCCACATTCTTCGTCTCTCTTGACTCGCCATAAGTAACTTCACTAAGACGATGCAACCAACTACAAATAACTCTTCGACCTTTTGTCTAGACGTCCACATTCTTCGTCTCTCTTGACTCGCCATAAGTAACGTCACTAAGACGATACAACAAACTACAAATAACTCTTCTTCCTTTTAGCTAGACGTCCACATTCTTCGTCTCTCTTGACTCGCCATGAATAACTTCACTAAGACGATGCAACCAATTACAAATAACTCTTCGTCTTTTGGCTAGACGTCCACATTCTTCGTCTCTCTTGACTCGCGATATGTAACTTCACTAAGACTATGCAACCAACAGCAAATAACTCTTCGTTTTTTTGGCTCGACGTCCACATTATTCGTCTCTCTTGACTCGCCATAACTAACTTCACTAAGACGATGCAACCAACTACAAATAACTCTTCGTCCTCTTGGCTAGACGTCCATATTCTTCGTCTCTCTTGACTCGCCATAAGTAACTTCACTAAGACGATGCAACCAACTTCAAATAACTCTTCGTCCTTTTGGCTAGACGTCCACATTCTTCGTCTCTCTTGACTCGCCATAAGTAACTTCACTAAGATGATGCAACCAACTACAAATAACTCTTCGTCCTTGTGGCTAGACGTCCACATTCTTCGTCTCTCTTGACACGCCATAAATAACTTCACTAAGACGATGCAACCAACTACAAATAACTCTTCGTCCTTTTGGCTAGACGTCTACATTCTTCGTCTTTCTTGACTCGCCATAAGTAACTTCACTAAGACGATGCAACCAACTGCAAATAACTCTTCGTCCTTTTGGCTAGACGTCTACATTCTTCGTCTCACTTGACTCGCCATGAGTAACTTCACTAAGACTATGCAACCAACTGCAAATAACTCTTCGTTCTTTTGGCTATACGTCCACATTCTTCGTCTCTCTTGACTCGCCATAAGTAACTTCACTAAGACGATGCAACCAACTGCAAATAACTCTTCGTCCTTTTGGCTAGACGTCCATATTCTTCGTCTCTCTTGACTCGCCATAAGTAACTTCACTAAGACGATGCAACCAACTGCAAATAATTGTTCGTCATTTTGGCTAGACTTCCACATTCTTCGTCTGTCTTGACTCGCCATAAGTAACTTCACTAAGACGAGGCAACCAACTGCAAATAACTCTTCGTCCGTTTGGCTAGACTTCCACATTCTTCGTCTCTCTTCACTCGGCATAAATAACTTCACTAAGACGATGCAACCAACTACAAATAACTCTTCGTCCTTTTGGCTAGACGTCCACATTCTTCGTCTTTCTTGACTCGCCATAAATAACTTCACTAAACGATGCAACCAACTGCAAATAACTCTTCGTCCTTTTGGCTACACGTCCACATTTTTCGTCTCTCTTGACTCGCCATAAGTAACTTCACTAAGACGATGCAACCAACTGCAAATAACTCTTCGTCCTTTTGGCTAGACGTCCACATTCTTCGACTCTCTTGACTCGCCATAAGTAACTTCACTAAGACGATGCAACCAACTGCAAATAACTCTTCGTCCTTTTGTCTAGACGTCCACATTTTTCGTCTGTCTTGACTCGCCATAAGTAACTTCACTAAGACGATGCAACCAACTGCAAATAACTCTTCCTCCTTTTGTCTAGACGTCCACATTCTCCGTCTCTCTTGACTCGCCATAAGTAACTTCACTAAGATGATGCAACCAACTGCAAATAAATCTTCGTCCTTTTGGCTCGACTTCCACATTCTTCGTCTCTCTTGACTCGCCATATGTAACGTCACTAAGACGATGCAACCAACTACAAATAACTCTTCGTCCTTTTAGCTAGACGTCCACATTCTTCGTCTCTCTTGACTCGCCATGAATAACTTCACTAAGACGATGCAACCAACTACAAATAACTCTTCGTCCTTTTGGCTAGACGTCCACATTCTTCGTCTCTCTTGACTCGCCATAAGTAACTTCCCTAAGACGATGCAACCAACTGCAAATAACTCTTCGTTTTTTTGGCTAGAGGTCCTCATTCTTCGTCTCTCTTGACTCGGCATAAATAACTTCACTAAGACGATGCAACCAACTACAAATATTTCTTTCTCCTTTTGGCTAGACGTCCACATTCTTCCTCTCTCTTGACTCGCCATAAGTAACTTCACTAAGACGATGCAACCAACTACAAGTAACTCTTCGTCCTTTTGGCTAGACGTCCACATTCTTCGTCTCTCTTGACTCGGCATAAATAACTTCACTCAGACGATGCAACCAACTGCAAATAATTCTTCGTCCTTTTGGCTGAACGTCCACATTCTTCGTCTCCTCTTGACTCGCCATAAGTAACTTCACTAAGACGATGCAACCAACTACAAATAACTCTTCGTCCTTTTAGCTAGACGTCCACATTCTTCGTCACTCTTGACTCGCCATGAATAACTTCACTAAGACGATGCAACCAACTACAAATAACTCTTCGTCCTTTTGGCTAGACGTCCACATTCTTCGTCTCTCTTGACTCGCCATAAGTAACTTCCCTAAGACGATGCAACCAACTGCAAATAACTCTTCGTTTTTTTGGCTAGACGTCCACATTTTTCGTCTCTCTTGACTCGCCATAAGTAACTTCACTAAGACGATGCAACCAACTGCAAATAACTCTTCGTCCTTTTGGCCATACGTCCACATTCTTCGTCTCTCTAAATAACTTTCGCCATATGTAACTTCACATTCCACTAAGATGATGCAACCAACTACAAATAACTCTTCCTCCTTTTGGCTAGACGTCCACATTCTTCGTCTCTCTTGACTCGCCATAAATAACTTCACTAAGACGATGCAACCAACTACAAATAACTCTTCGTCCTTTTGGCTAGACGTCTACATTCTTCGTCTCTCTTGACTCGCCATAAGTAACTTCACTATGACTATGCAACCAACTGCAAATAACTCTTCGTTCTTTTGGCTAGAGGTCCTCATTCTTCGTCTCTCTTGACTCGGCATAAATAACTTCACTAAGACGATGCAACCAACTACAAATATTTCTTTCTCCTTTTGGCTAGACGTCCACATTCTTCGTCTCTCTTGACTCGCCATAAATAACTTCACTAAGATGATGCAACCAACTACAAATGACTCTTCGTCCTTTTGGCTAGACGTCTACATTCTTCGTCTCTCTTGACTCGCCATAAGTAACTTCACTATGACTATGCAACCAACTGCAAATAACTCTTCGTTCTTTTGGCTAGAGTTCCACATTCTTCGTCTCTCTTGACTCGGCATAAATAACTTCACTAAGACGATGCTACCAACAGCAAATATTTCTTTCTCCTTTTGTCTAGACGTCCACATTCTTCCTCTCTATTGACTCGCCATAATTAACTTCACTAAGACGATGCAACCAACTACAAGTAACTCTTCGTCCTTTTGGCTAGACGTCCACATTCTTCGTCTCTCTTGACTCGGCATAAATAACTTCACTAAGACGATGCAACCAACTGCAAATAATTCTTCCTCCTTTTGGCTAGACGTCCACATTCTTCGTCTCTGTTGACTCGCTATAAGTAACTTCACTAAGACGATGCAACCAACTACAAATAACTCTTCGTCCTTTTGGCTAGACGTCCACATTCTTCGTCTCTCTTGACTCGCCAAAAGTAACTCCACTAAGACGATGCAACCAGCTACAAATAACTCTTTGTCCTTTTGGCTAGACGTCCACATTCTTCGTTTCTCTTGTCTCGCCATAAATAACTTCACTAAGACGATGCAACCAACTACTAATAACTCTTCGTCCTTTTCGCTAGACGTCTACATTCTTCGTCTCTCTTGACTCGCCATAAATAACTTCACTAAGACGATGCAACCAACTGCAAATAACTCTTCGGCCTTTTGGCTAGACGTCCACATTCTTCGTCTCTCTTGATTCGCCATAAATAACTTCACTAAGACGATGCAAGCAACTGCATATAACTCTTCGTCCTTTTGGCTAGACGTCCACATTCTTCGTCTCTCTTGTCTCGTCATAAGTAACTTCACTAAGACGATGCAACCAACTGCAAATAACTCTTCCTCCTTTTGGCTAGACCTCCACATTCTTCGTCTCTCTTTACTCGCTATAAGTAACTTCACTAAGACGATGCAACCAACTCCAAATAACTCTTCGTCCTTATGGCTAGACGTCCACATTCTTCGTCTCTCTTGACTCGCCATAAGTAACTTCACTAAGACGATGCAACCAACTGCAAATAACTCTTCGTCCTTTTGGCTTGACGTCCACATTCTTCGTCTCTCTTGACTCGCCATAAATAACTTCACTAAGACGATGCAAGCAACTGCAAATAACTCTTCGTCCTTTTGGCTAGACCTCCACATTCTTCGTCTCTCTTGACTCGCCATAAGTAACTTCACTAAGACGATGCAACCAATTGCAAATAACTATTCCTCATTTTGGTTAGACGTCCACATTCTTCGTCTCTCTTGACTAGCTATAAGTAGCTTCACTAAGACTATGCAACCAACTACACATAACTCTTCGTCCTTTTGACTAGACGTCCACATTCTTCGTCTCTCTTGACTCGCCAAAAGTAACTTCACTAAGATGATGCACCCAACTGAAAATAACTCTTTGTCCTTTTGGCTCGACGTCCACATACTTCGTCTTTCTTGACTCGCCATAAGTAACTTCCCTAAGACGATGCAACCAACTGCAAATAACTCTTCGTCCTTTTGGCTAGACGTCCACATTCTTCGTCTCTCTTGACTCGCCATAAGTAACTTCACTAAGACGATGCAACCAACTGCAAATAACTCTTCGTCCTTTTGGCTAGACGTCCACATTCTTCGTCTCTCTTGACTCGCCATAAGTAACTTCACTAAGACGATGCAACCAACTGCAAATAACTCTTCGTCCTTTTGGCTAGACGTCCACATTCTTCGTCTCTCTTGACTTGCCATAAGTTACTTCACTATGACGATGCAACCAACTGCAAATAACTCTTCGTCCTTTTGGCTAGACGTCCACATTCTTCGTCTCTCTTGACTCGCCATAAATAACTTCACTAAGACGATGCAAGCAACTGCAAATAACTCTTCGTCCTTTTGGCTAGACGTCCACATTCTTCGTCTCTCTTGACTCGCCATAAGTAACTTCACTAAGACGATGCAACCAACTGCAAATAACTCTTCGTCCTTTTGGCTAGACGTCCACATTCTTCGTCTCTCTTGACTTGCCATAAGTTACTTCACTATGACGATGCAACCAACTGCAAATAACTCTTCGTCCTTTTGGCTAGACGTCCACATTCTTCGTCTCTCTTGACTCGCCATAAGTAACTTCACTATGACGATGCAACCAACTACAAATAACTCTTCGTCCTTTTGGCTAGACGTCCACATCAATCCGATAAAATTTTCAGCAGTTAATTCAATGCCTGACCAAAAATCTGAGACGACTGGACTTTCTCACTACTTTGAACCTGAACATAAAAAAAGATAAAAACACAACAAATACTACACACTTACAACACCAAAAATCCACACTGAGTACTCCTTTCTATCTGTGCGCACCTACACCTCGTGTTAACGAGTTCCTTTTTCTAGAACCTTATAAAAACCTTTTTCCCGCCTTGTCCATCTTGCCTTCCTGTTTTGGCGCGGAACATTTCCTCTGATCTCCTACAACGAGATACCTACTTGTTTTCCATTTAATAAAATTACACATGTTTTGCATCCTGACGCCTTTGTTATTCTATTCAGTCTATCTCGTTAATATTTATAATTTATGCATTTGTTGATTGACCCCTTTCCTCTCACTGTTCATTCACGCATTTTTTTTTATACTTTGTTTGTGAACTCGGTAGTTTTTTCGTGGTGTATATCCACTTTGTAATAAACCAGCACTGCACCCTACCAGGTCTGCAACAATCCCGTATACATTTTATTCATTAATGAATAAGTACTGAACATTTCTTTTGACTCTGATAATTCCCTGATTTTGGCATTCTCTTTAAAACTGGGGGTAACGATTTTTTTGCTTTTATTTTGGAAAAAAATACACCCATTTTGATGGTACTTATAAATAACCACATTTATAGTTCCTTCAATTTTGCCAATTGTAAATGAAGACTAATGTGGTAAAAGGCACCGACATTTGGTATTTCATCCATTCAAATTTGTTCGAAAAGATAAGTAATTACCGTTGAAAAAAAAAAAGGATAATTCAGTGACGTGACATGGTGTAAGAAAAAAGAACAAAACTAAACCTTTGAGATTTAAACCTCAAAAAAGAAAAGAGGATTGAGAAGACATTTTTTCACGTAGAGTAGACGCTACAATCCCTGATTTACAGATTTGTTGAAGTTTGTCTCTTAGAGCAGTCTTTTCGTAAATGCTACTCGTTTAAAGCCAACATAGGAAAGATGAAGAAAGATTCAAACGTGGCGCGCAGATCGGGACGAAGCAGGTTTAGTAAGGGTCCTTTCTTTTCAGCCAGTCACAGGGATTGTTGTAACAATACCAAAGGGCCCGTTCAAAGGGTGTTACTCCGAAAGACTCGTAATAATTTCAATATGAGTAAAGTAACATAATTTTGACTCCACTCTTAATCAACCTAAAGAACAAATGCTAAGAAAATTATTAAATATAACATTTCATGAGTGAAAATATTTCTCGTATTATCTCTTTTAAATACTTAATCATTTTGTTGTAACCGTTGGAATCAGAAAGTATTTAAAGGAGATAATACGAGAAATATTTTGGATGAGAAGGGAATGAGTTTTCCGGTTATCAACCGTTAAAAGTTGGAGCAACATACAAAAACTCAAAAATAGATAATATCGAACTTGTTTGTCTAAAACAAACACAAAACTAGACAAAACTTTTCCTTAATATGAAGTTAATTCTTTTCAATTATAATTTTACACGGCAGTACCAACTTCTGAAAGTTTTCCCCTCTGCATTCAATATCAGCCTACATCCCAGGGGTGGCATAACTGACTTTATAACAAACCTAATTTTTAAAAAGTGTGGGCAAAATGGCGGGGTTTTTATTCTAGTCATAAATTTTTTTAATTCGTTGTTCATCGAAAATATGAACCAGATTACTCTCTTGCCCGTCAACGATCAGATTTGTTTTCATAACTTCCGCCTTATCGTACATTTGACCCTTAAAAAGAGTTCGTTCTCATTTAAATTTCCCAATTCGTTTTCGTCTGCGAAAGTACTACTCAGACCTATCCCTCTCCTTGTTAACGATATTTGTTTTCTTAAATTCCCAAGGAAGAGATAAAATTATTTCTCAATTCGTTTCATCCGCATACCCGATTTTTGATAAAGAGAAAATAAAATTTTGAGCAAATCGTCCCTTGCGTAGGAGAAAGGAAATCCAAATGGCCCCTTTCACACTTCCATATTATCAGGAAAAATGTCTCCCCCTCTCTCTCTATCTATCTTCCAGCTCATGCTTAACATTTAACCACGTCATGGTCTCAGTGCCATGCCTTTATCCATCGAGTATTTTTGACAATACATGTAAGTAAGCAAATGCAAGGTTCCCACTAAAGAAAGAGAACCCTCTAAATTCAGATGAAGGCGAGGATATAATTTAAATAAATGAACTGCACTCTTATTATATTTGGTAACAGTTCTTATTTTAGTACAACTCGCCCCTTTTCCACTGAGTACGCAATGTCCGACCCAGGGATTGAACTCACACCAAATTCATGAAACAGCACTTGTCATGTGAGACAATAGCCTAGTGGATTAAGTGAGCAGTACTAAAATAGACGATATATCTCTAGACATAAGCAGTGGGACGAGAACAATCTATCATCGTAGATTAAATAAAGGGCACCGTTAGAAATTCTCTGTAGGTTACTCCTATCGACATATACCTGATGAAGCCTGGCGGGCACAACGACCGAAACTTTGTGAAAACAGCAACAGGGGACAATAGTTGGCATATAACTCTTCATCCCAGAAAATCGGACAAAAATGATGGCCGACATTCCCTACATTTTTTTACCCGTGCTGACAACACTAGGCCAGTAATAGTGAAATTTTATTATTTTTAATTAAGTTGTTGTGCTCTGTGGAAGTTACCAATGTAGGGCTTTACTTTGGTGGTTATCTTCGGATAACGTCCTTAATTCAAATATACACCAATTTATGACCTTTAAAAATGCATGCAAATGTAATTATTACTAAGATATATATTGCATATACTGATAAAAATTTATATCTCTTAAGATAAAATATACAATATTCAAAGAGTTCATAAGTTCATATCAGAAAGTTCTCGTGTTGAACGTCTATGTTCTAAGAGAGAGAGAGAGAAGAGAAAAGAGTCTTAGTAAATGTGTATGTATGTATGTATGTAACTATCTCATTGATAGCAGTAATCCTTTCGATTCTCTGCGGGGTTTTTAGGTGTCCGAAAAATGTAGGGCATGGGAGAATGGACGAAATTATTTAATCGTCTGGCCGTCACTGTCTGTTTTTACACTTTTTCCGAGACAAAGGAATTCATTCCAGAATTATTTCTTGATTTCTGATTGGTTCACAAATGTGACTCATTTGACTTGCCCTTTCTCTTCACCTTACATTTAGGAATGATAACCTAATGGCCTCTTTTATTTCTTTATTTTGTTTATCTTTTTGTTTTTATTTTTTATGGCAAACGAAAATGATATGGCAACTTTTAGTTTTCTATTTTTTATTTTTTATTGGCAAATTATAGCACTTTTTTCCAGAGAATTGTTGGCTACATATTTAACAAACAATTTATATACATACCCGAAGGTAGAAACTTTGTGATATATAAAAAAAACTTTAAAAAAATTTGAATATGTAGCCAACAATTCTCTGAAAAAAAAGTGCTATAATTTGTTTTAGTTTTGGTTAATTCCGCTGAGAAAAACGAAATAGATTTTCTTACCAAATCGATTTCCTGTTAATAGGAGTAGGTAGGCTTTCCTACCGCAGGGTCAACACTCCTCCCGCTTCTCTTGGACATGAGTAGAGGTTACGCCTTGTTTCTTGTTTAGGAAGGGGTCCCCGGTACTCTCTCTCTCTCTCTCTCTCTCTCTCTCTCTCTCTCTCTCTCTCTCTCTCTCTCTCTGGCCTCTGTATTAGTGCAGCTCTGTTTCTCCCGTGATGTGTGCAGTCTGTGACATCACCTCTTCATTCTGAGGGTACACGGTTGACAGTTCTCTGGTTGCTGTTTCCGATTGGTAGTTAGGAGCCCTAACTCTTGCGTAGCATCTTGAGCGGCCGCTCTGATCGACAGTTGTATAATACCGGGGTGTTTGTAATGCCATGTCGCGCATGGAAAGGTGTCCCTGCAGTCACCTCCAGTGGGCAGCCCTGAGGCCACATTATGATGCAGGTGTACCAACTCCTCTCTGCCCACGTCACGGTCGAAACTGTCTACTTCTTTTACTTCGGGCCTTCTCATCTTCCAACGAAAATTCAACATGACTGACAAAGACCGAAAAAGTAACCCTAAACCAGCCACTCATAAATCACCTAAACCCCTCAACATTTCATTCTCCAACATCCGTGGCATTAGAACAAACTTCTGCAGTATGGAACCCTTCCTCATTGCAAATTGCCCGGATATACTGGCTATCTGTGAGACTAACCTTGTCTCGTCTATCCCCTCCTCTGATCTATCTATCCCAGGCTACCTTCCTCCCCTCAGGAAAGACTCTATAACCCACATGCACGGTCTTGGTGTCTACGTCAAGGACCATCTCCCTCTGGCCAGAGGGTTGTCTCTCGAATCGCCAGACCAGTCGTACATGTGTCTCCGACTATCTCTTCTCAATGCGGTAAGCTATCTCTTCTTCCTTTACCGCTCTCCATCCTCTCAAGACTGGGATACTCGATAGCATTTCTGACAGCATAGACAAGGCCCTCTCCCTCCACCCGTTTGCCCACATATTTGTGTTTGGCGACTTTAACGCCCATCATACCATGTGGCTTAAAAATGCTACTACTGACCACGCAGGCATTCAAACGCTCAATTTTTCAGTCTCTCAATCCCTCACGCAGATAGTTAACTTCCCCCTCGTTTTTGGAAGAAAAGAAAGCCTCTCTTTAATCTGTGTTTTACCTCCATCCCCGAGTCCTGAAAGCGCCACGCAACTCTGCCCTCTTGGTAACTCTGATCATGCGGTAGTATTTGTTAACATCTCCTTCAACTCCAAAAAAAAAAAAGAACCTCCTCT
Source organism: Acanthosepion pharaonis (assembly GCA_903632075.3). NCBI lineage: Eukaryota > Metazoa > Mollusca > Cephalopoda > Sepiida > Sepiidae > Acanthosepion > Acanthosepion pharaonis. The sequence continues at coordinate 108,616 of CAHIKZ030002653.1, forward strand.
CTCTCTCTCTCTCTCTCTCTCTCTCTCTCTCTCTCTCTTCGTTCTACTATCAACGAGCTGACTAGGACGCGTTCCGTGATTTCCTCCGCGATGTCTCCTGGGATCGTGTCTTTACGCTCCCCATTCAAGAATGTGCTTCTGAGGTCTCATCCTGGGTTAAAGCTGGAATCGACGCTTTCATCCCCTCAAGGAAATATAGGCTCAAGTCGCGCTCCTCCCCCTGGTTCTCCGCTGCTTGCTCAGCCGCCATCGCCCATAGGAACCACTTCTTTCACCTATTCCGTAGCGATATGTCTGACTGCAATAGACGTCTCTTTGCCTCCCCCCGTAATGAGTGTAAACGTGTCCTCAACGATGCTAAGTCACCATTTGCTGCTCGGATGAAGGAGCGTATTGCATCTCGCAAATTTGGCTCCAAAGATTATTGGCGTCTCTGCAAGAGCGTATTGAACAATTACAAACCCTCTATACATCCATTGTTCAACCAGTTCAAAGTTCTGACCTCCTGCCGGCAAGGCTGAATGCTTTGCACGGAAATTTTCATTCAACTCAACGCTCGACTTCCCTCTTAGAACTGAAGCCCTATTGAGTGAGTTACACATAACCCCTTCATTGGTATTGGGCGTTATCTCCAATTTAGACCCCAACAAGGCTAGTGGTGGAGATGGGATACCAGCCATTGTCTTGAAGAAATGCGCGCCTGAACTGGCGCCCGCCCTTTCTAAACTATACAACTACTGTCTCAAGGAATCTTGTTTTCCTGACTGCTGGAAGTCCTCTTCGGTTGTTCCTGTCTTCAAGAACTCTGGCGACCCCTCTGACCCTTCTAACTACCATCCTATCAGTCTCCTACCCCTCTTCGGCAAAGTCTTCGAAGCCCTAATCAATACCGAGGTGGTTAACCACCTCACATCCCATGATCTGCTCTCAGACAAGCAATATGGCTTCCGCTTTGCCCGATCTACAGCTAATGTGCTTATGGCCATCGCTGAAACTGTCTACCGAGCTCTTCAAAATAACGGGGAAGCTCGTGCCGTGGCCCCAGACATCTCCAAAGCATTTGATAGGGTTTGGCATGCCGGCCTTCTTCGCAAGCTCCAGGGTTATGGCATTACGGGTCGATTGTTTGACCTAATACAATCATTCATGTCAAACCGTGAATTGAAGGTCGTTCTCAACGGATTCTCCTCCAGTTCCTATCCCACGAACGCAGGTGTTCCTCTTATCATAGGCACCACTCTATTCCTTATCTACATAAATGACCATCCTGACGCCATAAATTCCCAAGTTGGCATCTACGCGGATGACACCACAATTTATTCCTGCCTCAAAAACAAATCTAGTGTCGCTGACAAAAATAACCTGGCCGTGCGTCTCGAAAAGGACCTCCAATCGGTTGTGAACTGGGGCAGGAATTGGCTGGTCAACATTAATGCTTCAAAAACAAAACTGCTCTCTATTAATCACCACAGAGATTCTTCCCTGCCCTCCATTAGAATGTCTGACGCTCAACTTCTCGAGAGCACCTCTCTGCGGCTGCTTGGTCTCACGTTGACTGCTGACCTGAGATGGAACAAATACATTGAGTCAATTGCTTCGTCCACCACAAGGAAATTTGGCTCCCTGTGCCGCGCCAGGAATTTTTTCTCCCCGGAATCGATCCTCCAGATCTACAAATCAACAATTCGCCCTTGCATGGAGTATTGCTGCTTTATATGGTCTGGAGCCCCTTCTGTTTGCCTCGGGGTTCTTGATAGGCTCCAGAGGCGGATATGCCCTGATCTGGCATCTCGTCTACAGTCACTTTCTCACAGACGCGCCGTCGCCTCTCTTTGTCTGTTTTACAAATACTTTCATGGCAATTGCTCCGAGGAGCTGCATTCGCTGGTTCCCAGACTTCAAGCGCCCGACGAGGCTAGCATCCTGCTCTCACCCCTTCACTGTCGAAACTCCTAATTGTAGCCGTCTCTTCTACTCCAATAGCTTCATGGCTCGCACCTCTCGTCTGTGGAACTCCCTTCCCTATTCCAGTTTCCCTGGGAGCTATAGTCTCCAGCTATTCAAATGTAATGTCAATCGACATCTCCAGTTGCCTTGATCTATCCACTACCCTTCTCCACATCCTTTCTTCTATCACTCCTATCTGATCTTGCTCCAAATTTTCTGTAACCCCTTGCATCCGAGTGGCTTCCCGCCTTGCTTGTCGGGTCTTTAGGAGTCGGAAATTCAAAGATGGACTTTACTTTGGCTGGGCAATGAGATGTGAGTCGGTCACCGAGGAATGTTAGTTCTCGCACAGCGATTTGGCACGTGTCTCCGTTCAGGGACACGTTATTGCGCCAACATGTGCTTGGCAATTTAGAAGTGTGAGTGAATGTCTCCTCCCCATATGACTATATCATCCATTGATGTTTCAATGTTCTTCATGCTTTCAAACACATTCCTTATCATTCTGTGGTATTTCTGGCATGTGGGGTATTCCAAATGGTAATCTCAGGTATCTATACCTGCCGAAAGATGTAATGAAATTACATAGTTTTTAACTTTCTTCGCCCAGTTTTAAATACCAGAATCCTTTTGAGCAGTCTATTTGGAGAATATTGTGGCACCTGATATTTTCTCCATTATTTCTTCACGTGTTTGTATCTTGAAGTGCTCATGTAATATTGCTTTGTTAAGGTCATGAGTGTCGAGGCAAATACACAGCTTGTCATTGGGCTTATGAACAATATGCATGGCCTTTACCCATTCTGTTGGCTCAGTTACTTTTCTTATCGCTGCGGCCTTTTCCATACCTTCAAGTTCCATTTTAATTTATTTTTGCATTGTGAACTGTATTTCCCTGCATAATTCAATAACGGTTGTGCAACGTTTATGTTAATCTTTATAGGCACCCTAGACTTTCGAATAAATCTTTGTATTCTGTCAGTACTTCATTTTTATCGGAGTTATTGATATTTATTCATTCTTTTGATTAGTTTTAGTTGGTTTTGCAAAAGTGTTTTTCTAATATGGTTGTACGTTCTTTGGCGTTATAATAAACTTTAATTTTATGTGATTGCATACTTTTTCTCTCGGTTGTTATGTTCACCTTACCGGATACTGGGTCTATGTCCCCTGTATATAACATTATTTTTTTATTTTTTGCTGGGTTTGGTTTTCATTTTGTTTAAATAATTTAGCGGAACGATGTTGACGTCGCTCCTGTGTCACATTTTAGTGGCACTCGACTAAATAAGTTTACTGTTTAGTATGATTTAGGTGTCGCACGTGCTTTCTCTATCCTATCAACTACACACGAATGATAGTAGTAGTTTTCGATTTCTGTCCATGTTTTTAAAATGTCTTACCCTTAGGCACTTCCTAAACGCATGTGTGATACCCACACATCTGCCAAATTCTGGTTTTTCTTTCCTTTTTATTCGCGCATATTTCCTTGTGTCCAGCTATATTTTCGTGTTTGTCGTGATTTGTGGGTGGAATGGAACGCGCTTACTGGAAATTTTTTGAAAACATCTAGGCATGATTTCACCATTAATTTACGATTTTGAGATTTCCTTTGTTTTAAAACTTGTTTAACCTTTAACTAGAACATTTTTGATAATCGAATATGTGAAATGTTGTTCTTCGTATAAGATCACGGGTGAATATATAGAACCTATTGAGTTTGGTTGAAACCATTTCTCTGAAATTAGCTGTTTATTTCGGAGTTAAAATATGGCCCATTAATACTTAAATAATTTTAGAGAGCATATTATTTTTTTGATTGAAAATGGACGTTTTAAAAGTATATCTCAAATATAAATCTTATATATACAAAAAGGGAGGCAAGGATAAGAAATAAATGGATCACCGTAAAGTGCTTGGTCGAAAAATACAAAAAAACACTTTTTATTTCTTTTTTTGTTTTACAGTCGAATTCATCACGCCACATCACAGTTAATTTGAACCCCATAATTTATTCTTAGCTTCGCCAGGGATACATGCGGTTTCAAATTCAGAATTGTTTTTGTCCTAGATATTTAATCTATAGCTGGGGGAGAGGAGATTAATTTATGCATTTCCAAACATATCTGTGAGAAAGTGAATGTACGAAATTGACCGGAATTCGAACTCGGTTCGCCGATTTCTCGTTCTGAACCCCTAATTATTAGACTACCTATGCAATCTTTCTTTAAGTTCTGCAAAAGACAGAATCCATACACAAATAAAAAGAATTGTTTTTGTGATAGTGGTTGGTTAGTACTACCACTAATTAATATATGTGCATGAGTAGACGTTATGTATAGGCAAAAACGAAAGGAAGTGGCACTGGTACTTGTATTGTTGACTTCTTAAAGAGTTGAGTCTCCGTCTACGGACAGAGCGCAATAAAAAAAAGTGAAACTGATTTTTTTCTCAATACAAAAGAATAAGAAAGAATGTTCATTGAATGGGGTAAATTTAAAAATGCAAATTTAAGCGATTTAACGATTTAAGCGATTTAAGCGATTTTCCTGAGAACTTTTGGGAACAAATGGGTAAACTGAAACTATATAAAAGTCATTTAAATTTAAGAAAGTTTGATAAGTAATGCTTAATGAAATTAGGATACTTTGAAGCATCATTTAAAATGAACACCAAGGTTGAAATTGTTATTATTGTTTTGTGAACTGTAATAAAAGCCTTATCTTAATAGAAACAGATGTGCTTGATATCAAGTGCCTAATTCATGCTAATTCATGTCTAAATCATAATATGCATTCAGATAATCCCGAAAAGGGCATGTTAAAATATTATAAAGCAAATATTAAATTGAAAGAAAATTGTAATATTTTGAATCTCGCAGGCTTCCAATTCAAATGGTGGAACAAGGCATTTTGGAATACGTCCCCCCGGGTGGAAGTAAATAGGTATCACCTATAGTAGTTCTAAGAAAGCCAAATGATAATCTTAGAATCAACGGTAGCTATAAAATAGGCGTAAACCACAAAAAATTTTCAGATTTTATCCTATCGCAAACACTGAAAATATATTACATTCGTTAGCAGAAATGAAATGCTTTACGAAAATTGATCTAAAAAGCGCATACATCAAATTCAAATTGATAAGTTTAAGGAAATAAGCAATATTAACTCTTCAATCCAGGTGCTTAGATTCGTATGCATGAAGACAGGTGAAAGGTGAAAACAGCAGGTGCCATCTTTCAGAAAGCAATAGAAAACGTAGACATAGAAAATATGATAATGTATCAAGATAATATATGATTTTTGTGCTACCAATGAAGAAGAGTTGAAACAAAAAACGGACTAAGTATTAAATCGACTAAGGATGTCTGGAATGACTATTAGCGAAGATAAATGTGTATTTAATTGTGGAAAAATATTACATCTTGAATACCGAATTTTAAAAATCGAAATTTCGTCAGACCCAAATTTGACACAGAAAATATTAGTGGTGTCTCCTCCGACCAATAAAAACGAATTAGAATCCTTTTTGAGTTTAACGAATTTTTATGGTAGATACGTAACCAAATATTCATAACTAATTGAAGCTTCTGCCAAGTTGCGTAAAAAGAATAAAGAATTTAAACAAAGAGCATTTGATAATTTGAAAATGTTCTTGCAAAAAAAAAAAAGTCGTTATCAGTATTTTTGCACACCCACCCCAGGATGTTACATTAACTACAGATGCTAGCCAAAATTCCATATCGGCAACTCTCTAGCCATTAACATCAAATTACTCAGTGATAGAAAAAAGGTTCTAACAATAGTTTTGGAGCATTATTATGTTGTATAGGGCAGAAAATCCTTGTTGTAGTTGGATCATAAGCCTCTAGAATTCATTTTTTAACCTAAGGAAGGGATTGCCGAAAGTTGCATATTCCAGAATATTAAGTTGGGCCATAAAGCTAATGGCTTTTACTTTTGATATTGAATATGTAAATGGAATGCTATTCTCCATGTAGAGGCATTATCCATTTTAAAAGGGTACAAAAAGACAATCATATTGGAAAATATGGAAGATGAATTTTTGTACTGGGTTGAGACTGATATTCTACCGATAAATCGACTTACCTTAGAAACTGTTGTGTAGGGATAAAGTGTCGTTGCCGACACTGGAGTTTGAACACAGATCACCAGTAGACCACGTGATCGTAAAGGAAAGGTATATATGCATGGCGTCTAAGTGATCGCGATTCTCTATACTATTCTCTATACTGATCACTCTTCGGATTACTATTCGGCGGTTACTATTCAAACAAGTATTACCAGTGTGAATATTATTCATAGGAGTATTCAGTATTCATGGTAGTATCTGAGATTCCAAAGAATCAACAGAATTCTATAACATTCTTAAAACAGAATTCTACTACATTCTTAAAACCTGAGTTTACGTCTGGCTTTAACTCAAACTTAGCAGACATTTTTGTGCATTTTCCTAGTCCTTCACTGAAAACGTCGGAAAATCTTTTTCAAGTTCACCTTTCAACTTTTCTGCTTCGTTACTCAAATTTTCGACTTTTTGACATAATGAGTTAATAGGTATATCCCAAAGTTGAAACTGTTCTAACCAATCAGTCCCGAGCAGATTACCCGTATTCTTTATAATATACGCCTTAAGTTTTAATGTCTTACTTTTGAATGACACGTTCGTTATAAGTTCGCCTATAAACTTAATAGTATCGCCAATGTCGGAGTTAGCTCCTCCTTAATTTCAACATTTCTGTTGAAAAATATGAAAATATGCCATACTTCATTTAGTTTCCGAACTTTTATATGAAAAAATATCAAAATATGCTATATATCAATTTCTTTTCTAACTTTTCTATTGAAGAATATCAAAATATATAATATTACAAATTTTTTTCTAACTTTTGTATTAAAAAAAATATCTAAATATGGAATATTACAATTAGTTTCATAACTTTTCTGTTGAAAAATATCAAAATAAGCAATATTTCAATTTGTTTTCTTACCTGTCTATTGACAATTTCAAAATATGCAATTTCAATTTCTTTTCTAACTTTTCTATAGCATATCAAAATATGCAATACTTCTATTTCTTTCCTAACTTTTCTGTCGGAGAATATGAAAATATTCAATATTTCAATTTGTTTTCTAACTTTTCTATTGCAAAATTTCAAACTATGCAATATTTCAATTTTTTCCTAACTTTTCTATCAAAAATATCAAAATATGCAATATTTCTAAACCCCTCTCCCTCTCTCTCTCTCTCTCTCTCTCTCTCTCTCTCTCTCTCTCTCTCTCTCTCTCTCTCATATTCGTATTGGGTGATTTTAATGCCCATCATACCAAATCGCTTCAAAACGATACTACTGACCTTGCAGGCATTCAAACCCTTAATTTTCAATTTCTCAATCCCTCACGCAGATAGTTGACTTCCCCACACGTTTTCCCTACAACCAGAATGGTAAGGCTTCTCTTCTTGATTTATGATTTACCTTTATCCCCGAGTCCTGTAGCGCCACGCAGCTCTGCCCTCTTGGCAATTCTGATCATGCTGTAGTGTCTATCAACATCTCCTTCAACTCCACCCGCTGCAATGAACCTCCTACCACTAGAACCTCGTTCTGCTATCAACGAGAAGACTGGGACTCATTCCGGGATTTCCTTCGCGATGTCCCCTGGGATGTTGTCTTTACGCCCCCCGTTCAAGAATATGCTTCCAAGGTCTCCTCCTGAGTAAATCTGGATTTAAAATTGAATTTGCTATTTGAAAATATCAGAAAACCAATAAAATTATTGAAAGTCGATATGGTATCGACCGAAAAATATTGATTTTGATATATTTCAACATTTTTCACAAAGTTGTATTACAAATTTTATATTTTACACTCTTTTGAAATATATTGAAATTTACATGCATACGCAAACTGTTTTGGTTACATTTTTAACGTTAAACACGTTTGATTGAAAATTTAATTTCCTATTTTAAAACCGATATGGTATCGATTGAAAAAATATTTATTTCGACAAATTTCAACAGTTATCACAAATTAACTTTTGCAAGAACCTGGTTTAACTTTCAAAAAAGTAACCAAAACAGCCAATATTTTTCATAAGTGTATAAAACTTAAAATTTGTAATATAACTTTGTGAAAACTTGAAACTTTTCAAAATCAATATTTTTCGATCGATACTATATCGATTTTCAATAATTTTATTGGTTTTCTGATGGTTTCAATTGCCAAATTAAATTTTCAAACAACCATGTTTAACATTCCAAAAGTAGCCAACAGTTAATTTTTGCAGGTAAATTTCAGTTTTTCAAACTTTTGTAAAACCTGAGATTTTTAATATAACTTTTTGTATTGTGTTGAAACTTGTTAAAATCAATATTTTTCGAGCGATACCATATCGATTGTAATAATTTTATTGCTATTCTAATGTTTTCAAATGCCAAATCAATTTTCACACAACCGTGTTTAACTTTAAAATAGTCGCCATATCAGTAAATTTCAATGTTTTTCAAAAGTGTTTAAAACCTTCAGTTTTTAACATAACTTGAGTAAACTATTGAAACTTGTGAAAATCAATATTTTTCGATCGATACCATATCGATTTTCAATAATTTTATTGGTTTTTTAATGTTTTCAAAACCTTTCGTAATGTGTGGGCTGTACTTGTGATAAGAATTTTTTGTACATTTTAAGGCATGTGCTACTAGAAATCCCTTCAATATGTCTATTGGTATCTTTTCCAATCAATCTGAGGTCTCCAACTACAACAGGAATTGTTGATTTTCTCTTGTGCTACATTTTTGAGATTTCAAGTCCTTGTATTTTGATAACTATTTGAATATCTTCAAAGATACATTGCAGTCTGTAAGGACTGCCATATCAATAAGGAAGTATTTTTTTTTTGTTTGCGGTCTCTAATGACGATGTCAGGGCGATTAGCTTTGATTGTTCTGCCTGTGTGTATTGTGTAGTAGTGTAAAATTGTTACAGTTCCTATCTCCGTAACCGGGTCTGGGTGGTGTTCATACCAATTTTTTTCCGATATTAGCCCACTCTGTCGTGCTGAGTTTTATATTCAGAAGGTGTTAATATCATGCAACCTGATACAATTTTTTAGTATGTGTGCTTGATAATTTCTAGTTAAGTGGCATTGGTCCTATGCATCAAGTTTCAGTTTTTAACCCTGCACTACTTAGCCACCGATGGGTATGAAGTTTGTCAACATCAGTTTGTTTGGTACGGGCTGAGTATTGATCATGAAGTGGTTTATCTTGCCATCCTTTTTTTATCTGGTTGGTTGCATTTGCTTTTGCCTTTTATAAAGTATTTTGCAGCTTCAGTGTGCTTTTATTCTATTTATACACACATTTGAAATTCCATTTTGATTTTGTTGGCTTTTATTACAGAATAAAGTCGCTTACTACTTACATGTTCTTTGCCACATATCATCATCCACTCTTCTGTAGTTTCGAGGCATCTTTGAAGGCCAGTTGTTGTAGATTTGTAAGACAGTGCTAGTTGAACTAATCCTCTGGGCACATACAGATGATCAACATCAGCTTTTCCTTCATTCCGCCTCATGTCAGACTAACATTATATATATATATATATATATATATATATATATATATATATATAGTTGCATTGAGAATATACTTGTAGATATCAGTGAGTGTAAGAGAAAATCATGCATAATTAGATATATCAATAAATTTTCAACTTCATATTGAAAAAAAGCATTGGTTTTACCGACCCAACATTTATTTCTCAGTATAAACTCCTTCTTAAAAATTCACTTTAGTCAGTAATGAACATAAACCACAAAGAAAGAATATTCTACAGAGGAAATCCCAAGTCAAAATGTAGGCTCTGTCGTATTAGGCTCTGAAATTATTGATCTACCCTTGTATACGTTGTTTTGATTCTGAATAAGCATTTTTTTCATGAAACCTGTAGATTTTTCCACATATAAAAATATTTAAAGGTAGTGGTTCCAAAAAATAAATAAATTTTTCTTATGTTTCTTGAAAATTAATAGCTGTAATACAAATTGTCAATAGCATTGTCACCGATTGAGTTGAAGTGGACAAATTTAGTCTTGTTTAGTTCTCAGTTTCAACAAAAAGTAGGGTGCGGACTGAAGCACTCATTATGGCATTGTAGGTGCGTCATGTACATGCGTATATATGTAAATATATGGTAATTTTTTTCAAATTCTCTCCCCAACCCCCCGCTGGGCATGTGTGTGCGTGTGCGTGTGTACGTGTGTGTATGAAGAAGAGAGAAAGATATTTTTTTTTGTATTCATATCTACTTGGGCGCCTGTTGCAGAGTGAAGAGCTACATCTAACTTAAACCTTTTACCTCTGCGAAACTTAGCAAATATTTATTCATATCATTCATGTAGGCGCATCTGTAAAACAACAGTTTATCTCGTAAATTCGTATCTTACCAGGCGTTCCATTATTGTTGTCTTTCGTCGGACAAAGCAATAGCAAGATAGTCATTAAACCAACAGAGGGCGCTCTCACTGCTATGGTACCGTTAGGAAATCTATTCTTATAGCTTTGTGTCAGCCAATGGCAAGATTAGCAAATAGTGTCAATTATAACAAGTTTAGTATAGGATATAAGGAAATTGAACACAGGGTAGAAGTACTTTTATCCAACATACCAAATTGCTACAAAATTAAAATAGTAACCTGAAGATTTGAATCATGTTCTCGTCATTCGTATATGAATGTCATGCATAGAACCAAACCCGTTCAATGATATCTAAAGTATTATCTATATACCAACCGTTATTTCAGGTCAATGATTAAAACTGACTTCAAATAAATGAATCCTATAAGTCTTTAGACAATTCTTCATCCGACCGTATAGAGTGGCGCGACAGAAACTCAAAGGATTTTTCCAAATGTCAAAATTATAATTTGAAGACTTCCAACAACAACAAAAATGTTAACACGCGTAGTTATAAAGAAAAATAATGATATAATCAAAATGATAACTTTCCCCACTTCCTAAAGCAAAAGTTTTTAAAGAAATCTCACAATAACAGTTAGTGGCCATGAAAAATCTAATTAATTAAATAAAAATATTTTAAGAAAAAGATTTCATAAACTCCAACCGAGAGTAAGTTAACTGTTCGATCAATGAATGGCGAATGTTTCCTTATAAGGAAACGGTTGATCACACCAGTAATTAGTAAATCTCACATAAAGGAGATGCTACCCAACAGATCGATAAATTAAATGATGAAAATATATCCTAACATCATATTCCCTTTGAAGCTGCTTTTTGTCGGCTATTTTCACACTACTCAAAAGGTAGCAGAAAATGTCCATACGACATTCCATTTGGTTTCACTAAGAAGCGTTAAATGAATAATTAAAAATGAATTTTTAAAATTAATTATGTGTATAATTGTTTTCCTATCTCTATCTCTGTAAGTAATGATTTTTCTCTTACTTTCTCTGTGTGATTGCATTTAAGTGCAAGTGAACGTTTATATGTACGGTTTTATATTATTTGCCTCATGAGCGTGTCTTCGTCTATTTCTGTGAGCGCTTGTCTACATTACTGCAGCTGTACGTGTTTCTCTCTGAAAGTGACTTGATGTTGTATTTGCGTAATACAAACTTAAGCAATCGTGTATTGACAATAATACATCTCCACGAAACCTTTATTATAATAACAGAAAAATCCCCGTAGCGACACCGGCAAGGTCTCACGAGCAAGCCACAATCTTATACATTTGAGACAATAAAGGCAGAAAAACAAGGAAATAATTTATTTTTTTCAAATAGTTCAATTTTTTTCTTTAAATGTGTTATATCTTGAACATGTTAAAACGGCTGTTTGATAGATGTGCACAGTTGAAGCAAGTAGGAGGTCGGCACTGAAACACTCGATGACATTTGTCTTCCAAGTCTCGACTAAGAGAGCAAAGATGAATGCCAAAAGCAGAACAGCATTGGTTCCCTTTTACTCAAACGTTCTACCATTTTTGCATCCATTTTTTGTTCTTTTACAGAAGTTCTTTTTTAATCTATATATTTATGCATGCAAATGCACATAAATATACACATACATTCATACACATAATATGAACGCATACACACACACACACACATATATATATATATATATATATATATATATATTGCATACATAGATATTATCATATACATATATACGTGTGTGTGTGTGTGGTTTCCAAATACGCACACACACATGCACACACTGTGACTGTGCCTGTATCGATTTTCTCATATGTACATCGCATTTACAGATTTACCCATATATGTAATTTATGATTATCTTCTGTTTAAAAAAAATTATATGTGTGTGTGTGTGTGTCGTATGTACCTTATTTTCTTATAAATATGTTTGTGAGTGCGGATATACACACACGAGCGTACATAGATAGATAGATAGATAGATAGATAGATAGATAGATAGATATGTGTGACAGAGGATTTTATCAACCGGAAGGATGAATTGAGACAGTGACTTCTTATTTTGTTTGTTCATGTGAAGCTCCGTGATACGATGACCTCTGGCGGGCTACATGCTAGATGCCAGATTTTTACCGCCTTTGTGCGCATGCTCAGAATAGAATTTAGTGTCACGACAAGAAATTTTCAGTTTGAAAGGTAAAAAATACAAATTAAAAAATAGCATTGCTGTATTTACTGGAGTTTTCTTTTTGGTTGGAAATGTTTATATTTTCGCCTGTGCAGCAAACTTTTTATATTTCTTCATTCATCTATATAGTACAAACATATACATATAAACACTCATTGGTATATATTCATGGTAACGTATGCAGATTTTTATGCGTGTAAATGTTTGCAAACGCTATATATATATATATATATATATATAGTGTGTGTGTGTGTGTATGTGTGTGTGCGATGGGTAAATTGCCACCTTTTTATATTTTAATTTCGCGCATGCGCATTGTTTTTTTTTATTTCGTCGACTGCATAGTATAGTAAGGTCGGTTGGGCACTATCTGTTAGAAAAAGACCACCATGAGGCAATTCACTCCACCAGAGATTTTGAAACGGCGTGTTGTACTGCTTGGCATTCGCGCCGGAAGCTCCAATACAAACATTTCAGTGTTTGGGAATCAATCTGAGGACAGTGCAAAGGATTCGGAAAGAGTTGAATGATATATCCAGCCAACATCATGGTGTTTGGAGTGATTACTAGTTATGGCGATGTTATACCTCCATTCATATTCCCACAGGGCTACAGACTCAACACAGAGTGCTTTGATGAGGTAGTGCTGCTCTGGATCAAGAAGGTGGCTGCTAGAAGACCTTATTTCTGGCAACAGGACTCTGCACCAAATCACACAAGCAGGAGAAACATGTCATTGTTGTCAGACAATTTCTGCGACCATATCACCCCTTACATCTGGCCACCTAACTCCCCAGACTGCAACCCCATTGATTATTATATGTGGAGCGCAGTTGAGCGAGAGATTATGGCACCATTCACCAACTTAAACAAGGAGACCATTAAGAAGAGTTGCAGGAAGTCGTCTAGAGTCCGTGGTTGAAACCAATGGTGAATTTATTGAATAAATTTACTCTTTAGTATTTCAAGATATTTTGCTAAATATATATTTTAAAATGAGATGCCAGTGTTATTTTCATTTCTACGTAATTTAGACAAAATCGCACCCTACACACACACACACGAGTGATATACAAAACGTAAGGTACAAACATTTATTAATCAAATATGTTTATTACTATACAAACAGAATATTATGCCTTTGCTTCTATGCTACTTTTTCACGTTGTAATCATCGAATTTTAGGAATTTGTCACATCGGTACATGAGCACAAATGTATCCTCTTCTAAGAATGGATCGCCAGCCGACTGGTACTACCTTTACAACTTTCTACAACAACTCCATAATAAATAAATATTTTTTTTTAACAAAATCTAATTCAATTGTGAGTATTCATCACAGAAATCAAACATTACATAGAGACAATTTCAGATCAAAATTCAAATAATAATTCCGTGTCAGGTTAATCGCCCCATTAAATACCCGTGTTTCATTTCTTGCTGAAATATCTTGTGCATGCAGGACTTCATATATATACATGCATATATAATAATATTTATGCATCAGCGGTATGCATCAAGCAGAGAAAAAATGTAAACTCAAATACAGATTGAAAGATTTGTTATAATAGTATTTACTAAATTTAACATTAGATCAAGGCCATGATTTTAGAAGGCTATTATTACAAAACATGACTATTGCAAAAGGAACTCACTAAACATTACTCTACAGTGAGAGACCAATTTAATAATCTTAGCTTAATATTGGTACATAAACACAAGTATAGAGCACTCAGTGAGGGTCGAATTCATCACTCTTTAATCTAAGATCAGCTTGATTAAAATTGCACTACGATAGGGTGCCTATGCATTGTGATACATGGCTCAGATAAACATAGATAGATAGATAGATAGATAGATAGATAGATAGATAGATAGATAAACGGAGAGAGTGAAATGAACAAATTTAGATATGAACAAATTAAAACAGAGTGTATTTCTGTCGTTCACTGCTCACCAGGAGAGAGAAGATAACTTATTCGAAATCGAAACAATCTTTTTCGCGCTACCGGCACGTACGTACGCATTGCGACTCGACGAGAACAAAATACGACATTATTATTATTATTAAAAAGTTTTTTGCAAAATTTTGAAAAAAAAAAGCGTTGAAATTGATGCAATTTACGCAATTTTCTATTAATTTTGATAACCTAAACACCGTTGTTTTAAATTTTATGTATGAAAAGTTTGAAAACCTTCGCAATCCCCTAAAATTATTGAAAATCGATTTGTTTTCTTTCGAAAACAATGATTTTTAATAAGTTGTTGCCGGCCCAGTAACGTGCAGTGCTGGTTTAATAGAAAAGTGGCCTTGTGCCAGACACTACACAAAACTACCGAGTCCACAAACAATGTATAAAAATTGCGTGAACGAACAGTGAAGGAAAAGGGGTCAATCAACAAGTGCATAAATTATAAATATCAAAAAGATAGCCTGAATAGAATGACAAAAGGCGTCTGGTTGCAAAACATATATGAAATTTTTATTAAATTGAAAACAAGTAGGTTGTCTCGTCATTCGAGATCAGAGAAAATGTTCCGCGCCAAAACAGGAAAGCAAGATGGACAAGGCGGGAAAAAGTTTCATCAGAATGAAAGAAGGTTATGGAAAAAGGACTCGTTAACACGAGGTGTAGGTGCACAGATAGAAAAAAGTACTCACTGTGGATTTTGGTATTGTGCGTGTATGTGATATTTTTTTATGTTCAGGTTCAAGGTAGTTAGAATGTTCAGTCGTCTCAGAGTTTTTTGGTCGAAAGGCAAAAGGGAAATGTAACAAGTCGTTAACTTAAGGACATTGAATTAACTGCTGCAAATTTTTATCGGATTGATGTGGACGTCTAGCCAAAAGGACGAAAAATTATTTTTAGTTAGTTGCATCGTCTTGGTGAAATTGCTTATGCCGAACCAAAAGGGACGAAGAATTATTTGTAGTTAGTTGCATCGTCTTGGTGAAATTGCTTATGACGAACCAAAAGGGACGAAGAATATTTTCCGATAAGATATCCCTGTCTGTATCAGGGTTAACTGATGAGGGATAAATGAGTCAACTTGTTGAAGCGAAGTTTTTAGCCCGACTCACTCGAGAGAAAAAGTTTGTCCATGACGTCAGAGAAAACGCGGGAAAAAACGGTAATTTTAAATCTATTAGACTGGTGATATTTATCAGCAGGAGCTGGTCATCGACATAACTTACTCTAGTTAAAAAAAGAAATGGCTTACTGCTATGTTTAGCTTAACGAGAGAGGAAGGGGTGTAATCAGTGGACGCGCGCGCACACACGCACAAGTGTGGAAGGAAGGGAGGAAAACTCGCACGCGCGTAAAATGTAGATGGAATTACTGTATTATTCCATAAAGTTTCGACAGCTTATATAAAGTGAAATTAAAATGTATTTGGTTTTTGCAAACTTATGAAAACATTGGAAATAGCGTCGAAATTAACTCAGTTTCCGCGAATTTCTTTTAATACCTTAAACAAAACACCGTTGTTTTAAAATGTAATTTGCTGTCTGAAAACTTCTGAAAAACCCTAAAATTTTTGAAAATCGCGATGTATAAATAGAAAAACATCGATTTTAAGAAATTTCGAACACTCACACAAAGTTATATTTTAAAAATTTGGTTTTTACAAATGTATGAAAAAACTGGAAATGGGGTTGCTACAAACAGAACTGGCCTCAAGGACAAACAAACTTTCCCTGCAGGTCAAACTTTGCCTTCAACAAACTTGCACAAAGGCACTGCCATCTTGAAATGAAAGAAGGCGTGACCAATGGTCTCGACTTCCCCAAAACAGCGACAGGGCCCTACGAATCACCAGCCAGCTGAGTAATACCTCATTGTTATTGAGGCGTTTCAACCAAGGTGCCCAAGGCCATATTGAGCAAGCCTCCTGCTTCCTACCGAGCTCGTCAATTAAATCATCCTGAACGGCCCTCCTAAATAACAGTTGATACATGCCCTACGAGACAACGCCCGGGCATTGGAGAGGCCATCCGACGCCCGTAAGAGGTGTTTCAGAGCACGACGACATTCGCGGTAGAAGGAGCATTCGGCTCGAGGTGTACGGCCGGCCTCCTCCTCGCACGAGTGCACACTTCTCAGGGATGGGAAATGTTTACGGACGTCTTCCTTCCAGAAGGCGCCATCCTCATCCGATTCACGACACATTCGGTCTAGATGCGAAGCATATATTGACGAATCTCAATGCTAGGCATACCAAGACCGCCCTCAGAGGGATGAAGGCAACATCTCGCGAGATACCATAGCGGCCTTGTCTCTCCACAAGAAAGAGAACAAGAGCCTTACTAATAATATTAGTCTGGTATACGGGAGTGGAAGTACAGAGAGTCGGTAAAGGAGAATCGGGTAGATGTGTGAAACACATACTGGCCTTACCAGCTACCAGCCATTTCCCCTCCCACTTCTCCGCAACTGCACTAGCAGCGGGCGAAGGCTCTTTGGGGAATGTGGTCTTAGATGTTTCACCAACCGCAGGTTTAACCGACCCGGTCCCGGAAGCTGGCACGCCCATTACAGGCGAGGCGGTAGGTAAAGACGCGGTCAGAGGGGGATTTTGGTCGACTGGAGCTTGACTTCCAGAGGCCTTCTTCTCTGAGCAGGAAGAAGAGAGGTGACCAGTCTCTCCACACTTCCAACATACCGGTTTGCGGCCGGTCACACTGACCGGCAGCTTCAAGCGTCCAACATTCAGACAGTTGGGGATGGAGCGGAAGGCTTTATGGTCCAACATGATATCAACGCTCCACCCCCACCCCGGTCAGGCTATCGCAGGAAGCGCCCAGTATTTTGCCATACTGGGACAGGAACGTAGTGATGTGTTCCCCGATAACCTGAGCAGGAACCTCATATACTGCTACGAGGTCCTTCTACGGCCTTCGTACTTCGTGCGCCGGATCAACTCTTTCGTTATTAATTCACGGCTCGATGCGGCAACACAGTCTTCCAGTGTGGGTAACAATACGTCTCACATGAAATATCCGGCTCCATTAACTCTTCTGAAAGGCCTGAACCCAAAGGACTCCAGTGATTTTATCACTGTGTCTTTTGTCGAGCGACAAATTTTGCGCGTACGCTTGTCCACGACGAAAACAGACACTATTCTTTTGTCAATTTTTCTCAATTCTTGGGGGTCTTCTAAGAGTCCACCTTCTACGACAAGGTGAGCGTAACTCTTAGCTCGCTCCAAGAACTCCGCTAAATTGATTATACAGCTAAGTGGCGACTTCCAACAAGAGGGCGATTCCCCGGCCTCTGAATTATCCTTATTCTTGTCTTTGTGTGGACCACTATTGGCCTCCATGATTATCTCATTGTGGCCATTATTGGCCTCCATACTTTTTGGACTTTGGCCAATTTTAGCTTCCATAGTTTTCTTTGTATCTTCTAAGACTGGGTACTCCTCTGGATCATTTTTGTCAGGAGGGTGTTTCTTTATAGAAAATAAATGTTTTTAACTGACTTCTTGAGATCAGCTATAATAGGCTTTTTCTTCTTGATAACGACGGATGTAGCTTTACCTTTTTTTCCATTTTAAAACATTTATACAAAGGGAAGGGAATGGGAGGGGTGGTAAGAAACAAAGACCGCCTATAGGCGGGGGAAAAATACTAAATAAAGTTCGCCTAGTAGCGAAAATTTAAAATGACAACAAAAATAAAGCAGTTAAAAAAAAACACAAAACTCGCCTGAAAGCGAAACAGCAAGCAAAGATAATTACAGATACAACGAGGCAAGAAAAATTATTAAACACGTACAATAAACAAAGTTAGCCTAAAGGCGAAAGAATAAATTTAAAAAGAAAACACGAAAAGAAAAGAAAAAAGGAAAACTCTAGACAAAGAAAAAAACGAAGAAAATACGAAACTATCAAAACTAGACGGAGTTAGTTACAAAAAACAAAATGGCTGACGCCAAACAAATAAACAAAAGAAAATCGACAATACAAAGGTTAGAACAAAATAAATAGACGAATAGACAATACAAAATTGGAACAGAAAAACAAAACACGAAAAAATTAAACGATATTAAAAGGAAAGAATAAAAAAATTAACGGATAGTCAACAAAAAATAAAGCGAAACACAGACAGGGATTACAAACAATAGAAAACGAAGATATAATTAAAAGGGAAATTAAGGAAAAAGAAAATTAAAAAGGAAAACTGGAATAAAAGGAAAAGAGCAAAAATTAAGAGAAGAAAAAAAATAGAAAATGAGGAGGAGAAAAAAGGAAAAGAAAAAAATCAAAATCTTTTAAAAAAAACAGTCGTAAAAAACACAAAAGACAGTATTAAAAACAAACTTAACCAAAAATGACGTTCAACACAAAAGGTATTCACCCACTTTTGCCAAATTCTGATGAGGTGAGCCGCCGCCTTTCCGTCCTAATCTTGACTGATGCTTAAAGTACAAGATCAGTTAGGAAGAGGTGAACTTCTCGCCCTCATAGAATTCCTTCTGACGCGTCGTCCAAATCACGACTCTCATAACCCCTAGTAAGAAACAGAACACATAATGTTCAGCCTTCGTCATCTGCGGCACCACATTGCTACAAACAGAACTGGCTTCAAGGTCAAAAAACTTTCCCTGCAGCATGCGAACCATGAGGCCGTCAACAAACTTGCACAACGGCACTACCGTCTTGCACTGAAAAAAGGCGTGACCAATGGTCTCGATTTTCCCAGTACAGCGACAGTTTGGATATTTCTCCAAGCCTGCTGAACAAAGTCTCTTGGCGACCCAGAGGGCCCCACGAATCACCAGCCAGGTCAGTGATGCCTAATCATTATTGAGGCATTTCAACCCAGGCGCCCAAGGCCATATTGAGCGAGCCTCCTGCTTCGTAAGACCGATCTCGCCAATCAGATCATCTTGAACAGCCCCCCTAACAGTTGATACAATGCCTTACGAGACAACGCCTGGGCGTTGGAGAGGCCATCCGAAGCCCGTAAGAGGAACTTCAGAGCACCACGACATTCGCAATAGAAGGAGCACTCGGCTCGGGGTGTACGGGCCTCTTCCTCGCACGAGTGCACACTTCTCAGGGATAGGAAATGTTTATGGACGTCTTCTTTCCAGAAGGCGCCCTCCTCATCCGATCCGCGACACATTCGGTCTAGAAAGTTGATGCGAAGCATATGTTGACGAATCTCAATGCTAGGCATACCAAGACCTCCCTCAGAAGGATGAAGGCAACAGATCTCGCGAGATACCATAGCGGCCTTGTCTCTCCACAAGAAAGAAAACAAGATCCGTACTAATAAAATAAGTCTGGCATACGGGAGTGGAAGTACAGAGAGTAGGTAAGGGGGAATCGGGTAGATGTGTGAAACACATACTTCCGCTCTTCCTTTCAGGGAAAGTCTCCTCCGAGACTACAGATTAACCGCGATCTCGGCTTTCCCTTGTACCTCTGTGGGAATAAAATAAGAATACAAAATAAAATAAAAATACAAAATAAAATAAAAGTACAAAATAAAATAAACATTAAAATCTCCCAGGAGTCCTCTGATAGGAAAGACAATTTACGCATGTGCAAAAAAAGAGAGATTTCCTGGCGCCAAAGATAAACTAGAAGAATCTATCTCTTTCTCTGTTGGACCTTTGACTGGTGAACACGTGCCAACTGTTCGGGAAGAAATTCCCCAACAAGAGGTCGTTGGAATCCAAAAGAAGGAAATAAAATCAGTGTCCTAAACTGTCCCTAGTGTCTCTGTGTCCTTCCGTCTTTTCTTTGTCAATTTATTTCAGCGACGAAGGCATTCAACAAGTTTTTGGATGTTTAGGTGAAAGAATCAACCCAGCACTAATAGCCATAACATCCACAATGGTGACGCCGACGTGACATCTACACTCAAGTTTTCGGGGACCAAAAAAAAATGAACCTTCCTACACTGAGTATACATTAACTGTCGCAATCTTTTAACCCCGTATGACTTTGCTTGCTTCCCCACTATCAATCCTTGGCTTACCATCCTTCCACCACCACAACAGGTCAAGTTGGCTACTGTAGCCATACACGTGCTGTGTAAAACTTTTTAAAAAAAGAGAAAAAATACGTGAGTAACTGCTTTCATCCTTTTATCACACACACACAAAATATTCTTTATTAACACAAATACATTTCGTCCAGCAGAGTTTTGTTTTATCGTCTTGCTTTGTCTTTTATCTTCCTCCTTCTTGTTGCCTTATCGTAAGTTACTAAAATGGAAGAAAACGCAGCAGCTATATCAGTCAAAATCCCAGTCTTTATGCACACGGCAGTAGATGGTTGGTTTGCAATTTGTGAGGCACAATTTGAACTGCGACACATAACAAGTGAAGAAACCAAGTTTTATCATGTTTTGTCTGTTCTACCTCCAGAATTGATATCCAGCTTACCGTCCGCTATTATAGCGTCTAAAAAATATTCAGAATTAAAAGACGCAGTAATGGCCAGACCTGAGAGGACAAAACCAGAGATGTTCGCTAAATTAATGGCTAATACTCAAAATTAACACAAATAAGATCAATTTTGTGATAGACACAGGTGCCTCTATAACAATCTTACCACAGAGAATGGCACTCGGTCTGAACTTAAACCCTACACCTGTAACACTATCAGCAGCAAATGGGAATAACATTAAATGCTTTGGCGAAGCAGTAGTGGATATTGGGATTGGGGGCCTACGCCGTTCATATACATGGACCGTAGTAGTAGCGGATACCGTCAACCCCTCTTAGGAGCAGATTTTCTGCGCCACTATGGATTAATCTTAGACTGCAAAAGGGCAGGCTCATTGATGAGGAAACCCACCGATATACACAAGGAGGACGAGTCACCGCACAGATTCAGTGTATAACTGTGAATAACCACAATAACCTACCAGAAGAAGTGCAATCCTTCCTCCAAGAATTTCCAAAACTAACCAATCCACGTACAGGACAGCCTTCAGTGTCTAACACGAAAGTAAGATACGTCATAGACACTGAATATAGCACCCCTACTCATGCCAAGGTCCGACAACTGTCAGAAGAAAAATATAAATCAGCTAAATAGGATTTCGCGGCACTCTTACAAGCTGGAATTATTAAACCGTCAAAGTCACCCTGGTCTTCGCCACTACATCTAGTTCCCAAGTCAACCCCAGGAAAATGGCGAGTATGTGGCGATTTTAGACATTTGAACCAGTTGACAAAACCAGACAGATATCCAATACCAAATATTAACAGCCTCGGTTCTAAACTCTTCAAGAAAACTGTATTTTCGAAAATTGATCTCCTACAGGCCTATCACCAGATTCCCATGAATACGGCAGACATAGAAAAATCGGCCGTGATAACACCATTTGGTCTCTTTGAATACCTATTCATGCCATTCGGTTTACGAAACAGCAGTTCTCCATTCCAGAGATTTATGGACAACATATTTATGGATGTAGAGTGTGTTTTCACATATATCGACGATATACTTGTTTTCTCCGAATCTAAGGAACAACACCACAAAGATCTCAAGGAAGTCCTTTCGATTCTCGAAAGAAACAACCTTCAAATCTCTGTTGAGAAATGTCAGTTCTACAAAGACTCTATTGACTTCTTGGGCTATAATGTAAGCATAAAAGGATTAAAGCCAACAACACGGAAAGTCGAAGACATCAAAAATTTTCCAGAACCCACAGACTCAAAATCTCTGCGTCGATTTCTGGGTATGGTAAACTTTTACAGGAAATTAATCCCTCAAGCCTCAGATGTCTTACTGTCACTAACTGAAGCCATCAAACACAATCCAGCGGAAAAAGCATTAAAACTGAGCCCGACTGAAAGTGACTCATACGTTGCTATAAAAGACATTCTTGCCAAAGTATCTGCTTTGACGCACTCTGATCCGGATGCCACGCAATACCATTTAGTCACGGATAGCTCCAACCATGCAGTGGGTGCAGCGTTACATCAGATAATAAATGGTGATCCAGTCCCCATTGGGTTTTATTAAAAAAAAACTGTCTGAAAACCAGAGGAAATATTCCACCTTCGACAGGGGACTTTTGGCAGCATATCAGGCGGTCTTGCACTTCAAACCAGAAATTGAAGGCAGAAATGTCACTTTGTTTTCAGACCACAAACCACTTTCCCTGGCGTTCAGAAAGAAAACACCGATGAAATCAGAAAAGCAACAAAGATATTTATCAATTATGACAGAGTATGTCACAGATGTACAGTATATAAGAGGAGATGAAAATATCGTTGCTGATTGTCTATCTCGACCCACATATTCGGTGACCGTAGACCCCTGTGATCTACCAGCTATCAGTGAATCACAAAGAGAGGATGGGGAAATCGACACATACAGGAGCCGACTTAAAGCCTTTGAGTTGCAAGGGTCATCCGTCTGGTGTGACCTATCAACATCTACTCCCAGACCATACATACCTGAACCACTTCGTAGGAGAATCTTCGACATGTTCCATGACATCTCTCATCCAGGACCCACGCCAACAACAAAACTGATTAAAGCTAGGTACTTCTGGCCAGAAATGGAGAAAAGCATACGATCTTGGGTCAAGAGCTGTCTACGATGCCAACATTCCAAGATTTCCAGACACACTAGAACAGAAACTACACCTTTCTCTCTACCGTCAGGAAGATTTGAAACCGTGCATATAGACATCATTGGTCCTCTGTTACCCACCACTACTTATGACGGGGTATACACATCTCCAGCTAGATATGTACTTACGTGCATTGATAGAGCAACGAGATGGGTAGAAGCTACACCTCTACAAGACACCTCCACCACCACCATAGCATTAGCATTCCTGCATACATGAATTTCTCGCTTTGGAGTCCCATTACACGTCGTCACAGATAGGGGAAGTCAATTTGAAAGTGAACTGTTTAGGGACTTGTCTACTATAATAGGTTTCCACAGGCTCCGTACAACGGCTTACCAATGGAATAATCGAAAGGTTGCACCGTACTCTTAAAACAGCAATCATGACAAGAAAGCAGAGCTGGTTGGATGCATTGCCAATTATATTGCTTGGTATTAGGAATATGCCTAATGAGCAAGGTTTCTCCCCAGCTACTGCTGTCACAGGAACCCAGACTTCCAAGACCAATAATCGACCAGGAGTATCCCGACTTGACCAAACATGACATAACAAAAATTGCCAAAGAGATGCAAGAGTTGGATATAACCCTCCTTTCAGAAGGACAGCTACATACAACTCAAAAATCCTTTATACCTAAAGAACTAAAATCAACAACACATGTATGGCTGCGAACTGACAGGATTAGGAAACCTCTGGAAGCTCCATATTCGGGGCCATACAAAGTAATAAAAAAGGAAGAAAAATATTTTATCATAGAGACATTGGCTGGTGATGAACAAACGGTTTCAATTGAGCGATTGAAGCCAGCAATATTCGCCAATGCCCCAAAAAAGAATGAAAACAAAAAACACTGCCTAACAGACAACACATCATCACCAACACCTGAAACGCAGCAAAACTCACCACATGAAACAATCGTCACCCGTTCGGGTAGACGTGTACGGTTGGCAAGAAACAATGACCATTTTTACTACACATAAAATACACATGCACCTTATAAAAGACTAGCTGTGCCTTCAATGCATTCTTACTGTAGCTCCGCTACATCGGGTAGGGATGTGTTGTGGGAATAAAATAAAAATACAAAATAAAATAAAAATACAAAATAAAATAAACATTAAAATCTCCCAGGAGTCCTCTGACAGGAAAGACAATTTACGTATGTGCAAAAAAAAGAGAGATTTCCTGGCGCCAAAGATAAACTAGAAGAATCTATCTCTTTCTCTGTTGGACCTTTGACTGGTGAACACGTTCCAACTGTTCGGGAAGAAATTCCCCAACAAGAGGTCGTTGGAATCCAAAAGAAGGAAATAAAATCAGTGTCCTAAACTGTCCCTAGTGTCTCTGTGTCCTTCCGTCTTTTCTTTGTCAATTTATTTCAGCGACGAAGGCATTCAACAAGTTTTTGGATGTTTAGGTGAAAGAATCAACCCAGCACTAATAGCCATAACATCCACACCTCCGACCAATTCATTTCCAACTGGAGCTCAGGAACGAACCAGACGCCGATTATCTTGATCGCCCCATCCGTCCAGAGGAAAGATCCAGGAAGAGAAACTCCCTTCCACGCACCCAACCGCAAGCCAACAGACTTATCGCGGTTGATCTTGGCCCCTGTCACCATCTCATACCCACTGATCTCTTTGCCGACTTCGTCAATCTCGACGCAAGAACCGAAACGTCGTCAGCAAAGGCAAAATACCTGGCTGAGTGGGTAGCCCCAGGCAGGGAAATTCCGCGCAGGACCGGATTCGCCTTTAACTTGCGAAGGAATGGTTCCAACGCAAGAACGTAAAGCAACGGCGAAAGCGGACAACCTTGACGAATGGAGTGAGACAATACGAAAGGCTTCGATCTTACCCAATTCACCTCCACCAGCGCACCGGGGGTCGCATACAAAAGTCGGATCCAGGAGCGAAAGTCGGCTCCGAAACCGGCCGCCGAAAGGACAGCCTCCAGAAAACGATGGTCAACCCCATCGAAGGCCTTGGACTGATCTAAATTGATCAGCGCGGCTTCACTGTCGACTTGTTCTAAGATCAAGCGTACCATATAAAGGTTATCCTGAATAGTCCTGCCCTTCACAGCACAAGTCTGTTCGCAGCCAATCAGACTAGACAGGACAAGTTGCAAACGGTTGGCTAAGATCTTCGCCAAAATCTTTAACTCAGTGTTTAACATGGTTAAAGGGTGAAAATTCCCTAACCCATCCCCACCGTTCCTGTCCTTAAGCAGCAACTTGATCACACCCCTGGTGAAGCGTTGAGGTATAGACCCCTGCTTCATCCAGTGATTGAAAATCAGTTCCAGCAAAGGAACAAAATCGGGCTACCGGTGGCTTGCGCGCGAAAAGGCATTTTCACGTGAATTTGCTACAGTTCTAATGCTTTTGACCAATAGGAAATTTCGTTTGCTGAAACTAGAGTTTTGATTGGTTGATAGACATTTTGGTGTGAAGTGGATTATGCTGGAGGGATGAAAGGTTTGTATGGATTTTTCCATAAATTTTCTAAAAAATAACTTTCAAAAATAATTTAATTCATTTGTCCTAAAAGTTTAATTAAAATCCGAAATTATTTGAATTTTGCAAAAATTTCCAAATCGATGTGTTTCTCACCTGAAAAAAGGTGCTAAAACTAATCGTCAAAACAACAAGATTTTTTACAAAAATACGTGCTAGAAATTTAAAAAAATTTTTTAAAATAATAAAAAAATCTTTGGTGATTCCTCTTGATGATAACATAAACATTTTGACGATAAAACTTTATTTTTATTAAGTTTTGGTCCTTTTTACATCATGGTATTTTGTTTTTTCAGCGAGCAAGTGTTGCATTTTCGCAAGATTTGCCACTTTTTATATAGAATTAGGAAAATCAGGTTTATTTTCTTTAGAATTTGACTTTTCATATACAAACATACTATTGAGTCATTGAAGATTCAGATTGAAGTAACTTTCAACGTTAAAAAGTGTCTGTTTGAAGAAAAGTAAAATAAAAATACTTACTGTATAAACAAACCGTATTTTCAAATTATATTCACTTGAAAATATTTTTAAATATGGCAAAAATATTTTTTTAAATATTTAAAATAGTGTTTGTTTAAAGAAAGCTGAAATATAAATAAGCATGCACGCAATCACGGGAAGGTGGAAAGAGAAATGGAAAGAGAGCGATGGAAAGAGAGAGAGAGACGTGGAAAGAGAGAGGTAGAACGAAAGAGAGATGGAAAGAGGGAGTTCGAAAGAGAGAGCGATGGAAAGAGAGAGAAGTGTAAATGGAGGTGGAAAGAGTTAGAGGTGGAAAGAGGGTGGTAGAAAGAGAGAGAGAGAGGTAGAAAGAGAAAGCGTTTTTTCTTTTGACCTCACAGTCAATTCATGTATACACACCATTTTCTTTTCTCCCCTCTTCCTACAAAATAATAAATCTACAACTTCTTTTCCCCCACTATCCATATATGACTTCGTGTGCACAGTGGCAAACACACAAACAAGCAAAGTTCACAGAATTTTAGTATTATAATGATATGTAAAAATGATGTATTTGCTTCAGATTTTAATTTTTTAACAAAATACACATAAAAAATACACATAAAAAATACAAAATACACAAAAATGTTGCACTTTGATAAAATTTAGAATCTTTTTATATAGAAATATGGAAAAATGTGGCATTTTCATCAAATTTGTCATTTTTAAATAGAGAATTTACAAAATTAACTTTATTATATTTGGAATTTGTATTTTTCATATAGAGATATACTAGAATATTGCATTTTGTAAGATTAAAAATGTTTTCCTACAGAAATAAGTAAATCAGCTATATTTTCTTCAGTGTTGACTTTTTATATACAGATATGTAAAAATGCTACATTTTCTTCTGATTTTACATTTTTCATAAGATTTTGAATCATTCTATAGAATATAAATAGAATTTTCTAAAATATAGAAAGAAGAAAATGAAATATTTCCTTCATATTTTGAACTTTTCATAGAGAAATATGTAAAAACACTACATTTCTTCAACTTTTGCATTTTTATATATATGTGACACTATATGTAACAATCACTGGTAGTAGTTGGAAGGAATGTGACACTATCAGGAAATTGGTGGTTTGGAATTAAGATTAAAAGGCTTCATGCGAAAACCCCATATAGAATTTGGAGGATTAGAAAAAAAAGGTTAACAGCAAAAAGTTAAAGAGAGAATTTGGAATAGAAATATGAAACGAGGCAAAAATACGATTTTTTTCTTTCTGATAAACAGAAAGGCAAATAACAACTGTTATGAGTTTTTAAAAAAGGCCGGAACGTAAAACAGTAGAAAAATTTGAAGTAAATAATTTTGTTTTTAAAAAGTTGACTATTTGAAGTTCACCTATTTAACGAGGAACGAATGTAAATAAAACCAGGAATGTAAACAAAATGAATGGCCGAATGAGTCCAGAATATGGTTTGGAGAAATGTAAATAATCTGGAGTGTGTTTGGAAAATTGTGTCAGGATTTGGTAAATCGAGAACCAAAAGAAATTGCTGATTTTAAATAAAATTTATTGGCGAGAAAATTATTGTTTGGGAAAAGGACGGAATGTTTAAAAATAGAGCTTATTATTTTGAGATACCAGACCGCTTTGTTTAGGGTCGGTGTCACGTAGAAGCTGCCGTTGGAAAAGGCTGAGACTAATCAGCTGCAAACGAGGAAGCTGTTGAACCCACGTAACCTGCCGTCGAGATTGCCTGATCTTCACATCTTGTGTGAATGTTTAATCCGCTTCAAGTTTTAGAAACAAGAGATACAGTGTCACGATAGAGATTCAAACGGGAAGGGTTAATTTTGTTGTATCAACAATTTATATAAAATTAACAGAAAATTAACCCAGCGACGTCTTCGTTATTTATGATATTTGTGTTTTCACCGACGGAAGCATTCTTGTCCTTTTTCATAGCATGGTTCCGTCAACTCGATTCCGTGCTTAAGTGTGGACGAAAATTCAATCTACACTGCACGGGAATCAAAGAACACAACGTGGACAGAACAGATGCACGAACGCAGCGGTCACCAGTTGACCGGCGCCAGTACTGACCAACGTGGGAAAGACACCGGATCGATACGGACTGGCTGTTATATATAAATGTGCAAAAATGTTGCATTTTCTATAGATTTCATATTTTTTCATATAGAATTGGGAAAATCGGTTTTATTTTCTTAATTATGCTTTCTCCTGAATTTTACTTTTTTATATTGAAAAATATTGTTGCATTTTCTTACGATTTCGCATCTTTTAAAAGTAGAAATAAGAAAATCAGAATTATTTTCTTTAGAATTTGACATTTTCAAATAAAAATAAACCAAAATGTTGCATTTTCATAACATTCTGAATATTTTCACATAGATATACGAAAATCAACTATATTTTCTTCAGATTTTGACTTTTCATAGAGAAATATGTAAAATGCTACATTTTGTAATTTTTTTTATATAGAGTTAGCAAAAACGAGTTTTATTTTCTTTAGAATAACATTTTATATTGAAATATACTTTGGCGGCGTTCAGGGTCAAACCCCGGTCGCGGCAACCAGATTATAGCACCATGGCCGGGACACAACCTGCTGTCTTTGGTCAAGATCGATCCTGTTATCAGAGAACAAGCCGTCAGCCCGCACTCGTTGGTCGTTGATGGCGTTTGACACAGCAGCTGGTCTTCTTAACCTCTTCAACTATGACCTTTCTTACCCACGTTGTGATTTTTGATCTTAAGAAAGTCAAGCTGAATTATCACTGGGCTATCTCAACCAAGCTAAACTAAGGAGTTGAATACGCGCACACAAAATTAAAAATAAAATGGACGACGCCTGTATAAGTCACTATATTATGTTTATATCAAAATAGAAAATATATATATTTACAGTTTTTTTTTCTTCTTCTTTTCCCAACCCGTTCTAATATTTGGCGACGGAACGAAAATTTCGGGTAACTTCTTTAAGACAGCTGGATTTATCTTCAAGTACTTTCTAGAACGACACAAGGTTTATCGTCGGAGTCTTTCTTCAGTGATAACTGGATTTAACTTCAAGTATTGTTATTTGTACTTTCCAGAACAGCACAAGGTTTATTGTCGGAGTTTTTCTTCTTCAGTAGATTATTATTATTATTATTATTATTATTATTATTATTATCATCAGGTTGGCAAAACAGCGTTATGGCAGAAATCTCTTAACTCCCCGACGTGGCTTCTGCAACTCCGGACCGCAACCTCAACTCCAACTGCAACTTTAGACCCCGTGGGCACTTGTATTTATGGGTGTCCCTTCTATATTGCACTTTTATCAATATGCCGATTTTTTCGAGTCTATCCAACTCTTGATTTATTTTTTCTATTGAAGCAAAAGGTTCGTTCCTTTTCTTCTTGAAGATAGGTTGTACATTTTCTTTTATTACTATATTTGCTGCCATTTTTTTACACCTCCCGAGGCCGGCTGAAAATACTTCGGGGAAACTCTCTTTTAGTTTCTCCTTTAATTTATCTGCCTCGGTTGATAAACTTTTCACTTTCTGGCAGTACGTACTTATTGGTAAATCCCAGAGGTCGAATTCCTGCATCCAGTCCGTTCCAAGTAAATTTTCTGTATTTCTTAGCACATACGTTTTTAATTTTTTGGTCATTCCATTGAATGTCACATTTGTAATAACTTCTCCTTCAAATTTTATTTTTCTCCCAGTTACCGACCTAGCAATTTTATCGGTTCTCAACATTTGTACGTTAATAATAGTTAAATCTGATCCGGAATCCAATTGTAGTCTGACTTTTCTGTTTAACGTTTCTACTTGCACGTATTTTCGTATGTTTGTCTCGTCCGCTTGGTCAGTCCTCGTGACGTTTACTCTGTGTTTGCTTTCTTTCCTAGTCCAACAATGAGAACTTTTATGACCCACTTTTTGCACGACAGACAAGTCTTAAAGCGGTATGGGCAGTCTTTATACCAATGCAAAAACCCACAACGATAGCATGGACTGGGTGGTAGCTTTTTCTGATATTGACTTTTTGAAGTAAAAAAAATTGATCTGTTTTTGAGGAGGGAAAATTGGTTTGGTTTGTTTTTGAGGATGTGCAAAAACGTGTTTGTCGTTGTACTTTACGTATGTGCGCGATGCCAGATTCTTCTATATTTTTCGAGTCCTTCTTCACGCTTATACATCTCTGACGGTCTTTTGTCAATTTTTGTAGCGTCAAATCTGGTTCACTCTCCAGTTTTGTAAGAATTCTGTGTCTGATCTCCGCGTCTTACTTAAAAAAATACTTACACATAATTACGGTAAAATCTTCCATATTTACCGTAATTATGTGTAAGTATTTTTCTTTTAGATTAGACTTCAGGTATTTGTTGTCTGTTATTCTGAAACCTTAGTACGGACAAAAAATTTCCTGTGTAGAATTTGTCTTTGTTAGTACTGTAAAGTTGGTGTCCAAAAAGAAAGTTTTTTGTAGATTCTCCGCATAGAACTTGTTTCTTGAGTATACTTTTTTAGGATTTCTCCGCGTAGAACTGGTTTCTTGAGTATACTTTTTTTTTTTTTAGGTTCTCCGCGTAGAGTTTGTTTCTTCAGTTTTTTGTCGCCACTGTTATGGCCGACGGATAGCAAAAAAAATTGTCCTGCGCGTAGAATTCGTTTCTTCAGTTCCTCGTCGCCACTGTTATGGTCCAATATCCTCGCACCACAGTTATGGTCCAAGGTTAGAACCAAGGAAGAACAGCGCGAACACAAGAGTAGAATAACAAAGATATATTACAACAGAAATATTGTACAAGAAGTTAAAGGTGTTAGTAATGACTGTCCGTCTGGTTTAGAGTGAACTATTATTGTCTCGACTCGTTACACCATTCATTCGGTATTTCTGAATGCACATAAATTAAGTATTCAGAAAAATAAACGAACACTGGTTTAAATTGAATGATGATAATGCAAATTTTTCATGACAAAAATTAAATATTTGGGCCAAATCATTAACGAAAACGGTAGGAAACCAGACCAAACCAGAGCAAGTGCGATTAAAGATATGCCCTCCCCAACAAATGTGTCATCTTTACAAGCATTTTTAAGTTTCGCAAATCATTATAATGTTTTTATTCTAAACATACATTTTTTTGCGAGCACTATTAAATACTTTACTAAAAAAAGATTCCACTTGGATGGCTGAATTCCAAAAATCTTTCAAAAACATTTTAATGATTCTAACGTTGGACTTTTTATTTATTGTGTCTTTTAAAGGGGTTAAGGCTGGTCGTCAATATCTTATACCAAGCTAATCCGATTCACGACCCATTCACTTATTACAATTTGCCCATTCACCACAAAAACTCATCCGTAAACAATACACCATAATACCGGATTCTCTCCAGGGGGTCCTACAAAATGCGCCCCATGCCATAAAAATTTAATGATAATAAATTATATATAAAATTTTATGATGAAGAATGAGAGGAGGAGGGAATGAACCCCAAAACAAACTAAATACAAACACAAGGTAAACTAAACATAACTGATGTTAGTAGGGCCCGTCCAACTCTCAAAACAGAGAGGCTGCTGTATTCTGCCCATGGGACAGAATCAAGAAGCTCTCTCACTAAGGGAGTGGGAAAGGGGAAAATATAGACGGAAATGGGGGAATAAAAGCTGACCCAGTCGAGATAAAAAGGTGGCCAATACAAACTGGGGAGGTTGGGAATCTCGACTTGGATCATAACCAAAGAGGTAGCCAGGAACAGCATTTACTCACATTAACTAGGTACACAAAAGCTTGTCTAACCTAACCGAGGGGAGGGATCCACAGGAAACCATACCGATGTGACGTAGGTTGACCTAAAAGAGAAAATCAAGGCTAGCCCCGTTCAAACGAACCAAGCTCGCTTCAGTCACCCAACTTTCGCTGAAGACTGTCGAATGCAAGCGTTTTCTATCAGTTCTAATCTTCATCTTGAGCTGATGCTCAAATAATCGATTTAGATCCTGATGAGAAAGACGGGTGCCTCGCAAGACTTCCTCCGTTCGCGTCGTCCAAATCACAATTCGAGTCTTGGCCAGCAGCGTGAGAAACACCATTCGTTTCACCCCAGGATACGGGAGCAAGACATTGTCATACGCGTATGCGCGATCAACGAGAATGAGCGGACCCGACGACAATGGTAGAAGGCGTGCGAACCAAGGTCATATGAAGGCCTTGTCATTGAGAGGCAGCCGATTCCGAGCCAATCGCCAGGTAAGCGAAAACTCAACATTACTGAGATAACCCGCCGCGACCCTGTCCACTAAAAAACGATAGAAGAACTTCCTAGACTGTGAAAGGTCACTGGACCGAGGAATGATCGTCAAAGCGTACCGACACTCGCGAAGGAAATCCGATTGATCCCAGGGTTTATGACGGCGCTCAACCCGCGAGATGAGGTGACTGATAGTAAGGAAAAGGAAAGCGTCCCTAACAATCCCCGCCATAATCGAATCTTCTGTCAATGTGCGGTGTAGGAAAGCCAACCTCCAGGCGAGTTTGTGGCTCACCACGTGTGGCATTCCCAGCCCCGCATGATACGGACATTGTGCACAGACTTCTCTGTCGACCTTATGCTTGTGTCCCCTCCATAAAATGGAGGATAGCGAGCACCCGAGCGGCTTCCTATGGTCCTTACAGAGAGGAAGTACGGACAATTGATAAAGGACAATCGGGAAAACGTATGTAGCACACGGCTCCGCCCTGCTCTTCACGGACAACCTACAAGAATGCGGACAGGACCGTCCGTCCAACTGAAGGGCCCAGGAAGATCGACACCCTTCCAGGCATCTAACCGTAAGCCGGACGACTTTTCGCGGTTTATCTTGGCCCCTGTCGCCTTCTCGTACCGATCAAACGCATTCAGTACCGCCTCAATGTCGCTGCGAGACGATACGAAAGCAGATACGTCATCAGCGTACGCGGAATCCCTGGCTAGAGCTCCTCCAGGAACGGCGATTCCACGTAGGGCCGGTCTGCACGCCCTATCCCTCAGCCGGTGAAGGAGAGGCTCCAACGCCAAAGCATAAAGTAGGGGCGAGAGTGGACAACCCTGACGAACCCACCTAGACAGCGCAAAAGCGCCTGAGAGCAACTGAGAGTAAATGCTCCTGCAGGATCTTGGCCAAAATCTTTAACTCTGTGTTTAGCAGAGTTATGGGTCTGTAATCGTCTAAGTGCACCCAACACCCTTACCTTTTTCAACAGCGTGATCACACCCCTGGTGAGCCGGTCGGAGGTGGTCCTCAGCCGAAACCAGTTGTTGAACACAACAGTCAAAATCGGGACAAAGATGTGCGACAGCCTCAAGTACAATTCATAGAGCAAACCATCCAGACCAGGCGACTTGCCGCGTAGACTTCGCCGTCCGTAATCTCTCCCTCGCAGCTAGCCGCTTCAGTCGACGAAAGTCGAGGAAAGTGAGCCGAATAGCTACGAAATTCGTCCTCACGAAGACCAGGCTCCTTGGTAAAATGGCTCTCGAAATGCCGCCGAAACGCCTCGCACGTGTCGTCAGTGTCCCGAAGAGTGTGTCATCCGGGGATTTGACCTCACGAATGTGCTGATCGGACCGTTTGCTGAAATCAGTGGTGAACGAACTAATCCTACTCTTAAGACTCTCCCACTACTTATTCCCGATAACCGACCCACTAGCTCCCGCGGCACTAAGCGAGTTAGCTTCTTCTGGAAGTCCCGCCTGTCCAATAAAGACAGATTGAACTTCCAGTAACCAGCCATTCTAGGCCTACAATCTAACGGCATCCAGGCACAAACGAGTCTGTGATCGGAATAGCCTACCCAGTGGAACGTGGGTCAATCTAACAAGTCTACCTCGGCTCCTCTAACTAACATTCTATCCAGGTAGCTAACTACCCAGGTAAAAGGCCAATTCTGAGCCCATGTCCACATTTTTCCCCCGGGGTGATCGACCCGGTATCTATCAACGAGACCAAACTCTTCGATCAGTTCAACCAGGCTAGGATCGCCCCTTCTCTCGCTAGCTCCCCGCACCCTGTCTAACTTGGGGTCCAGGATGGCATACTAGCCCCCCATTAAAACTAGGCACGTTGAATCCCCCAGGAACCGCCCCAACTGCCGAAAAAACGAGACCCGCTCTTCCCGGTCGTTGGGCGAATAAACCGCAACGACTCAAGGCAATATCGGCCACGATCAACCGGCCCTATCGGTATTGCACAAAGTCCACCTTCGCATCAAGAGTTCGCTTCACCAGCAAAGAAACTTCTCTGGCATGTCGGTCCCCATATGCTGAATAAACGACAAAGTCGTCCTCAAGCACACACGCATCGACGCTGCAAAGTGGATCTCTTCGATCGCGACGACATCGACGCCGAAAGACTAGAAATCAGGGAGCAGGCGGACCGCCTTACTCCGATCCCTCAAGCCCTTCACATTCAATGTGGCTATTTTAATTGACATCTTCTATGTCTGAAAAAAAGAAAAAGAGAGAAAAGAAAAGACCTACTCACATACAGGCCGGAAATCTGCATCAGTTAGGACCCCGACAGAATGCCCTAGGCTCCCCACACCTAGCTCTGACGTCATTTGTCTTTCAAAGACGATCCCGCCGACGTCTGTGGGATAGGTTAATTTTACACACCTATATAAGGAGGGATGGAGTAAGACGGGGACCCTCCCAGAACAATATTGCCTTAATTTCCTCAAATAGTGATCTTAATTTTGGGGAATGCTTCCTGCGCTTCCGCCAGGTGCGCCCAAACTTTTAGGTAGCCATCTGTGTCCCTTACACAGGTGACTACCCCAGGAGCATCTGGAAAGTTCTTGATGTCCTCAATGGATTTCCCATCTACAGACGACTTTTTCATCAGCAAGCCGAGTAACGATTTTTTATGGCTTGACAAGCCTTTTTTAATTTGCTCTATATCAACTCTGCGAATGTTCTCTGCGTCAGGGAAAATTCTTTTTTTTTCTTTTTCTTTTACCTGACACGGTGGGGAGGGGAAGAAGCGGAAGAGTGAACTATTAGGGGAGGTGGAGGGAGAGGGAGACGGAGCTCGAGTGGGTGAAGTGGGGAGGCTCCTGGCTTTTGCCAGTTCTTGTCTAGCTTGTCCTGGCGTGACCGGTACAGACAACGACCTGTATTTTGGCAGACGTTTTTCTGCCCTGCTTCGTCCAACACGCTTCTCTACTGGTTTTTCAGCGTCGTCCTCCTCTTCTCTACTTCTTTTCAAAGAAGAAGAGTGAGGGGGGGCATTTTCTCCACCTCCATCTCCTCTTCCGGTTGCTGCTGCTGCTTTTTTTTATCTTTTTCTTCCTTGTGGTTTTGCTGTTTGGTTACAGGCTTTGGAGATTTCTGTTGTTGTTGCTGGGGTTTCTGTTGTTGTTGTTGTTGCTGCTGCTCCTGTAACACATCGTAAATCGTAACACAAAAAGCAAAACAAAATGAAACATAAACATACACAAGTCCTCCTAACTAAAAATAATGACCAGAAACTAATTTATATAAACATGGTGCCCAAACGGGGAGGGTAATTTTTAGTCGACAACCAAAAGAAGATGTTAACCAGGCAACGATGGTTCCGGGGTAGAGCGACGTGCTCCCCCTCTCACCTTCACCTGGCCGACCCTCGTCGCTGACCACTGAAGAAGCCAAACCTGGCAGCAGCAGCAGCAGCAGCAGAAGCCACCAGTGAAGCCAGCCTCTCCCAGTCTTTAAGCCGAACTCAGCAGCAGCAGCCCAAGTCACATTCTTATGCGATAGTCCTTCTAAGGACTACCAAGCCACATTTTTATGCGATAGTCCTTTTAAGGACTACCAAGTCACATTCTTATGCGACCGTCCTCCTAAAGACGATCAGGCTACCTCAGCACTGCCTACGCCGATCGTCTCTCTTCGTGAACACCGACGCGGTCTTCATAACTCGACTGGACCTCGAATACAGCTGTTCCATCTGCCTGCCTCTGAACTGCCGCCCTGAACCAAAACGATCCTTCGATTGGCACTCCCCGACTATATGTTTGAACTACTCCAAACAATTCCTGTACATACTTTCGCCAGATTGATAAATAAAATTTGACTTAGATTTTGAAATCCTCGCCGTTGTTGTCCTTGCCTTTCCTGGCCCACTATGACCTTAGCTGTGCACATGAACACGAGGACCTTATCAGACAACACCACGAACATTTTTGTTAAAGGAACCCTCTCTCGACACAACACCACTGGAATCAGTGTAACAACTTGCCACGGACGAGAATACGTCGAGACCTTGAATAGATACCCAGACATCATTCAACCACTCGCGGGTACCGATCCTGCAAAACACTAAACGCAGCATCATATAAAGACCAATGTTTTCCCACCCACGACGACTCCCTCCTCATAAACTTGAATACGCCAAAAAGGAATTCAACAATATGCTGAAGGACGGATTCATACGACCCTCCGATAACCCATACGCCTCACCTCTACATCTTGTGCCTAAACCTGGAAGTACGGAATTTAGGGTATGCGTCGATTACAGAAGATTGAACGCCACAACCATACCCGATCGCTATCCAGTCCTGCATTTACATGATTTCGCCTCAAAGTTACAGGGCACTTGTGTTTTTTCGAAAATAGATCTAACGAAGGCTTACCATCAGATCCCCATAGCTCCGGAGGACATCCTAACGACCGCTGTAAACACTCTCTTTGGTCTTTTCGAATACGTCAAAATGTCCTTTGGCCTGAGGAACGCAGCACAATCTTTTCAACGCTTCATGGACAAGGTACTGCGCGGCCTAACGTACGCATATGCCTACATCGACGACATCCTAGTAGCCACCACGAATGTGAACGTTCACAAGCAACACCTAAACGAAGTTTTCCGAAGGATACCACATTATGGACTCCGGCTGAACATCGACAAATGCACTTTCGGGACATCTGAGGTGAATTTACACGAGAAAATCGACGCAATTAGAAATTTCCCTACGCCTACATCCACAAAACAAATCAGGCGATTTATCGGTATGATAAATTTTTACCGCAGGTTCATCCCCGACTGCTCGACAATTCTGTTCCCGCTGACAAACCTCATAGAGCGAAAGAATAAGCAAATTACGCTAGAAAGAGAATCCTTGCGGGCTTTCGAAACAGCAAAGACAACGCTAAGAAATATAAAATCGAAAAATGACGGTGACAATATTTTCTCAATCAGCGATAAGGTTTTAATGTATGGTGAAAGAGTGTTAAGGCCTGCATCTCTTCAGAAAAGGATATTGCAAAAGTTTCATACATGTCATCCAGGTATCTCTAGAATGAAATCCCTCATGCGTAGCTATGTCTACTGGACCAATACAAATACGTAGATAGATAGTAAAATCATGCAGAGGTTGTGCCATGATAGCAAATTCACAGCCAGTTACATTCCGCCCTTCGCCAAAGACATGGTCAAAATTGCACATTGATTTCACGGGACTGATAAATGGTGTCTACTACCTAATCATTGTGGACAGTTTTTCCAAACGGCTAGAAATTTTAAAATACAAGAGTTCAATATCTACAATTACAATAAACTTCTTGTATGAATTATTTGCTAGATACGGTATCCCAGATACCATTGTTTTGGACAACGCCACGCAATTCACTGCGAAAGAGTTTGAAAGTTTTTGCAAAACCTTTGTAATACAACATATCAAAACTCCTCCCTATCATCCAAAATCGAATGGGCAAGCAGCAGAACGCTTCGTCGATATATTCATGATATAATGGAATATGCGTACACCTATGTTCCCCCTCACTGGAATATGATTGGCTGGTGTCCGTCATAAATGCCGATGGACGTGTAGGAGAGTCAAAGAGCCTTTGTCTGAGAGCTATGTCTATAACGACGCCCATTGGACTACGCCATTGATCTACACTTCTTACCTGCGACTTCGACGCGTACCAGTCGATTACTGCTTTCATATTCTACTTTGTTATAGTAGCCAAAACCACTTAGCTACTTCGTTCAAATATATCCCTTTCCGGGACATATCAATTCAAAAAGGGCATTGAAAAAAAAACAATAGAAGTGAAAATAAGGATGTTATTACAACAGTTTTTAGGTGACACCTAATCCTAACACGGTATCAGGTATGTCCCTGGAAGAACTAATGTTCGGAAGAAAAATTAGATCGGTGTTTGACAAACTGCTGCCGAATAAAAAATAGGTCAAATACAAGAAAAAATCCGATACCCTAAAATACTTCAAATCCAGCGAAAAAGTATTCTTTCGAACTTACAAAAATTGAAAGAAATACTGGGAAGATGGGATAGTCAAAAGACGTATCAGAATGATATTATACATGATAAAAGGTTTTGCGTGGGTGCATAAAAGACATCTAAATCAAATAAGAAAAACCTAAAAACAGAGCATCTGAGAGGAGGATGGTGCTTCTGTCTTATGTTTTTCGATGTACATATGCTCCAGATAGTTCCGGAAACCACACGCTCCAGTAAAAGGAAGAAACAACCTCCAGAAGTGTTAGATCTCAAATCTAAAAGAAAAAATTATAACTTCTGTAGGAAGTAAGGCTCAAAAGGGAAAATGTTATAGTAAGAGTCAGTTACCCTCCAAACTATCATGAATTGACTGATCCATTCATGATAAGTCGTCCTGCGTAAGTATCAAAGGAGTGATGGTAATACTATTGCAGTGACTTGTCTAGCTGAGTATTGAATACTACAATCTTGTCTTGTATGTCTTGCCAAACGCGACATCACAACATATAGAAATACAAAAATCAGCTATATTTTCTTTAAATTCCACATTTTAAATTTTGGAATATGAAAATCTGCCTGATATTCATCAGATTTCTTATTGTTTGTTTTTAAATAAAAGAAATGAGTTATATTTTAATTAGATTTGAAAAACTGCTACATATTCATCATTTCTTGTATTTCGAAACAATGAGAAATACGATGAATATAGATTTTCATATTACAAAATAAAAAATATAGAAATTTAAAGAAAATATACCAGATTTTTGTATTTACAAATAAAAATGTGATAAATAAATAAAGCAGATTTTCATATTTCAAAAGTGTGAAATCTAAAGAATATGTAGCTGATTTTTTAATTCCTAAACAAAAATTAGCAAATAAATAAATAATAAATGAATAAATTATTTATTTTTTTAAGAACTGAATTATTTCTAAATAAGTAAATTTCCTAATTTAGAATTATTTCTAAATAAGTAAATAAACCTGATAAATATAAAGCAGATTTACATTTTCCAAATAAAAAAGAAAATTTAAAGAAAATATTGCTGATTTTTGTATTTCTCAACAAGATTGAAACCTGGTAAAAAGAAATCAGATTTTCATATTCCAAATTAAAAAAGTTAAATGCGATCAAAATATAGTTGATTTTTCTTTATTTCAAAACAAAAAATTGATGATTATCAAACAGATTTTCATAGACCAAAATTCAAAAACAGAAATCTAAAGAAAATATAGTTAATTTATTTTGTTTACAAACAAACAATGAAGAATTGGCGGGGCAGAGAACGACACAAAAGGTTTGAGGAGGCGGGGCAAAGTTAGACGCAAACGGACAAATTTGGCTGAGCAGAGAGAGACACAAACGTTAACGTTTCATTGATAGACGCAAACGGTCAGAGATGGCGGGGCAAAGTTAGACACAAAAGGAAATAGTTGGTTTGGCAGAGATAGACGCAAACGGACAAGAGCAAGCGGGGCAAAGTAGATGCAAATGGACAGAGTTGGATGGAGGAGGATTGACACAAACGGCCAGTATTTGCGGCGCACAGATATTGGGGGTACAGATAGACACAAATGGTCATTGTTGGAGGGGTGAGAAATGCAAACTCACAGATATGGTGGCACAGAGATAGGCACAAATGGGCAGACTGTGTGGCCGAGATAGAGGCAAACCGTTGTTGGTGGCGGGACAGAGATAGGCGCAAACGTGAAGATTTGGCGAGGTACATACATTAAATTACAGGATGGTAATTTGGGGAGACTACTAAATGTATGATAATTGTTGAAATTCTCACGAAAGTGGGTTGAATAGTTGAGAGGGAAATTAAAAACCGAATGCGTTAAAAATTGTTTTAAAATGATAAAAAAGAAATTAAGAACAGTTCCAAGGAGAATCGAACCCAAATTTAACTAGGCGAAATTCAATAACATTGAGTAAAACCAAGACTTCGAGCCCTACCCGACCTCCTACCAATAAGAATAAGACGATACATTAATCGTCCGAGTTTTTGGGTCCTGAGAAAATAGAAAAAAATAGACGTTATCTGTAGAGAAAACGGATGCTCACCGAAAATAACGATCTAAATTATTCTGTACAATTACCCAGGGAACATCTGGTTTAAGTAGAAAGGTTGTTTCGACCACCCAGAAAAAATATCCTTACAACAAAAGATTAGCACCTAAGACTAGGGACCGGTCTGTTCATTATCCTTTATGTGACAGATTTCAGCTTACGGGAATCTGGTGATAATGAAATTCGGGCATTGCGAGTTGTCATTTTCTGTTGTCTGTGTAGGTAAAGAGTCACCAATCATTGTTATCGGGAAATATTTCTCTATGTATGCTCAGCACGTTCACTGGGTAGTCATTCTTCCCCGATCGTGGAAATAATAAACTAAATGTAAAAAATGAAGGGATGATATAAAAACATATTTTGAAATGATAATAGCCCAAAAAGTGAAAAATGATAAAAATACGCAATTTCTACTCATATAATGGGAAACAATCAAAATGTGAAAAAATAATAGGATAATGAAAAACAATATATTTTTAAATGATAGTAACCGAAAAAGTAATAAAATGATAAAAATACTGAATTTCTATACAAAATTCAATGCGCAAATACCAAAATGTAAAAATATGAAATCTTTTGAAATGATAATATTGGAAAAGGTGATAAAATGATAAAATATGGAATTTCTACACAAAATACAATACGAAATTACCAAAGTGTGAAAAAAAATGAAACGATAGTGAAAAACAACATCTTTTGAAAGTATTTAAAAAAAAGTGATAAAATGATAAAAATACAGAATTTCTATACATAATGTAATGTGACACATCAAAAGTTTTAAATAACATGAATGTTAAAAAATGAAAGGATAATGAAAAACAATATATTTTGAGATGTTAATATTCATAAATGTGCAATCCCTTATTCAAATTGTGGATTTTCATATTCGTTTCCCTACTAAATCTAACAATACGCTTCTTTACTTAATTACGTCTTCTCCTAGAGGTAAGAACACGTCCTTACCTCCTCGGAACACTGTCCTCTTGGTAAGTGGCAAGAAATATAAAGGAGAAACTGTCCACCTCTTAGATGAATTTCCCCTCGTGTTAAGGCTTTACGGTGTTCCTGCAGAACACGAGGGGAAATTTTTAAAAAATCAGGCATGAATAACCATATATGGAGGAAGAAGGGTGATCACCGCCTTCTATCGGATGAAGTTGAAATAATAGACAGAGAACATCACTAGAACATACGAAAACTTAAGGAATCAGCGCATATGCTAAACCACAAAAATCCCCTAAGCTGGCCAAGCATAGACATGAATACAATCTGGAAACCCGTAATAGAGAGAGCTAGAGAAAAAATAAAAATAACAAAAAATTGTAACATGAGCTCTAGTAAAAAATGTCATGAGACATTAAGTTTATAAGTCCCAAAAATTCACTCACTGGAGACACATGGCTCAGTAGATAAAAGCGTTGGTTGAGTGATCTAAGAAGTGACTTGACCCAAGTAGTTGTGAATTCAATATTTAGCCACAGTTACTGAATTACTAAAGGGAATTAACTAAATCTAAGAAAATAAGTGGAATTAAAACAATCTACCACCGTGGGCTAAATAAAAAGTTTGCTTCGAAATCCCAACTTTCAAAGCGTACAACGGCCGAAACATCGTGAATATGGCAATAGAGATGAGGACAACAGTCCGAATGATGTAATTAGAAATATAGACGAATCTCCTATTCATAAGACATTTTTCCGTAACTAGCATGCTGATTGGGACACCGTGACTTTCTTCAAGACACCCGATACTTTTAACTTACATATTGAGAATTGTGCCACTGCGGTTTCTTCTTGGTTCGAAGCCGGCATATGTGCTTTCATTCCTTCTCTGAAATACTAGGAGAAACCGCAATCTTCTTTATGATTCACACCAATAGGCTCTGCCACTATAGCTCACAAGAACCACTATTGCTGGCTATGCCAGCGTGACAGTTCCCATTATAATAGACTCCTATTCATGGCTGCATTTAATAAATGCGTCATCGAAGTAGTTACTAAGAGAATAATACAACGTATTGCATCTAACAACCTTTACTGTTGTGATTACTGGAGGGTCTGTAATAAAGTATTAATTAAGAGTAATTTTTCTATTCCTCCTCCCTTCAATCAATTGGAGGCGTTAACATCTTCGGTTGATAACGCTGAATGTTTCGCCCGTAAATTCTCCTTAAATTCTACTCTTGACTCATCTGGAGTATCCTTGCCTAATTTTCCACTTAGAACTGTTTCTCTGCTGAGTGGTATGCATGATGTATGATTTCTGCTATTATCTCTAAACTGGATACCCACAAAGTATGTGGATCTGATGGTATTCCTTTAATAGTCCTTAAGAAGAG
The DNA here is from genome assembly GCA_903632075.3 of Acanthosepion pharaonis. Classification (NCBI taxonomy): domain Eukaryota; kingdom Metazoa; phylum Mollusca; class Cephalopoda; order Sepiida; family Sepiidae; genus Acanthosepion; species Acanthosepion pharaonis. The sequence goes on from CAHIKZ030002653.1 coordinate 151,514, forward strand.
TGCCCCGAACTGGCTCTTGTTCTCTCTAAATTCTATAACATATGCCACGTGATTTCCTGCTTGTTGCAAATCCTCATCTGTTGTTCCAATCTTTAAGAACTTAAGTAAACCGTCCGACCTTTCCAATGATCGAGCCTTAGCCTTTAACCTTCTACTTCTTTTTGGCGAACTACAAGAGACCCTAATCAATGCTGAATTGGTTAAGCATCTCACATCACAGACAAGCAATTTGGCTTTCATTATTGACAATGATTGCGGAAAAAGTCTATCAAGATCTAGATTAGAATGGTGAAGCTCGAGATGTTACTTTGTACACCTGGAAAGCTTTCGACAAGGCTTGGTATACAGGTCTTCTTCACAGGTTAAAAGGAAAAATTTGGTCAGTGTCTCCGGCTAAATTTTTGAACTGATCCGGTCTTTCTTATCAAATCATGAAATGAAAGTTAAAAGAACGGCCACTCTTCTAGATCCTTTTGTACTAATGCAGATGTCCTACCGGGACGCTATCATTGGTCGTACTTTGTTTTTAATTTTCATTAACGACCTTCACGATGCCATCAACTTCCAACTTTGTATCTATTTTGATGAAACAGCCATTTACTTATGTCTCGATAAGTCTGATCAACTGATCAGACTTATTATAAGGTTAAATTGGCTGCTGATGTGAAAAACGACTTTCAGTCCGTTATATTTTGAATTGATAATGGAGAAAAAGTGATAAAATGGCAAAAATACAGAATTTGTACACATAATATAAACTGAATTATCAAAATGTGAAAAAATGAAAGGATAATGAGAATGAAATACGTTGATTGAAATCATCATAGTTGTGATGTATTGAGGGAGGATGAACTGGATATATTCAATCGCATTTAATAAACAAGAAATACGCGATGGACATGTTGGATTTTTATTACAGAAGTGATAAAGGAGAATAATATGGGGTAAACAGAAATGATACTAGGGGACGTAAACTTCCTGTTTACGTGCGCATCTTACAATCCTCCCTTTTTGGGGGAAAATTATGTAAATGATTTTTCCAGCTTTATATGTAGTCCTTAAAACATTCCGGTTTCTTGCTAAGTTTTCCACTCCTAGTGGTAATTGGTTGTGTGGAGTATGTTGGGGTTCACCCCCAACATACTCCACACAACCAAGTGGTAGTGAGTTATGAGGAGGAAGCACTGACTTTGGTGATGGAGGCCTGACTACTGTCGTTTTGATCACTAAGGAAGGTTGGTATTGCAGGTGGCAATAGATTTGCCTGGGTTGTTGCAGTAAATCTTCTCTTAGTATAGAGGTAGATACCATTTAATCTGAATGTCGTTTCCAGTGGTTGCCGGAGCTGATTTTTACTGTATATGATCTTGGACCTTGTTGGGAGTTGATCCTTGAATGTTGCCAGAGTTGGTGTCCATGGTAATCACGATGAACGACGGTGTCACCCTGCTTTAGTGATGGTGAATTTGCCTGAGAGTGCGAAGAAATCTATCTGCTCTGATTTGCTGACACAGTGGTCTTGATATTGGGTCGTAGCATTTCCAATTTTGTTCGTAGTTTCGGACTAAACACGAGTATTGCTGGTGACTCCCCTGTGGTAGCGTGGAGTGAATTTCTATGAGAAACTAGGAATTTAGAGAGCTTCATATGGATGGTGTCACATTCATGCTTTGCTGATTTTATGCCTGGTTTCAGAGATTGCACCATTCGTTCTGCTAATCCATTAGTTGCAGGATGGTATAGGGCATTTTTTTATGTGTATAATACCGTTACACGTGAAGAAGCGTTTAAACCCATCAGATGTGAACGTTGGTGCATTATCTGAAACTAATAGTTCTGGGATACCATATCTTGTGAATATTGTCATTAAGATATCCTCGTTTGTAGTCTCTGTAGCATTATAAGTAGGAATTAGCTCTACCCATTTTGAATGGACATCAACTGCTACAAGGAGCATTAATCCCTGGAAGGGCCCTGCATAGTCCATGTGTACTCTCTACCAGGCTCTGGTTGGATGATGAAGCACATCACACATGCCTTCGCAGCTTCTTCGATGTCCTTGTCAAAATTAGGCCAACGGAGATTCCTCTGGATCGGCCTTTCATTTTGACAGTCATGCAATTCTTTCATTGCATAGTTTTTCTTATATAACTACCCTTGTTCTCTACAGCAAACAGCAGTTGCGTATAGAAAATCCATATAATTTCTGGTGAAAGGTATGAAATTTTTTCTGGCACATTGTATTCTAACCAGCCGTTTTGGACAAAATAAATTACATTGGATGGGATTGGATCAATTCTTGATGTCCTGGCAATTGTGGCTGCCTAAATTGGACATTGTTCCACTAATTCATTGTAGAAAAGTGTATCACCTTGTTCAGTTATCACTGATTGACTCTGGAAGTGGCAGGTATGATAAAACATCTGCATTTGCATTGGATTTACAGCTACGAAACTCAATATTGTAATCAAATCCCGTGAGAAAAACAGCATATCTTTGTAGTCTCGCTGCTGACATTGTTTGGAATGCCCTTCTTTGGATAAAGATGAATTTGAGTGACTTGTGGTGTATAACAAGTGTGAATTTGTTGTTATTCAAATAGTTGGAAAAACCTTTTCACTGATCATACATTTGCGAGGGCTTCCTTGTCTCGTTGGAAATAACTGGATTCAGCTATGTTGAAAGTGTGGGATGTGTACGCTATGGGTCTCTCTTCCCCAGTGATGATATGTAACAAGACAGAACCGATGCCATATGAACTTGCATTGCATGCCAGATGTATAGGGACGTTGGGCTCGAATTCTACCAGGACCGTGTTTGATGCGATCATCTTGATTTTGTTGAATCCTTATCACATTTCTTGTAGAAAATCATAGAATGGGCAACATGGGCAATGTTTTGAAGCCATTTGTAGTAAATATTTACAGGCCCTAGAAATGAGCATAGTTGTTTTGCCACTTGAGGCTGGATCATTACTCACAGCTTCAAGTTTGTCTTTGGTTTTGTGGAAGCCATTAGTTGGATCTTTTTATTTCACAGAAGATCACACAGTCCTGAAAGAAGGAATACTTATCCAAATTTGACTTGAGACCAAATTCTTGAACACGGGAAAGAACATTTTTGATGTTTTTATTTGCCAATGATTAACATATCATCTATGTTACAAACTACACCTTCTAGACCTTGTAAAATTTGGTCCATGGTCTTTTGCCATAAAGCAGCAGCTGATATGATGCCATAAACAAGACGATTACATTGATATAATTACTTTGTGGGTGTTAATGGTTGTCAGTTGCTTTGATTATTCATCAAGCATTAGTTGTAGGTATTCCTGCCTTAAATCTATTTTGGTGAATCACGATCACGAGTTTTGCAAGCATGTCTTCTATTCTCGGTAGGGTATATTGTTCAACTTCTAAATTTAGGTTGACTGTTGTTTTATAGTCGCCGCAAATGCTGATACTACCATTACGTGCATTATAGGTGTGGCCCATTCATTTGATTTTACCGGCAACAGGACACCTTCCTTGGTTAGCTTGTCCAATTCTTCCTCCACATCTGTTCGTAAGGCATATGCTACAGTTCTGGGTACTGTGTTGGGTTTGACTCTCAACTGTCTTTTCATGTTCTTGATTGTACCTATACCTTCCCTGAAGACTTGGAATTCCACGCTTAGTTTTCTAATTAGTCCATTTCTTCTGCGCTGCTGATGTTGTGGCGGGATTTGTATATTTCAAGTTTATACATCCAGTCTCTCCCTCAGATGGGATTATTGCCAATTTTTAAGATGGTGAGAAGTAACTGAATGCTTTTGTTGTGGTGTTCAACTAATACCAACACCTGACATAAGGGTTTAATGAGTTTGTTGGTATATGTCTTCAGTTGAATTGTAGTTCTTTCAAGGACGGGGTCTGTGGAAAATATCCGTTTATAATCCTTTATTGTCTTCACTGAAATTGCTGCCCTTGTTGTAACATGTTCCAACCTCACAGACTTAGAATCCAAAGTTACAGTGACAAATATTTTGCCTGAAGCATCTATATGAAAGAGTTCGAATTCACTGCTTCCTTTGTTTGTTTGTAGCTAGTGAAAATTTCTGTTGATGTCTCTTTTTTATTGTAGATTTGCTTAGATCAACACATTGGATGGATATGCCCAGTTTTGTGGCATACCCAGCAGACTGCCTCTTTAAAGTATCAGTTTGCATCTTTGTGGTTCGTCTTTCCACAAGAATGTCAAGGTGGGAAATTAAAGATTTTTCTCCTTTTTTGTCCTTATCTTATTCCATCAGTCTCCCTGAGTACGTGTATATCCTCCTTATTGTCCGCGTGAATTCTGGCGGCGTCCTTCTGGGCCGTTTCCATGGAGGTAGCGATGAAGCAAGCCATATCAAATGATAGAGGGTCTTCTTGAAGAAGTCGCTTTTGGGTCGTTTCGCATCTTAAACCACACACTAGTCTGTCCTGTAAGGCGTCCTTTAAATAATTAGCGAAGTTAAAATAAACAGATAATTGTTTTATAGCTGTCTCTTTACGTGGAATCTATATCATTCCATGATTTCAAGTGGCTTTGGATTAAAGTGTAGAAGGAGTAATGTGCGCAATTCATTGTATGTTTTTGTTAGGGGTTGATAAATCTCGTAGAGTCGCATACGTGTTGGGACCAATAGAAGAGAAAACTGGCCTATATTTGTGTTCCAAAATGTCATTTGCGACTATATATGCGTTTAAACTTTTTTATAGTTCTGAAAGTTTTCCGACAGATCGTCGAACGTGTCGAATCTAGGCAGGTTTATCACTGTGGGGTACTGTTAAACTTGTTATTAATCAAAGTATTTGGTAAAATTGTTAAAGGTTTAACTCTCAATTTTATTATAAAGTCTCATCGTCATTTGTGATTTATTGAGGGAGGATGAAATATTCTATAGCATTTAATAAATGCAAAATAACCAAAATGTGAGAAAATGATGTTGATTATGATGAACAGCGTAGGAAGTGATAAGGTGATAAAAATATGTTATTTGTACACATAAGAAAATGTGAAGTCACGAAAAAGGGTTAACAATGAAAGCGTAATGAAAAACAACATATATTTTGAAATGATAATAATCGAAAAATTATAAAATGATAAAAATTCCTACGTGTAATATAATGTGAATTCACGAAAAAAATAAAAATGAATCAATAATTAAAAGTTAAATATTTTGTAATTATAATAACCGAAAATGTTACAAAAATACAAAATTTCTAAAATATAATATAATGGGAAATATCCGAAATGAGATAAAATGAAAGGATAATGAAAAACATCATATTTTGAAATAAGAATCAAAAAATTGGAAAAAAAATGACAAAAATATGGAATTTCTAGACATAATAAAATTGGTGTATGAATGGATACAGTTTAAAGTCTTATCCGGATTGATGAATTTCAGATAGAATCCTTATCTCGAAAGTACCGATGACAATACCGGTTGAGTTTTTTCACTTTGAACAGTAAGTCAACATTATTTCAACTGATCCTTTGCATATTGTAAATATGTACTATTTTAAATTTAACGTTTGTGTTTTGAAGTGAATTGTGTTCTTACGTGTATGTTATCACTTGTTTAAATCATGGATACATAGATACAGTTTAATGTCTTGATAACGGATAAGATTGGCCCAAATAAAATTTTCTCTTAGGCTCAAGAGATATTTTTCCATAACTCTTTGAAGATAGTTAATATTTTCTACCTTTCAGTGAATGCATCTAATAACTGATTCCTGAAAGTAGGTTCAATATCAGGAGATCCACTAGAATCACACAAATTTCTCCATTAACATTAGGATGTAAAAAGGCATTGGGTATTAATGGTAATAGTCAGAGGTCGGGAGTTTATACTTATTTGTTTTTCATATTTGACGACCAGTCTGTGAGGAGACTTCTTTTTATAATCCGTTCGGTGAAAAATATCATTGTAAGCAGTAACCAAATTTTTTCTTTCAAAGAATGCATAGTTTTATTAAGCACTTTCAAAGGAATTTGAATAAGATAGCACTGATTTGATCCTGTTTTTGTGCTATGGTAATTTCACGAATTTATGTATTTTGCTTTTGTCGTAATCACTGATATGTTCACCTTCATCGAATGATGATGCGCATGAATTCACGGCAACCATTTTTTTTAAGTTCCGCTCGACGTTAGATAATTCAAAGGTTTCTGTGACTTTGGTTCCAATACGAATTTCACTTGCTTTTCGCAACACGCAGAATGTTCAGAATGTATGTTAGTGTCTTTTTTAACTCATTCAAAACCATACTGTTTTTCCATTTCAATTCTTCGTCGTTAATAGCACCAACATAAATGTCATCCTAGTATTCTTTTATATCGCTACCAATAACTTGCTCTATAGCTCTTTTGAAAAATCGCACTTGCGGTTTAATTCCATACGGCATTCTTTTCCATCTGAGTAAGCCTATTGGCGTGTTTATTGTTGACTTCTTTAAAATCTTAGGTATTTGATGCTAAGCCGACGTTAGCTCAATTTTAGAGAATGTTTTCATACTCGCAAGGGAATTCAAAGCACCACAAATGCGTATATACCCATCTTTCTTAAAATTACTAACAGGGAGGCCCATTTGCTCCCTCCGGGCGAAACTCGTTCAGGTAGATCTTGTTCCAGTAATTTTTTTAGTTTTCCACAACTATTAAATGGACTGGTACTTTTCGTGCTTCAAAATATGAGGGAGAGACATTTTCCTTTCGTCTTAACTTTGCTTCATTTTTTTTTTTAAATTCTAGTTTCTTCTGCCTCGACTTTGTTTACTAATTTTGTCGAATTTATGTTCAATACACCATTTCTTATTAGACCATGATTCTTTTCATAGTTTGCCACGATAATTGGTAATACGCCAAACTTACTTTTTAATTTTTTTAATTCCGCATAGGCTTCACAATAGCGTGAAATGTTTATCATCGGATCCATCGAACTAATTCAACTGGACAAAGCATTTCTTTAATCTTCTACATTCCACAAACATAAAAAAGAGTTTCAAACAAACACCGCAAAGATTTCATTCACAAATCTTAATTTACTCCAGCATAAATCGTTGTATTTTTTATGCTTTATAAATGAAAAATTGTTTGTTATTGTATAATATTGTTGTGTGTTTTTCTCATTTCGTTCATTGCCTTGCTATTCGTTGAAGAAGTAAATAAATGTGTTGAGGATTTATGTTACTTTGAACACGCAACCAATTTCACACTACAAGTGGTAACCTCAACGTTGCATTGAATAACCTATCCTATACACAATCTACATTTTTATGTTTCCCACTGGAACATCTACTGCATAATTTCAATTGCTTTCATCTTGCCGCTCTTGACTCATATGTAGGAAAAACTGTATTACACAATATACAATTGTACAATGAATGTTGCAAACAAAGAGTGGTGTTTGCAGCTCAACTTATCTGGATTGAAGTGAAGTCCGGGTAACATGGAGAGAAACATTCTCTGGTAACTTGGATAAATTCCATTTAACATCAGACTTTGGCAACACGTCAACCTATACGAATCTTATAGTTGAGCAACATGATAGCAATTTTCTTATGTATATTAAAAATAAGTTTAAGTTACTAGAGGAAAAAGATATTACAGTATTGAGGTGACTCATTTGCATATAAAGTCACAAAGACTAAGAGTATCTACAGCTATTGCCCATAAAACAGTTGAGTGCATATTACTTCCCGTTAGTCAGTAAAACTACACTACACTTCAATTGCGTCGCTGATATCTAAAGAATCGGACGGACAATTATCACTTGATAATTATGAATATGTATAAGTGTGGCTTCGAGCAGCTAAAGCTAAAACAAAAAAGATACAGGATTTAAAATCAACTGGAAGAGAAAAAAAAAATTATCTTTTGTTGGCCACTCCTGGTTATGAAGCCATTATAAAATTATCATCAATTGAACACCCAAGGATGATATGAGGTTTGACGATATAAGTCAACTAATAATGAAAACATAGCACCCCAGAAAAACTAGTGAATGCAGGGAGTGTTAAGTTTATGAATATTTCTCAAAAAAATGAATGAACCAGTTTCCGAATATGTTCTTCGTTTAAAACAGGCCGCTAAATATTGTAAATTTGATAAAATGAGATCGGAAAATCAGTCAGTCGAATAAGATTTGACCCAAATGAAATTGGTAAACAACCTTCAAAATGAGGAGTATCAGCAAATGATTCTAATGCATTTACAACTGGGAAATTCAGTGTGTTGAATTTGTTTAACAACAAGAATTAATTGGAAAATTTAATAGAACAAAAGTTACGGACCTGGTAGAAGAAATGGATACATACGCCATAAAAAAAAGACAAAATAAGGTGTACTTTTTGTGGATATCAACATCAAAAAGAAAAAGAATAATGTCCGTCATATAAAAAAATGTGAAAAGTGTTTCAAAATGAATCATTTTAAAAGTATGTGTAAATTCAAAAAGACAAACGTAGAGACGGTTCAACAATATGAACATGGACATGTTCAACAATATGAACATGGACGGTTCAACAATATAAGCATGTTTTCATTAAAAAAAATGAAATGGTTTCGAATCAATAATCTTTTATTGGACACACAACTACAGAAAGTGATGTAACGTTGATACCCAGAAATTTCTGGAAGAAATTAGGAAAACCAAGATTAAACCAAAATTGTTAAATGCAAGGCGTGGAAAATGCCGTATGGAATTGCCACTTTCGGGAATAGTCTAAATGTTCTATACACCACAATGTAACCTGAGCCTTCCAACATTCGAAACAACTACTATAATTTATGAATATTCTTTATGTTCCGAACATCAAGTAAAATTCGTATTGGAACAAAAGTCCACCTACCCTAAAACATTCACAGAAACCTTCGAATTATCTAACGTCCAACGGAACTTAAAGAAAATGGTTAATGTGGATCATGCGCATCATCGTTCGATGAAGATGAACATATCAGTGATTACGACAGAAACAAAATAAATAAATTCGAAAAACAATAGAGTTCAAAGACAAATCATCTAGTTATCAAGTTGCCTTGACAGTGCTTGATAAAACTATGCATCTTTTAGAAAGAGGAAAATTGGCCATTTCTTACAACGATAGTTTTACCAACAACAGATCGAAGGGATTATAGAAAGAATTGAAATCTCCCCCACAAGACTCGTAATGCTCCACGTAAAAATCGGCCTTGTGCCACATCCCGCTTATGGGAAGCTTGGGTAAATAACGAGTTTGCCAAACCTTGTGCTTGCGAACACACTACTTGACGACCACTCTTTCGGGCAGAGAGGAACCCAGATGAGGTTATGCCGAAGAACAAAGTCTCGTCTAAGGAGGTAGACAAACTCGACCTACGGGCTCGGAAAAACCCACGTCAAACCGACCTTGTGTCACATCCTGCTCTGTGGGGAGCTCGGGTAAATACCGAGTTTGCCAAAATTCTGTGTATGCGAATACACTACTTGCCGACCTCTTTGCCCGGAGGCAGAAAGGAACCCAAACGAAGGGCAGATTCTCGTCTGGGGAGGTAGACAGCTACACGACCCCGTTTATACTGGGTCCACGGGTAATTTTTGCCCGAGCCTAAGGGCTCGGAACACCCCACGTAAAAAAAAAATCACTGCCTTGTTCCACATCCCTCCTTATCGGTTTGACAGTACTCAGCTTGTCCCACACGAGGCTATGCCAAAAGGCATAGTCGCGTCTGGGGTGTTAGACAGCTACCCGACCCCGTTTATGCATGTTCTAAGGAGAATATTTGACCGATTCGGTATGCCCCACGTTTAAAAAAAACCTGCCTTGTGACACATCCCGCCTTGTGGTGAGGTCTTGGTTTAATACTGAGTTTGATAAACCTCTGAGTTTGCTTGTCAAACTCTCTGCCTCTGTGTAAAGAGGGACCCAGCAGAGCTATGCTGAAGGGCAGAGTCTCGTCTGGGGTGGTAGACAGTTACATGATCCCGTTTATACGGGCTCTATGGGGAGTTTTTTTGCCAGAGCCTACAAGCTCGGAATGTCCCACGTAAACTAACCGGCCTTGTGCCACATCCCGCTTGTGGTGAGCTCGTGTAAATACCGAGTTTGCCAAACCTCTGTCTTTGTGAATGCTGCTCAAATAGCTGTCGACCTCTCTGCCTTCGGGTAGAGAGGTCGACAGCTATCTGACCCCGTGTATACGGGCTCTACGGGGAATTTTTGCCCGAGCCGACGGGCTCAGAAAGACCCACGTTAAGCCGACCTTGTGCCATATGTAGGGAGCTCGGGTAAATACCGAGTATATTAAAACTTACTGATACGTTTTGTCAAGAACAATTCTACTATAAGTCTGTAAATGTTGCTTTTAAACAAACAAAAGTAAGTTTTATTAAGTCTCATTTTGTACATTTCAATATCCACTTATAAAGAAAATGCTTAATCTGTTGTATTGTACATTTCGAAGTGTATTTTTAACATAAATGGTTGTACATGCATTAAATATGTATTTGTAGTGGATCTAAGAAGGTTGCGTGAATATTTAAAATTGTGCTGCAAATAAAATATCCACAAACATAAAATATAAGAAATGGCCAAATGGTAACAATATTCAATCAAGACAAAATATACATGTTTGAAACAACAAATTAAATTCTATATACACAATTTACAACTTCTTTGTTTGTAATGATGTGTGCAAAAGTATATTTTAAAGAAAAAGTTCTTTGCGGTTTCGGAAATGTTCAATGTCTAAAAAATTGTCTGCCTTTGATTAAAAAGGTTAAATTTAACGTAGACAAAATATTTTTCTATGAAACATATTAAGTGAAAAAGTTTGTTGTGTAAATTTTTCTAATCTCTCATAAATAATTCTCGTGTGTATCTTTCGCGTGTGTGAATCTCAAATGCGACGAAAATTCGTTTGCTGTTTCTATTTATAGTTTTTTAACAACGAAATCGGCTCCACGGTGATTGGTAGCTGCTGCTAATTTTTCTGAGAAATGCGTGGGCGAATGTTGTATTTTTTTATTTATTTTTTTTAGGATTTCTTGAAACATTTAAATTAAGGATGAATTTGAGAAAGATTTTTTTTACGTAGGCTGAGCCTACTTTTGCACAAATTTTGACTGTTTTGTTATGGAAATTTCTCGAAGCTTATTTTGTTTAACAACCAATGAAATTCAAGAAAATGTTTGAAATTGAAATGAGAGTTACTAAATATTTAGTAACCCTCAATTGCGTCTCGTTTTTTTCGTATCCTGTTAGACCGAAGCAAACTTAACACAAGTTTGCACCGAAATCACCATAAAATGATGAGTTTAAATTTCATCCACAGAATTCAATAAATCTTACAGACCACCTCATTACTTTGATTCAATTTTGAATTATAAAGTTATGCAATTAATTTAATCATTAAGTTTTAATGCTTTTTACAAATAATATAAAAGGAATTACTCACTACTACTACTTTTGTTTGGTACAAAATTTTCCTTTTTGATAGCCTCGTACCCATGCATATGGTTTCATAAATCCTTTTTCTTTGGAAATGAAATTAATTCAATTTTGGCTCATTTTTATCATTTCCTTTGTATTTTAGGGGACAGCACAACTATAAGCATTTTTTTTTTTTTGGTAAATTATTTCAGTGAAAATATTTTTTGAATATTTACAAAACAAATAAAGCATCATCCGAATCAAGAAAACTCAAACAGCAAAAAAAACTAATGAGATTATTTTTTAGATTTTATTCTACACTACATATGACGTTAGCACATTAGCCCCGCCTATTGAACAGGCCTTCCATCAACACCACCTAGATACAAGGCCTGTTCAATGGGTGCGGTTTATAAAAAAAGTTCACAAATACACATGTGTAAACTTAAAATTTGCTTAAGTTTACATATTTTGCCTGTGTTTAATATTTCTAAATGGTTTTGAATTTGTTACTTAATTTTAGAGCACCTACAAAACTCATTATTTTATCAATTTAATGAAATTTTCAATAAAATTTGGACAACATAGATTTTTTACTAAAATGAATTAACAGGGCAATTACACTCTATTTTTTAAAAATAGGATGTAATTGCCCTGTTAATTCATTTTGTTAGGTATGTGAACTGCATTTTCGATATGAGAAACATCAACATTCCATAAGAAAAAAGGTACCACAAATTAGTGTTAGCCTTAAGAAAGCAATTCTTCATGTAGATGAAATCACTAGAATTTTACCAAACTCTCCTTCATATTTATCTTTACTAACCCCCACTAGAGTCGCCAGAGTCCAGAAAAATTCTGCCCTTAAAAGAGCTTCAAAGTATTGCTGATGAATTGGAATACAAACAGCAGAGGAAATTCCACAGCATTAATGATATAGAGGAAAAATTCAATTTTCTTGATAGAAATTACTGGAGTATAGTGAGGTAGCAAGAGACTCTTCTTATTATATGTTGCATTATCAAGTTTCCATATCCAAAAATCAGTCAATCTATAAAAATTGAACCTGATTTTGATGTGTTCTGTGATGATGTGGAAATTAATACTAATTAGGAGGATGAGATTCCTGATCATGTAAGTGATACAAATATTTTGGAAATTCTTATTGAAAACATGAAAAAATAGACATAGAAGAATGCCAAACCAAACCTCAAAGTGTGATTGCTGTATTACATTTGGTAATGTCCTTTCTGTTATTGGTAATGTCCTTTTTGTTATAACTGCATAAAAATATCTAAATGACTTGTCTTGACAAGTCATTTAGATATTTTTATGCAGTTAAATTTATATATGAAAAGCTAAAATTAATGACAGAGTAAGTTAATTCTGCTGAATAATCATATTCAGCAGAATTAATGATTTTTCTTAATTGTTGTAGAACTACTACCCTAGAGGTTATAGGCTGTTAAGAGACATCAAAAATATAATTTTACCGAGTTATTGAACCATCAGAAGACTAACCTTATATGAATCCTATAGTTGAACAACATGGTAGCAATTTTTTTATGTATATTAAAAATAAGTTTTAGTTACAAGAGAAAAAAGTCATTACAGTATCTTTACTTGTAGATGAAATACACCTAAAACTTTATGTTGATTATAAAGGTGGTAATGTTGTTGGCTTAGCTGACAACAGCAATGAGTCTGCAAAAAGTGATTTTGCTTTTATGCTTAGCAGTGTATTCTCATGATACAAGGATGTTGTGTATATTATGCCAACTAAATTTCTTAAAGCTGATAATTTTTTTTGTCGAAGTTAAACGTGTAATGATTGGTCTAGAAGAGATTGGCTTTAAAGTGATATCAGTCATAATATCATGCAATAAATAAGAAAGCTATATCTTTCTTTTGTAGTCTTGCTCTTCAAATATTGTTTTGAATAATTTTTGTGCTAGGGAAAATAATAATATTACTAGAAACAAGTTAACCAAAAAAGAAAACTTCAAACCTACAGGTAAATTTCCCATATACCTATATAACATTTTTTCTACAATTATTTAAAATTTGTCTTTTATTTTCTGCACAACAAAAATGTCAATATTGTAACTTTATTAATACAGAATAATTAAAATAAAACATTCAAATTAAAATCATGTCAATTTTTTATTGTAAAGAAAATAGTTTTCAAATAATTTTATACAATCAAAATAAGGAAAACGAATTTTACAGTTTTTAAATTCAATAATGAAATATTTACTTTAACATAGCAACAAATGTAAAACTTTAAATAATTTTCCTTTAGAAAATAACATTTATTCTAAGATAAAAATCGAACCCTGGTTTCTTTCTTTTCTAATGTAATTGTAATATTAAAAATATTCTATGTTAATATAATATAGTAACTTTATGGAATCATCATTAAAATAAAAACAGATTTTAATCTATTTATTGTTTGTTTGTTATTTATTTATTTATTTAAAGATGTGAGGTAGAAATCGAACCCTGGTTTACTTTTCTTCGTCTAATGAAAAATTATTTTGTCAATTTCAATTTTTTAGTATCGTAATGTTATAGAATACGCTTTTTTAATAATATAGTTTGCTTGTTTTCTTTATTTTTATAAATTAATATTGAATCTGTAGAGGACCGTGGCGGTGAGTAGTATGTAGAACACACGTGAGTTAAAATTTCCTGCTAGCCGGTCCAACTACATGAGAAAGTTGGACTTTAATTAAGTCCAAAGAAGACAAGGAAAAACAAACACAAGACCGATAAATATATGTAAACAAATATATGTATTAATAATAAGAAAGGTTACAAGTTACATGCTCAGTTACATGGACAGAGTGCGTGTGGTGAATATTATGTGTGTGTGTTGTGGTGAGTGTTCGTACGTACGTGTATTATTCTTAGCGTGTTCCCAGCATTTGGGAAACGCTGTATCTGTGAGTGTTCACATCTGCGAGTTGGTATAGGCCTGAGGAAAAAGAGGAAGAGGCGAAGGGTCACCCAGTATTTATAGCCAGGGGAGAGAGACCCCTGTTGAAGGATTAAGGAACTAAAGGAGGAGCTAACTCCGACAAATCAAGTTCTAAGATGAAATTCGAACCTTGGTTTCTTTTTTTTTTTAATTGTAATTTAAAAAGTATTCTATACTTAAAAAAAAAAAACTTACAATCATTCATTTCAGCAACTTCGCTTCGGCTTATACTACTTGTGGTGACGTCACGTTTAATCGAATAGGCCTTCTATCTCAGTGGTGCTGGTTTAGTTATTAAAAGCTTCTGAAATGTGGTTATCATTTCCAGAGTTACCTCCCATGGAATTAGTGTTTATTGAAAATATAGTAAATGAAAGATTATTGGGTTTGTCCTCATACAAGAAGCACTCCAAACATTTTCATTTCTAACAATAAAAATGATAACCAGCTTGTCGGATAACCTCCTCCTAATTTTCGAAACCGCTACTAGGAGACGCTTTCCGGACTATAAATACTCGGCGATATTTTTTCTCGCTCAAGAGAGCGAAACTTTTTCCGCTTACTTGTCAACATGTAAATCTCTTGCGGAGAACGCACTTCCCTTTGGGAAACGCATGAACAATGCATACACACACACAAACACACACACATACGTACACACTACACGTACTTTGGACCAAAAAGGTTTTCACATTCATTTGTCACACAAATTTTGTCGCTTGTATACCTTTGTTGTTAATGCATTATCATTTGTTTGTACATATATATATATAATGGTTTTTGTCGTTTCTTTACATGGACTCACATCCCGAGCCTGTCATGTTTATTGTCGGCATTTCAGGAGACACGTGTTTATTTCTCAACCGTAACACCAGCGTTACTAACGCCCGCAATAACAACAAGCTTACTGCTTACTGCAACAACAAACAATATTTAATATTTCAACAAAATTAAAAATATTTTTAAATATCGTAAAAATTCAATGTACACATATGCTGTGTGAATATGTCTGAAAGTGTCAAGTTCCTATGTTTATATCTAGTTGTGCGTATGTATGTATGTTTGTATGTATGTATGTATGTATGTATGTATGTGCGTAACAGACCGATGGCAGTGGAGTGGATAGAAATACTAACTTTTATATATACACCAGAAAGAAAGATTTATATCACAGTTTGCAGCAGCAAAGTTATTTTGAATTGTAGTTACTCTGAGGTGGATTTTTACGCCGATATGGGTACTATCTCTCAAACGTTTCTATTCCCACTGGTCGAAAATTTGATTTGTTCCAATTGACTTAGAAACGAGATTGGTACAAAAATATTGAATGTTAAATTATGTTTTTCTATATACTTCAGCTGAAAAATAATAAACACAGAGTAAGTTTGATTATTCAGCAGAAATGATGATTTTTCTTAATTGTTGCATAACTGCTCCCTTAGAGGTTATAGGCTGTTAAAAGACACCAAAAATATAATTTTCGCTAGTTATTCAGCCATCAGAAAACTAACTTTATCAACCTATATGAATCCTATACTTGAACAACATGGTAGCAATTTTCTTATGTATATTAAAAATAAGTTTAACTTGATAGAGGGAAAAGACATTACAGTCTCATTACTTGTAGGTGGTATTCACCTAAAACTTTATTTTAATTATAAAAGTGGTAATGTTGTTGGCTTAGCTGACAACAGCAATGAGTCTGTAACAATTGCTTTAGCTTTTATGCTTAGCAGTGTATTCTCATAATACAAGGATGTGCATATTATACCAACTAAATGTTTAAAGCTGAAAATTTATTTGACATAGTTAAATGTGTAATAACTGAACAAGAAGAGATAGGCTTCAGAGTAATATCAGTCATAAAAGATAATAATGCAATAAATAAGAAAGCTATATCTTTCTTTTGTAGTCCAGCCATACTTTCAATTGTATATCTGCATCAAGTTATGTAATTGCTGTGGATTCCGGGATGAAATCCGGTATCAATAAATAACAAACGCCAAGAATGAATATAGGAAAAATAATGTATTAACGTAATAATACAAACTGGTAATGCAGGTTAGTAGGTCCAGGAATACGGGTTAGTAGCAAAATATCTATACAGTCTTTGGTATTGAAGTATCGCTGTATGACTTCTTACTGAGTCTACGTGCTCGCTCACCGTGACTCTTGCTGGCTATGTCGTTCTGTCTATCTGTATCTTCACCCTCAGTTGCTCTCGTCTCGTCTCTCGGGAGCAGTAATATATGTATATACTGGGTGAGTCCATTTGTGCAAAAAGTGGAGGACCCCTCAACAGAAATCATGACCTATTCATGTTCGATTTCATTCATATTCATGCATTAGAAACAAATGGCTTGGTAAAAAAAGATGCAAGTAAATGCATGATATTCCCAAAATTGTGTCATAATGGAAATCATGATTTAGATAATATTCAAAGTGCTCCATTTTGTATTTTACAGAAACTTCATGTCCTGGAATCTAAGTCAGTTTTGAAATATTGCTATAAACTGACCTCAGATGCATTAGTTTTGAAAGGCAAAATGTTTCGTTAGCTTTGCAAATTTTTAACCAATTCAACATTCAGGATTGCCTACCTTAGGGAAACAGAAACATTTGCCTAACTTTGCAGAAGTTGCAAAATGCGTAAACATATTTTACACTTGGTAGACAATACTGAATGTAAAAACATCACATAAAGTTTGGCAGCTTAACAATAAATATGGTAATCCATTTAAAATAAATGATGACAATTATATAATTCTCAATTCTCAACTGGCTAGAATCTTGGAATAGCATTCCTGGAAATAATGGGAAGCTAACAAATGAAACCTTCACAGCTTTGAATCATACTATCAATGTAATTCCAGAACTGACCAAATATTGCACAGAAGAATTTAAAATGATGTATGTATTACCTGGTAAATTTCAAACAGATCACCCATAGATTTACCCAGTACTGGAAACTTGGTGGAAATCAGTAACTCTATACGTCAAGTGTTTGTGCGAAAAAAAAATCAGAATGATGTCAGTTTTAAAACCCGGTCTGTCACTTCATAAGCAAAGTATCGATTTGAAGTATTTACAAATTAAATGGGATGAACTGGGAGTGGAGCAAAATTTAGATATTTGTAAATTTGACTAAGATGTAACAGATGAGGATGTTAATGAATGTAGAGGTGTTGTTACTGTTATATTATACATAGCAAGTTATGGCAGTTATTGTTACTGTTTTTGGGGTATATACTATATATAACTAGTTTATTCATTATGTATAAATACATAATTGTGGCACGAGGCCGATGAAGGGGAGGGGTAGAGGCTGGTCCAAACTAACTATCCTATACCTAGCTAATCAGATTCACGACCCATTCATACGTTAAAATTAACTCATTCACCACAAGAACACATCCATCACCGTTCAATCCTCCAACCACCATAATACCACATGCTCTCCAGGTGAACCTACCAAAACGCGCCCCAATCCATAAAAATTTGATGATACATAAATGATATACATAAAATTCTAATAATGATAGAATGCCAGGGGAGGGAGATGAACCCAATAATAACTAAAAATAAACACGAAATACAAACTAAACATAACATATGTTAGTAGGGACCGTCCAACCCTCAAAACAGTCCGACAACCTTCCGTTCACCTGTACCACAGCACTGGGGGAGCGATACAGGAGGCTAATCCAGCGGCAGAAGTTGGGTGCGAATCCAGCGGCCTGCAGGACAGTAGCAAGGTAGCGATGTTCAACCCTATCAAATGCCTTGGACTGATCCAAATTGATCAGCGCGGCTTCTTCGTCGTCTTTTACACCCTCTATGATCGTGCGGATCAGATGCAGGTTACTCTGAATTGTTCGGCCCCTCACAGTAAGAAGTCTGCTCAGGTCCCAACAGAGACTCGGCAACTGACTGCAAACGCTCCCGCAGGATCTTGGCCATAATCTTTAACTCTGTGTTTAGCAGAGTTATGGGCCTGTAATCATCTAGCTTCCGCCCACCACCTTTGCCCTTTTTCAACAGAGTGATCACGCCCCTGGTAATCCGATTGGGGATGGACCCCGACCGAAACCAGTTGTTGAACACTGCTGTCAAAATCGGAACAAAGATGTGCGACAGCCTCAAGTACAATTCATAGGGCAAACCATCCAGACCGGGCGACTTGCCTCTGCCGACCTTCTTCAAAACCACGTAGACTTCGCCCTCCGTGATCTCTCCCTCGCAGCTAGCCGCTTCAGTCGGCGAAAGCCGAGAAAGTCAGCCAAATAGCTGCGAAACTCCTCCTCACGGAGACCAGGCTCTTGGTAAACCGGTTCTTGAAATGGCGCCGGAACGCCTCGCACATGTCGTCAGTGGCCCGAAGAGTATGCCCCTCCGGGGACTTGACTTCACGAATGAAACGATCGCCACCTCGACGGACCTCTTCCCTGCGCAGATCTGCGCCCAAGTTCACGGCTTCAGAAGACATCTTGCTTAACTTATGTCTAATTACCTGGCCCATGTACCGCTCGCTATTCAAACGATCCAGGGCCGCCCTAGCTAAAAGGCTATCTCTAGGGATCCCCCAGCCACCGCCCGGGTGTAACTAGCTTTAAGTGTCTTCACCTTTTCAGCTCTATCTAGAGTGAGCCGTTTGCTGAAATCAGTGGTGAAAGACCTAATCCTAGACTTAAGGCGTTCCCACCACTTATTCCCGATAACCGCCCCCACTAGCTCCCGCTGCACTAATCTAGTTAGCTGTTCCTGGAAGTCCCACCTGTCCAGTAAAGACAGATTGAACTTCCAGTAGCCAGCCATTCTAGGCCTATGATCTAACGCCACCCGGGCACAAATGAGTTTGTGGTCCGCGTAGCCTACCCAGTGGAACATAGGGCAATCTAGTAGATCTATGTCGGCTATTCTAACTAACATAATGTCAAGGTAGCTAACCACCTTTTCAGAAGGCCAACTAAGAGCCCACGTCCACATGTTCCCCCCGGGATGATCGACCCGGTATCTATCGACGAGACCATAATCGTCGATCAGATCAACCAGGCTAAGATCGTCCCTTCTCCCACTAGCACCCCGCCCCCTCTCTAACTTGGGGTCCAGAATGGCATTCCAGTCCCCCATTAAAACTAGGCGCGTTGAATCAACCAGGAACGGCCCCAACTGCCGAAAAAACGAGACCCGCTCCTCCTGGTCATTGGGCGCATAAACCGCAACGACTCGGAACGAACCACTTTTCACGGCAATATCGGCCACGATCAACCGGCCCTCGGCATCGGTATGCACAAGGTCCACCTTCGCATCAAGAGTCCGTCTGACAAGCAAAGAAACTCCTCTGGCAAACCGGTCCCCATATGCTGAATAGACAACAAAGTCGTCCTCCAGCACACACGCATCGGCACTGCAAACAAAGTGGGTCTCTTCGATCGCGGCGACATCCAGGGACAGAAGGTCCCGGAGCAGGCGGGCAGCCTTACCCCGATCCCTTAAGTCCCTCACATTTAACGTCGCTATCTTGATTGACATTTTCTAAGCCTGCAAAGAGGAAAGAGTGAGAGCAAAAACCTACTCACATACGGAGCGGAAATACGCAGGTGATAGGATCCCGACAGAATGTCCCAGGCTACCAGTGCCTAACTCGGTCGACATTCGACCATCTGGGACAATTCCGCCAACGTCCATGGGGAAGGTTAGTTTCGCAGCCCTATATACAGAGGGGTGGAGTATAACGGGGACCCTCCCTGCACAGAAATGCGACACTTTTTTAAGTTGAGGTGTTCCTGTCTCCATAATTTTAATCTCTGCGAATACCTCTCTACATTCTTCCAAAAAGTACCAGACTTTTAGGTTTCCCCCCGTGTCCCTCACAAAAGTTGTGACGCGAGGGGCCTTTGGGAAATTTCGGGGGTCTTCTATCGATTTGCCGTCCACTGTAGTGATTTTAAAAAGTGGACCTAATCTTGCCTTTCTATGCGTTGACATGTCCCTCTCCAGTTCCTTCCGGTCAACCTTACAAATTAGGTCAGGACCCGGAAAATCCTTCTTTTTCTTCTTTTTTCTTTTGTCTGGGAGAGGAGAGGAAGGGGTAGGTGTGGGCAGAGAGGTGGAAGTGCCAGGCGGGGTGGATAAAGAAGCTACGGAAGAGGTTGACGGGGAGGGTGACGCCACCCGGGAAGGGGAAGAGGGACAACTCTTAATTTGAGAATCCGCCTGGTCCAGGGATGCTGGTAGGGATTGGGACCCCGAT
Organism: Acanthosepion pharaonis; assembly: GCA_903632075.3. NCBI lineage: Eukaryota > Metazoa > Mollusca > Cephalopoda > Sepiida > Sepiidae > Acanthosepion > Acanthosepion pharaonis. The sequence continues at coordinate 172,188 of CAHIKZ030002653.1, forward strand.
GTATCAGAGAATTCAGCGTGTTCACCCTCTTTACAGTCTTGATTTGGTGTCTCTTCCTCCTTCTTGTTAGAAGCACTAGGAGGAGGCATCTGCTCCACCTCCATCTGCTGCTGCTCGTTGGGGTTGCTGTTGTTCTGGCTGCTGGCACTGCTTCTCTTGTTGTTGTTGCTGCTGCTGATGCTGCTGCAGATCCTGCCCCTTCTTCCTTTTTTCCTGCCTCTGCTGCATTTGTTGTTGCTGCTTCTTCGTGGCTTCTTTGCTTGGACTGTCTGGTTACGTTTTGACGGCCACCTGCCGTTGTTCCCGCTCTTCCGAAGCCACCTCTTTCGCCGTTGCAGCCTTCTCCGGGCATTCCGGCTGCTGCTGCTGCTGCTGCTGCTGTTGTTGTTGCTGCTGCTGCTGCTGCTGTTGTTGCTGCTGCTGCTGCTGTTGCTTGGGAGGTGAAGTTGCCCTTTTGGCTTTCTTTTTCACCACCTCCGTCCATTCGTTGTTGACCGCCTTTTTCCCTTCTTCAGCGGGCACCACTGGGGTGGATACTGATGCCTGACTTCTGAAGGTGCCGGCTTCTTTGTTGGACATAACTTTGCTAGATGACCAACTTGTCCACATACGCAACAACAGGGCCGGCGGCCCTCTACCACCACAAAAATCCTTCGGTTTTCGCAAAGAATTATGTTGGGGATATCTTTGAACCGTTGGCGGTTCAGCGTCACCAGAACCTCCATGTTACCGATGGCAATCCCCGCCTTACTCTTGATCGTCGACACTTCCTCCACAGGACCATAGTGCGAGAAAAAGGCCCCCACCTGGTCCTCCGTGATGTACATAGGCACATCGTGTAACAAAATCCTTGTCTTCCTTGTGCCCATGTATTCGGTCTGCAGCTTTACTGATTTGGTCATCAGGGTGCAGCCGGCCAGTGCCTTTGCCGCTTCCTCTGTTGGTAATAGGATGTCCCAACACGCGTTTGACCTGCGAGCCAGGACCTTGACCCCAATATTTAAAGTTTTTAGGGCTTCCTCCATGGTCTCCCTATTGACGGGAGTAAACTTTTTGGTCTTAATATCGACCGTCAATAGGGAGATAGTTCTTGTTGCCACAGTCTCCATCACTGAAGGTATCGGGACCAGCTCATCTTTTTTGATGAAATCTTTAAATTCTTCTCTCCGCCTCTGATAGTATTCGGGTCCCTTTTCTTGTCTTACCGACCCCCAAACAGATGGTGCCGTTGAGGTAGTGACCAAAGGCTCTTTATGCTGGGTCCCCTCCGCCATAGCGGGAGGGTATTCCCACACCAAGAAACAGTCACAAATAACAAAATAAAAGAAAGCAATAATATCTCACTTACTTTTTGTTGTAACTGAAAACAAAAACCGTCCACTGACGTACAACACAAACTAATATATGCAATCAACCAACAAGGGGGGGATACCATGTATAACTAGAAGATTTATTCCGTTTTTTACAGAATTGTGGCACAAGGCCGAAAGGGGTGGGGGTATAGGTTGGTCTTCACTAACTATCTTATACCTAGCTAATCTGATTCACGACCCATTCATACATTACAATTTGCGCATGCACCACAAGAACTTAATACCATATACACTCCAAGGGAACCTACCAAAACGCGCCCCAATCCATAAAAATTTGATGATGATACATATTCTATACATAAAATTCTAATAATGATACAATGAGAGGGGAGGGAGATGAACCCCAATAATAACTAAAAATATACACAAAATACAAACTAAACATAACATATGTTAGTAGGGACCGTCCAACACTCAAAACAGAGAGGCCGCTGTATTCTGCCCAGGGGACAAAATCAAGAAGCACTCTCGCTAAGGGAATGGGGAAAAGGATAAAGTATTATACGGACATGGGAAAATGTAAAGCTGATCCAGTCGAGATGAAAAAGGGGGAACAAAACAAACTGGGGAGGCTGGGAATCTCGACTTGGACCATAACCAAAGAGCAGCCGGGATACAGGCCAGGAACAACACTTATTCACATTAACTAGGTACACTGAAGCTTGTCTAACCTAACCAAGGGGAGGGTTCCACAGGAAGCCACCCCGATGTGCTGTAGGTTGACCTAGAAAAGAAAATCAAGGCTAGCCCCGGTCACACGAACCAAGCTTTCTACTTTTACCCACCTTTCGCTGAAGACTGTCGAATGCAATCGTTTTCTATCAGATCTAATCTTCATCTTGAGCTGATGCTCAAAGAATTGGATTAGATGCTGATAAGAAAGACGGTTGTCCCGCAAGACTTCCTCCATCCGCGTCGTCCAAATCACCATCCGAGCCGTGGCCATCAGCATCAGAAACACCATTCGTTTCTCCCCGGAATACGGGGGCGACACATTGTCACACGCGTATGCGCGATCAATGGACACAAAGCTGTTCGGGGAGCGAGACGAGCCGTCAGCTCGCCGACATGGTCCCATAAGGGGGCGGACCAGGGGCAATGGTAGAAGGCGTGCGAAGCCGTTTCTTCTAAAACCAAGACCACACCGTTCACAGCCTGGCAAATCCGCCAAACCCCATATGAAAGCCTTGTCATTGAGAGGCAGCCGATTCCGAGCCAATCGCCAGGTAAACGAAAACTCAGGGTTACTGAGTTAATCCGCCGCTGGCGCCCAAGACCAATAGGAGTGATACTCCTCCTCCGACAAGCCGAGCGTATCTCGTAGAGAATCCTTCGCGCGACCCTCCACTAAACCACGATAGAAGACCTCCCTAGGCCGTGAAAGGTCACTGGACCGGGGAATGGCCTTCAAGGCCAACCGACACTCGCGGAGGAAATCCGACTCACCTCGGGGTTTACAACGGGGCTCAACCAGCGAGATGGGGGGTCTGATAGTAAGGCTAGGGAAGGCGTCCCTAACAATCCCCTCCAGAATCGGATCTCCTCTATTCAATGCGCGGCGTAGGAAAGCCAACCTCGAGGCACGGATGTGACTCAGAAGGTGCGGCATTCCCAGCCCCCCATGACACGGACGTTTGGTGCAGACTCGTCTGTCGACCCTGTTCACGCGTCCCCTCCATAAAATGGAGGATGGCGATCGCTCGAGCACCTTCCTGCGGTCTTTACAGAGAGGAAGTACGGACAACCGATAAAGAATCAGGGGAAAATGTATGTAACACACACCTCCGCCCTGCCCTTCACGGACAACCGCCGTCGATTCCAAGTCTGACCGGCAGAATCGACCTTTGCACGTACTTCAGACCAATTCTTCTCCAGCTGGAGGTCAGGCCCAAACCACACTCCAAGAATGCGGACAGGACCGTCCGTCCAACCGAAGCGGCCCGGAAGATCGACCCCTTCCAGGCACCTAACCGCAAGCCGGACGACTTGTCGCGGTTTATCTTGCCCCTGTCACCTTCTCGTACCGATCAAGCGCCTTCTGTACCGCCTCAATGTCGCTGCGGGACGACACGAAAGCAGATACGTCATCGGCGTACGCGGAAACCCTGGCTCGAGACCCTCCAGGCACGGCAATTCCACGTAGGGCCGGACTGCCGGTCTCGTCCTTCATCCGGCGAAGGAGAGGCTCCAACGCCAACGCATAAAGGAGAGGCGACAGCGGACAACCCTGACGAACCGACCTAAACAGCACGAACGCGTCCGACAACCTTCCGTTCACCTGTACCACTTTTCACGGCAATATCGGCCACGATCAACCGGCCCTCGGCATCGGTATGCACAAGGTCCACCTTCGCATCAAGAGTCCGTCTGACAAGCAAAGAAACTCATCTGGCAAACCGGTCCCCATAAGCTGAATAGACAACAAAGTCGTCCTCCAGCACACACGCATCGGCACTGCAAACAAAGTGGCCCTCTACCACCACAAAAATCCTTCGGTTTTCGCAAAGAATTATGTTGGGGATATCTTTGAACCGTTGGCGGTTCAGCGTCACCAGAACCTCCATGTTACCGGTGGCAATCCCCGCCTTACTCTTGATCGTCGACACTTCCTCCACAGGACCATAGTGCGAGAAAAAGGCCCCCACCTGGTCCTCCGTGATGTACATAGGCACATCGTGTAACAAAATCCTTGTCTTCCTTGTGCCCATGTATTCGGTCTGCCGCTTTACTGATTTGGTCATCAGGGTGCAGCCGGCCAGTGCCTTTGCCGCTTCCTCTGTTGGTAATAGATAGAAGGTTGACCAATCAGAAGCCGCCCTGAACATTGTATCCGTCGTGTATAAAGGCGGCCATCTTTGTTTTTCTTACCGGAATGACCAGAGGCAACTTGTCCGGCGAACAGGACAGACGGAAGAACTACGCTCTGCTACCTTTGCTGCGATATCCACTGCGAACCTGCACTACGCTTTCCTACTGTCTCCGAAATATTCACTGCCAACCTCTGGATTCTATACTCGAGGACGACCGTCATGAAAATGTCTAACATAGGTTATGAGCCCAGATCACGATTTATTTTGACGGGAATGAATCGAGATATGAATTATGGGAGACAAAGTTTTTAGGCTACCTCTGAATACAAAAAAACTCCATGACATCATCCTTTGCAAAGTCGACCAGGAGGGGGATGATTTCATGGAAAGAAAAATGCGACCGTTTTCGCTGAATTAATCCAATTCCTGGATGACGGAGTTTGTCTTTTTAATAATGAGAGAGGCCAAGGACAATGGAAGCCGAGCTCTACAAAAATTTAAGTGAATACTATTTGTCAAAAGGTAAGCCTAAAATTATTGCTTTATATACTGAACTAACCACGTTAAAGAGAAAAGAAAATGAATCAGTAACCAATTATTCTAGCAGAGAGAATGTCACAAATGCTTTAAAATTGCAGGAGAGACTATCTCGGATGGGCTGCTAATAGCCATGGTCTTAAAGGGTTTACCACTGACATTCAAACCATTCACGACAGTTATAACTCAAAAAGGATAAACAACTAACTTTCACTGAGTTTAAAATTGCGTTACGTAATTATGAAGAAATTATAAATATCAAACCCCAAAAAAAAAAAAAAAAAACGTAAAACGTAATGCAACTGGGAAATGTCATTTAAAAATTCAGAAAATCAGTTCCTCAAAGCGATCAAATTAGGAATTATGATATTAAGAACAGGGGCTTTAAAGGCAAATTACAAGAATTATAAAGGAAGAACCACTAAAAAAAAAAAAAAAATGTTTGTTTTCGTTGTGGTAATAATGTCGGCCATGTCCGTGCGAAATGTCATTTTATACACGGAATGACTTTTTGTAAAAAAAAAAAAAAAAAAAAAACTTTTTCGAATGGACGTGCATATGCCTTTTTGTTTGGATTGAGTACTGTGGCCAATAGTTGTGATTCGTACCTAGTCAATTCGGGTGTGACAAATTATGTAATTACAGATAAAACAAAATTTATTAATTTTGACCTCAATTTTGAGCTCGACTCACATTTTATCGAGTCAGCTGACGGGACCAGAGCTAATGGTTTAGTTTTAAAGAGGTGACACCTGTATTTATCTGCGAAAAACTAAAGGAAATATTTGTAAATGTTTATTAAAAGAAAAAGGCTTTATATATTCATAAATTTAAGATATCCAGACGGAACTGAATTTAATATACAGCAATATGGACGTTTGTATTATTTGAAAAGTATTAAGTCTGCGAAGATGGACACGCATGACTTAAGAACTTGGCATAAAATATTAGGCCACTGTAATAATTCTGATGTTAAAAGATTGCAAAAACATGTCACTGGAATGAAAATTACACTTCCAAATGATTTAAAATATTGTGACACGTGTATTAAAAAGGAAAAATGACTTAAACTTTGTTGCCGAATATTCAGGAACTTATGATATATTTTCTGAAAATAAATTTGATAATCTGCAAGCTACGAAAATCTATTTATCCGATAACTCCCCGCATGGAAAATTAAAAATAATTCGGACAGATAATGGTGGAGAATTTACTTCTGATGCTTACAAAAACCTCTAATAAATTAAATAAATGAAGGCATTAAAACATGAGAAAACCTGTTCTTATTTTCCGCATAAGAACGGAGTCGCTGAACAGAGTTGGAGGACACTTTTTGAAATGGCTAGATGTTTGTTAATAGAATCTAAATTACCCAAAAATCTGTGGTTTTATGCATTAAGAAAGAAACTAAAAACTCAATGAGAGCCCAAGATGAGTGATATGCATATTTTTGGTACAATTTACTATATATACATATGTTGACCACAGGGCGGAACTAGATCCAAAAAATGAAAGGGACATATTTATTGGATAGGATAAGCCAAGTCCAGCCTATATGATTTATTTTCCACAAACTAAAACGATGAGGAAGATTAGATGCGTCAGATTTACAGATTCTTTTTGAGCGAGGGAGGAAAACAAAAAAAAAAAAAAAAAAAAAAAGAATATTAATTGCGAGGAACTAGCCCAACCCGAATTAGTATGGCCTAATTATGGGCCTATAAGTAGAAAACCCGTTCAGAGTCCACAAACAGAGGAAGGTATTATACCAGATGATGTATACGAAAAAAAAATCAGGTGCAAATTCCGACAAAAATGGAGGAAAGCCAGACAATTTTGAAATGAATCAATGTAATATTAACTGTTGTTATGCGGTAAAAATGTATCTCAGAGAACTACCAAGAAGCCATACATTCTGTCAAGACCATAGCGGCCATGCCTTCAAAAGACAAATGAAAAAAGAAATTTAATCAAAAAAAAAAAAAAAAAAATGAAGAAATTAAATCTTTAGTATTAAGGGACATTTTTTGAAAAAAACCCTGGATGATAGAAATATCATCGGCAGCCGTACTGTAAAGCGAACTGAGGATGGATCGCCAGGACAAGGTTCGTTTTATAGCTAACGGATTTTCATAGATAAAACGACTTATGTAGAAATCTTAAGTCTTAATTGATGATAGAAATATCATCGGCAGCCGTTGGGTTTACACTGTAAAAGCGAACTGAGAATGGATCGCCAGTGTGCGATGTTCGTTTTGTAGCTAACGGATTTTTATAGATATATGGGGCAGATGACTTATGTAGAGACATTAAGTCTTAATTAGAGTTTTGATGCAAATGGATGCCCATTATGGTAAGGATCTACATCATATGGATGTTAAAAGAGGCTTATTTCAGAATGCCACTATCGACTATGAAATACATATGGAACCACCAGAAGGTTTTAAAGAAGGTTTTAATTATGTATGGAAACTTAAAAAAAAAATGTCACTATTTGGACTCAAAATGGGTGGAAAAACATGGAATAATTTAAATCCATTGTTATTTAATGAGACAATAATTTCAATCTCCTCAAGTTGACCCATGTCTGTACACGAAGACATTTAATAATGAAATATTAGTAATTCTGGTTATTTGGGTCGAAAATATGTTAATTGCATCAAAGAGTGAGGCCGCTCTATTAAAAATCAAGAGTTCTCTAGAAATGAGTTTTAAAATGACAATTTGGGTCGACTATCATGTTTTTCTTGGTATACAGTAAAAATTTAAAAGGCAACACTATTTCAATGAATTAATCGAGATACATGGAAAGGCTTTTATCGAAATTTAACATGCAAAATTATAAAATAAGAATTATTCCATGTGAAATGGATTGAAACATAATTATGAATAAGGAAGATGGTATAGCGGAGTGTGAAAATGAATACAGAACATTGGTCGGAAGTCTTATTTGCATGATGATATAAACTAGGCAAGATATCTGCTATACGGTTACTAAGTTGTCCCAAAACTTAAATAAACCGGGGACTGTACATTTAACAATTTTTAAGCAAGTATTACGCTATCTGAAGTGGACTAACAGTCGATGCCTAGTATTTTGACAATCCAATAAGCTATTAAAATTGGAAGGATTTTGTGATGCTGATTGGGCCAATTCACCAGACCGTAAGAGTATAACAGGCTATTGCTTTAAGCTAGCAGATGGTAACCCAATAATCAGCAGGAATTAAGAGACAGCGAAAGATTTCACTTTTTACTTGTGAAGCTGGATGTATTGCATTGTGAAAAGGAACACAAGAGGTTATTTTTCTTAAATTGCTAATAAAAGCAATTACAATACTGGCAATAACTGAACCGATAATTATTTACTCGGCGATCAGGGCAGTATTGCTTTGACTAGAAATTCAATATTACATTAAAGATCAAAACATATCAATATAAAATATCAGTTTGTTAAGGGACCAAGTACAAAAGAAAACAGTACAAATTGAATATGTTCAATCGGGAAATAATATGGCGGATTTATTTGTAAAAACCGATTATGAAATTGAAACTACAGGCTTTGCTTCTGCAATGTTTGGTGCTGACTTCTTGGGTCCTTATTGGTCCTGGGCAAGACGTAAAACTGCATCCATTAAGGCCCCCATTGGTCCTGGGCAAGACGTAAAACTGCATCCATTCCTGTAAGTCCCTTATTAGGTCCTGGGCAGGACGTAAAACTGCATCCATTAGTTACTGTAAGAAACGTCAGTTCAGTTTTTGTATGAATGTAAGTCCTTAGTTTCGGGGTATAAAGTAAATGGTCCAGTTCAGTTTCTTTCTAAATGATTTCGTCAGTTCAGTTTTTTTGGTATGAATGTAAGTCCTTAGTTTCGGGGTATAAAAGTGTAAATGGTCCCACTTTGGATAAAAGCCCATTTTTCACTTTCTAAATGATTCTCTGGATCACTCTGACCCGGAGTGATAGTAACTGTTTTAATGGGTCCCAGCTATGGATAAAATAACAATTTTTCACTTTCTAAATGATTCTCTGGATCACTCTTTTTGATAGTAACTGTTTTAATGGGTCCCAATCTAAAAGTAATTATTTTTTCCACTTTTTGTTGTGATCGCAATCTAAACTTATAATTTTATTATTTATTAACCCGAAGTGTTTAATTGTGAACAAAGTGATATGACTAATTTTTGTGGATATTTTTTCAAGAAAAAAAAAAAAAAAAAAAAAAAAAAATAAAAATTTGGAATACTAAAGTATTTGTTACATATTAATATTAACTTAAAAAAAAAAAAAAAAAAAAAAAAAAAATATAATTTTTGGAATTAAAGTATTTATTAACTTTACTAATATTTTGAAGATTCCATGCTATACCCAAAATAAGGGGGGGTTACGGTTTTTTGGGTATATACTATATATAACTAGTGAGCGAGTCAAAATGACTTAATTTCCTTTATAGTCGACCAATAGAAGGTTGACCAATCAGAAGCCGCACAACACTGTATCCGTCGTGTATAAAGGCGGCCATCTTTGTTTTCCTACCGGAATGACCAGAGGCAACTTGTCCGGCGAACAGGACAGACGGAAGAACTACGCTCTGCTACCTTGCTGCGATATCCACTGCGAACCTGCACAACGCTTTCCTACTGTCTCCGAAATATTCAATGCCAACCTCTGGATTCTATACTCGAGGACGACCGTCATGAAAATCTTTTCTTCAGTCAGTAAATCAAAGGAAATTAGCCATGAATATAACCTTGAATGATTTGGTAGGTAATGATCATCTTTTTATTGGGGACACTTGTGGTGAGGGTGTAGTGGCCTTAAGACGGCAGGTCTCTGTTTTAATAATAATCAGGATTTTTTTAATAAAGAAAACAGGCATAAATCAACACCAAAAACTGAGTTACAACAACAAAGACAAAGTTCTTAATAAAAACGTTAAAGATTTATTATTGGCAAACAATCAACGGCTAAATTACAATTATGTACATTTTTTGATTTGTAAGAACTGAAAAGAGTCACAACCTGGTAAAGAATAATGGAAATCATGATTTAGATAACATCCAAAGTGCCCCATTTTGTACTTTGCAGAAGCTTCATGTCCTGGAATCTAGGCAAGTTTTGAAATATTGTTGGTAAAGGGATGAAATATTAAAAACACGTAGAAATTTTCCAGAGTGTAAGTGGGAATATGCAAATGTGGTTAAATTAGTAGTCCAGAAGTAGGAGAATGGCAACCACAAGTCTTTGGAAAGCTCATGTGGTGAGGCCCTCGATGAAAGGAAAAAAAATCACTTCAGCGAAATGATTTGGGAATCCAAAATGGCGGCGTGCAGGAATAAAAATATCGCACGTGATATGTCGAGACGCAAATCCAGAAATTTTGGCGGGAAGCCAAAATGAAGATGCCATGATGCTAGGTTGAATTCAAAATGACGATAAGCAGACGAAAGAGGTGCCAAACTGGTGTGGTTGCTAGGAAATCAAACATGATAGCGCAGGCCATCATGATGGTGTTTCTGAAAATGAACGCTAAGGGAATTAACACGCAAGATACAACGAATAAAGCAACAATAAAAAATTCAAACAAAGTATGGATTTGGATTTGCTTAACGAAGTTAAAAGCGGGATAACTCCGGAGCAAAAAGCACAAGGAAAAACAAAGCACAAGAAAAAGGAAAGCAAAAAGAAAGGAAAAGAAGATTTACAGCATCTCCTCGAAAGAGAAGGGAATGAGAGATGTATGCGTCTTTCCAAGAAGGAAGAGGCGAAAAGGGGCAAAGAAAGCAAAAATGAACACGAAGAAAAGCAGGAAGGGATGTTTCACACCAAAAGGCGAAAATCGCTTCAACTTCCTTCATGCAAATCTTTACATATGGTGAAACCTCGTTAACCTGGGATTTAGGCGATCTTTTCCTTGGGTATTCAAGATAGCCCAAGTTCGAACCCCGATCCTAGGAGGGGATTTTCTCGTCCACTTTAACGTGTCCGTTAATATGTCTTCCCTTTCTTTGGAGGATGAAACGACCAATATTACCAAGAAAGGAATCACATCTATCTATACGAGCACAGGTATCAGCGCAACTCTACCTGAAGCCAACGGAATGCAGGATCTGTTACAAAACCATTCTCAAATTACAACACCATTCCGGTATACAGAAACCGTTTGTCACAATGCTGAGCACAATATTTATACTACGGATCCACCCACGCATTCATCTCCACGGCGATTGAGTCCTGATAAATATAAATTGGCGAAAGCTGAGTTTCAGCACATGCTGGACCTCGGTATAATTAGACCTTCTTCGAGACCATACTCATTTCCTCTTCATATGGTTCCAAAACCGGACCCAGAAGCTTGGAGACCTTATGGTGACTTCCGGAAGCTGAATGCTACTACAATTCCGCACTTGCACGATTTCGCAGTGGGTCTGCAGGGCGCCACAGTCTTCACCAAACTTGATCTAGTGAAAGTATTCCACCAGATACGAGTGGCCAAGGAGGACATCCATAAAACAGCGATAACTACTCCTTTTGGTTTATACGAATTCGTGAGAATGCCATTTGGTTTAAGGATCGCCACATAATCTTTCTAACGGCTTATAGATGAAGTGCTGAGAGGTTTACCTTTCACTTTTGCCTATATTGATGACGTCCTGATCGCCAGTAGAAAGAAGGCCGAACATCGTCATCACGTTGAGCAAGTGTTCCAGCGTCTACAGCATTTTGGCCTAAAGATTTAACGCAGAGAAATGTATTTTTGCTGTACCCACACCTAAAATTTGGGGGTACGTCATCGAAGAAAAGGGAATAACGCCTATACCTGAGAAAATAGCATCTATTTCAAATTTCTCACAACCAACTTCACTCCAACAGTTACGCCGATTCTTAGGCCTAATTAATTACTACCGAAGATTCATTCCTGGTTGTTCCCAGATTCTGATTCCCCTCATAGTTTTACTGCAACAACAGTGTCAAAAAAACTCGAAGATTACCTTGAAAGATGAATCACTGACTGCTTTTCACAGAGCCAAAGACTCCCTTGCCAACTTTACGAAGTTATCGTATATAACCGATGAGGACTCAATCATCACACTGACAACAGACGTACCGGGCGACTCAAAAGGCGCTGTGCTTCACCGGGAACAGGGAGATGCTAAAAAAACTATTTTGTTCTTTTCGGTTAAGCTAAACTCAACTCAAAAAAGTACAGCATATTTCGAGTGAATTACTGGCAAATACTTGGCGTCCACCATTTCCGCCATCTTTTGGAAGGACGGAATTTTGTGGTCTATACAGATCATAAACCATTAATTTATGCTCTGCACGCGAAGTCGAACAAATATACCCCAAGTGATATCCGCTATGTAAAAGGGGCTGACAATGTAGTAGCTGATACTTTATCGTAATCAACAATACAGTCAATCGATGCACAGCCGTTGAATTTCGACTCCTTAGCGGAAGAACAAAAGAATGACACTACTTTGGAATCAGTAAAAGAAAAAACGTCACTACTGTTAAAGCAACACCCTGTGCCATTTAGTAACGCTACTGTATATTGTGATGTAAGAACAGGCTACTCTAGGCCCTATGTACCACCTTCTTTGCGGAAAAAAAGTATTCGAACATTTCCATTCTCTGTCGCACCATGGTCGAAGAGCAACTACTAAGATGATTAGTGATCGTTTCGTTTGGCCAAATATGTCCAGTGACATAAAGCATTGGACGCAGACTTGTTTAAAATGCTAGCAAAGTAAAGTACAACGGCATATCAAGTCTCCGCCTGGTACATTCTCTAAGCTTGGCGGAAGGTTCACCCACATCCACGTTGATTTAGTGGCCCCTTTGCTCAACATTGATGGGTACCAATACTTATTAACAATAATCGATCGTTTCACTTCCTTTCAAAAAATACTTTGGCGGAAACGATTTCCAGGTGAATTCTTCGAGAATGGATCTCTATCTTTGGTTGTCCATTAATAATAACCACTGATAGAGGTTCCAGTCAGTCCTTTTCAATGAATTTATAAACTTGTTAGGCGTGAAGCACATTTCTACAACCGCCTATCATCCATGTGCAAACGGAGTTATGGAACTATTTCATAGGCAACGTAAGACAGCACTAGCAGCAAGTGATAACTCCAGAATTTATCTGGAAAACCTACCACTGATTTTACTGTCATTAAGAAATGTAGTCAAAGAGGACTCAGGATGTACTACAGCAGAACTTGTTTTGGGGAGTACGCTAACACTCCTTGGACAGTTCATGGAAAAGAATACTCCTTCCAGACCGACTACCTATTTCGTCAAGGATTTTAAACAAAAAATGGAAAATCTAGCCTTTACTCCAACGCGTACCCAAACAAGAGAGTTTTTACGCCAAAACATTTAGACAGTTGTGATTACGTCTTCCTGCAAAAAGATGCAGTTAGAAGACCCTTGACCCCCATGTATTCTGGTCTACATAAAGTAATTAATAGAACGTCCAAGCATTTTACTTTACTTTTGCATAGAAAGCCTAACACAGTGTCAGTCGACCGGTTGAAATCGGCTTACATCGATTTATCTCATAAATCGCTTCCTTACCCAGACCTAACACCTTCAACCCAACTAGCGTAGCTTACACGTTCAGTACTACCCGTGGAAGTTATTACTAAGTCTGGCATACATTGGCCTAGTAGATTTAAAACGTACATAACATATTGAGAAAATTTTCTCTCAAAAACTTTCAAAATCTGTGGTGGGGGAGATTGTTGTAGAATCAGATTTCTACATTTATTATTTTAAATCTCAAAAATGTGTAAGTTAAACACATAGAGGCTCCCAACCAAGTATAACAACTGATGCATTCTGATTGGTTGAAAAATATTAGGTGTCGTCATCTACGTCCGACGGTACCAACCCAAATTTTGACCTCGAGTTTGGTAAAGTCTACCAGGCTGGCTTTTACTTTTTGAAAACGTGTAACGCGCCACCTTCTAATGTAATAGGTTTGTTCTTGTCCTCGTGACTGAAAAGAAAAGGCGTCGGAAGTATGGTGTGACTCCCACTGGTGGTCGCAGCGCCTATATATGACGTCCTCTGGTCGCGACGCCAATATGTGACACTGCGCTGTCGGCCCGTGGTCAACACCCAGTTGCGGTGCGAAGCTGTAAGGTTTCTTCCACCAGCGTTTGGGGTTGACTCCTTGTCGCTGCCACCAGCCTGTGTCCCTGGTCGATCTGGTCGTTTCCGGTTCAATACCAGCTTTGTCGTTCCCAGCTCACTTCCAACGTCTGGTTACAGAAGTAACTACTTTGATCTCAAGTCTAACCTACCCACGTTGTGACTTTGATCTTAGGTAGACGAAATCAATCAGACGTCGGGCCATAGTGCAACCTGAATCCGGGATGAAGGTGATATCGCACAAGCGCAAGTAAAAGAAGCAATAAAACAAAACTCAAGAGGCTCAAATATGTTGTGAAATAACAAATTATCTTTATCCGTCTGTTATATAAAGGAGTGTGTTTCTCTCCCCGCCCGTTTCTATGGATTTGTGACACTTTTCGTTTCTTAAGCGAGTTTTGGAACCTTAAGTCGTTCGTTAATATAACTTGCTTTTGGTAGGAAGTCGAAGTCGAAAGGGCGTGGAAATTCTCGGTCAGCTTCTGCGAGGCAACATTCTGACTCTGTCCGGAAATGAACTCCAACTCCAACTGCGAATCAACTGCTAAACTTCCGGGGGACGTTCGTTTATATGGGTACCGACCAAAACCCGGTGTGGGGCCTGGCGTGGTTTGGGTTCCTCGATACTTCTCGATTCTTGGTTCTTAGGCCAGGAAAATTAATTACTTCCCGTTTTTGGAAGATTAATCACTTTCCATTTTGGGGGTTTCTCATACCTATGCCCTCAGTAGGTGTTAACAACTTCTCCGTCTTTCTCATGCATTCACCTCCGCCTATCAGCCATGCTACTACTTGACCAATGATCTCTCGGCAGTGTGAGTGTGGCCCTCTTAAAATTATTATCCAGAATTTTGTTTACAAAATCCTTTTTTTCTTTTTTCCATCGACCAAAACATTTTATTTCACAAACTCCAGATTGCCAAATAATTCTTATCACCTCTTTCTTTTGGGGACACCTAAAATTCACTTAGGTCTCTCTACCGACTCATCAATCCCTGTCAAAACCCGACATCTGGCTTCTCTACTAAGTCAACTTTTAACTGGGAGGTCTGTGTTTACCTGAGAATCAAATTCGTTATTTTTCTCTTACCTTAAAATTCTCTTATCACCAGATGCCCATTTTCGTCGACGCTGTGTCTGACGTCAACAGTTTGAAAAAATAATAATACGATTTTCTTCCTCATGCCAGAATTCTAACACACACCAGATGATTTCCCTTCGTTGGACCCAGGAATCAAAATTAAATGATATCTCTGAAAGATAATCAATATCGATTCTCTCTGCCTGTATCGCGGTCGTCCGAATTTTTTTATAACCGCCATGTGTCGGCCAGCTTTGTTTTTCTTTCTGAATTCTGTTTCCCTTGGCGCGTCATTCCCTTACCATAACATTAATCAGTTTTGACAGAATCTCATATCTCGCTTTTTCTTACGGATTTTCTGTCTCGTGCGAAAAGTATCTTTCTTCGTAAATAAAATAAAATCTTTTTGACGTCGCTCTGTCTATCTTTCAATATAGCTCTTTCTCGCCTTAAGTCTTTCCTGTTTTTAATTTCTATGGTTAATTAGTTGGCCAATTACCATAGCTAAATAGTGTTACAATGGTTGAAATGCGTGTTTAAACATGTCGACTAAAACGTGCTTGTGCTGTCATTAGGGTGCTATATTATTTTCTCTAGCGAGTCAGAGTCGTAGCACGTTCTGAAAAATACGTCAGTTGTGTAGATTGTTCAAAGTGTCGAATGTATGTTTGTGAAATTTGCTATTATTGTCGATTTTTATATCTTACTTGTAAATTTTTAGTGTAGTTTGAGTGACATCGTTGCAGAGAAAAAAAAAGGACAGTGAATTGCCTTTTGAGATATGTTACACTTTATTTCACTATTCCAGGAGAAACAGTGTTGATTAAAATTGAGATGGAGTTGTATTTTTGTTTTGTCGAAAACAAAGATTTTTCAAGATGTCTGCCGTTTGAGATCAAGTCGAGCGTAATGGTGTTGTGTTTGTTTGCGTGAGTTAATATTTTTTAAATGACTGTGACGAGTCTGTTTATTGACTTAAGGCGTCGATATATACTGCTTGGTCAAAATATAATGTTTTACATCTGCTTGAGTGAAATTCCAACTGAAATCTCTCCTCATACCAATGTTTAAAATAAGCGATCTCTTCCCGAATGTATTTATAACAGAACTGTTACCTGTTTAGAGCTTAAAAAGGGTTAGACTTTGAGAATGTTTATCTAAAGAGGGTACTACACTAATCGCTGCCCCTGTGTCTACGCGAAAATTCAGTTTGTTATTGCAATTCAGCGGCCATAAGAATGTCCTCTGAGGCAGAGGACATTCTTTTTAACCTAGCCCTAACTACCAGAGCTTGATCCTTCTTGACAGGCACGGAGGACAACTCTGCCTTAGCTAAGGCTATTTCCCCACTATCACAGGATTTCACTGCCCGATCAACTTTTTGTTCTAAAGCCGTTTGCCCCGCAAATCTATCTAGATTGAGTCGACGACTAAAATCGGCAGCAAACGTTCTAATTTTGGATTTTAATCTATCCCACCAGGTGTTCCCTACAACCGCTCCCGTCAATTGTCTCTGTATCATTAGTAGCAGCTGGTCCCGGAAATCCTGCTCACCAAATAATGAACAGTCTAATTTCCAGTAGCCAGCCAACCTAACCATAGGTTTATCTAAGATTACACGAACCCGGACAAGGCTATGATCCGAATAAACTATATAATGGAAGCTTGGACACCCTAAGAGCCCTACATCGACTCTCCTATCTAAGACTCGGTCGAGGTATCTAGCAAGCGTCCCAGGAGCCGAGTTGCCACTATTTGTCTAAGTCCAAGCTACCTCCCGAGAGTGCTCATTCCGGTACTTATTGACAAGATCAAACCCATCGATAAAGATAAAGATCTGCCGAAAAAAAGCAGGCTGCTCAGAATGGTTATTGGGCGCATAAACCCCAATGAGACGCAGAGCCTTATCCTTTATGGTAAAATCCAACACGCAAAGTCTGCCCGCTGGATCTGCGAAAACAAGTGTACATGCAGCCTTCAAAGACCTGCTCACCATCCAAGAGACACTTCTCAAACGACCATCAAAACAAGCTGAATAAAGGGAGAACGCCTTAGACAGGATGCCCTCACGATCATGAGAAGAAAACCGGGTTTCTTGTACGCAACAAACATTCACCCCGAGGCGCTGAAGGTTGCGAGAGAGCCTCGTCCTACGAAACTCCGACCTCAGGCCTTGGACATTTATACTTGCTAACCAGAGAGCTATAGTGAAAACCGATTAGGGTTGCTTTCCTGAATTGAACATCGACCCGTGCCCCATCTCAGTCTTGATGGTACCGTCTTGGGAGAGGCCACCTATATCCCAAGGGAAAGTCAGTTTTAGTGCTCTATAGAGGGAGTGGTGAACAAAAGCCGAGACCCTAGAAGCACAAAATTGATTCATTTTTTTTCAATTTACCGCTCTGGACGATTGCAATGGGCGGAGACATTTTGAAAGCGATTATAGCTTCACCCAGCATCGCCCAAGCCTGCTTCGCCCCTGTCCCAGTCCTCATCACAGTTTCCGCATTAGAAAAGTTTTGGGGTTCCTCTATGTCTTTGTCACCGAATTGCTTGATAGCATAGGTATTTTAAGTTTTTAATCCTGTTTCCACAGTTCTCTTGCTCCTTCAGCTTGTATGGGTGAAATTTTACAAACGTCCATACCGGGATTGAAAATATGTTTTTTTGTTTTTTGTTTTTTTCATTCCGGTTAATTCATGAATGAGGCTTCTAAGCCTTTTATTTTGGAGAGGGGGCATCTCTTGTGTTTTAATGGGAGAAGGACTGGGGTGTGGCGGGGTGTATATGTTTGTCTAAAAGGACTAGGATCTCTACTGAGAGGGATTTAGGGTTGGGAAGGAGAGGCAGATGAGGACTACTCTCTACAAAGAGGGGTTGAGGGATGGGAAGAAAGAGGTTGGTCAGAGGTTGTGGAGGGATTGGCCTTCTTTGTGGAGATGGACTTGGGCTGACTGGATGTAGAGGGTTGAGGAGACTGTACTGAATATTCGGCAGTGGAAGCGGAGGGAGGTGTTTCCTTAATAGGGGAGTTTTTTTTCGCTGGAGGTCTAATTTATTTTTTAAATCCTTGATTTTTCTGTCTTCTCGCATGAAGGGTCATATTTTTTTTGAGTTCTTTCAGTGTCGGTAATAAGGCCGGAGTGTCGCCCTTACTGTTAACAGAGGGAGTGGGGCTGTAAGTGCCTTTAGTCCTAGGGGCTTCAGGGGACTGAGGACCAGCTGCCTAATGCGTTACTCTGGCCCTGCCAGCAACCTGCCATTTCCCTCTCCCTCCTCCTCAACTTCACTTGCAGTGGAAGAAAGCTCTTCGGGGAATGGGGGCTTTTGTGATGGCCCAACCGGAGGTTTGACCACTCCGGTCCCGGAAGCTGACATGCCCATTACAGACGAGGCGGTTTTTAAAGACTCGGTCAGAGGGGGAGTTTGGTCGACTAGGGCCTGACCTCCAGAGGCCTTCTTCTCTGGACAGAAGAGGAGAGGTGACCAGTCTCTCCGCACTTCCAACAAACTGGTTTACGGCCGGTCACTATGACCGGCAGCTTCAGACCACCAACATCAAGACAGTTGGGGATGGAGACAAAGGCCTTACGATTTAGCATAATGGTCGAAGCTCCATCCCCCAGTCAGGCTATCACAGGAAGCACCCAGAATTTCGCCGTACTGGGACAAGAAAACTGTCAAGTGCTCCCTGATAATGTGAGGAGGGACCTCATATACTGCTCCAATGGTCCTTCGCCTGTCTGCGTATTCAGTTCGAAGAATTAAATCCTTAGTGGCAGTGGGTAACAGCACGTCCCACATGAAAAATCCCTTGTCCTTAACGATACGAAGTGGCTTAAATCCCAGGAACTCCAGTGTTTTCACCACTAAAGGGGCGAAAAGGGGAGAATAGTTATAAGTTCCGCCTTATAGGCAATACTAAAAATTCAAGAAAAAATAAAACAGACAAAATACAGCAGGTGACAGACAAAAAAGGAAAAAAAACAAAGCTCGCGCGAAAGCAAGACAGTAAGTAAAATGTACAAAAACAAGGAACAAATAAATATACACAAAGGTTTTACAAAAATCAAATGACGAAAGAGAACAAATCAAACAAGGTTCATCTAAAGGCAAGACAAATTTAAAATGTACAATAAAAAATAGACGAAAAATAAAAGAACAAAGTTCGCCTTGAGGCGAAACAATAAATTTAAAAAAGAAAACACAAAAACGAAAATAAACAATAAAACGAAAAAGACAAAGAAAAAGGAAAACGTTATACAAAAAAATACGAAACTTACAACAATAGACTGAGCTAATCACAAAACAAAATGGCTGACGCTACGAAAGCGAATCAACCAGATAAACAAATAAACAAAACAAAATAAATAGACAAATTAGACAATACAAGAATTAGAACAAATATGGCACAGAAAAAATTTAAAAACGAAAACACGGAAAACTTAAGGATATTAAAAGGAAATAAATAAAGAAAGAAATAACACGTAAAGAAGAAATTAAAGTCAGTCGTAAAAAAAATAAAACGAAACACTGGCACGGGTTACAAAATAAAAAACGAAAATATATTTTAAAGCGAAATTAAAGAAAAAGAAAATGAAAATAAAAAAAGACTAAAATAAAAGAAAAAGAGCAAAAATAAAGGGGCAAAAATAAAAAATGGGGAGGGTAAAAAAAGGAAAAGAAAAATCAAAATCTTTTTCAAAACAGTCGTAAAAAACACAAAAAGGTGGTAATAAAATCAAGCTCAACCAAAAATGTAGTTTAACAAAAAAAAGCGTAAAGTCCAAAAACAGTCGGGCGGCTAACACCAGTCAGAAAAGGTCAGAAAGAGTCCACCAAAAAAAACTTCATTAATGACATTATTTATTTTATTAAAAAATACAATTGTGGCACGAGGCCGATGAAGGCGAGGGGTTGAGGCTGGTCTTCACTATCTTATACCTAGCTAATCTGATTCACGACCCATTCACTCGTTACAATTTGCCCATTCACCACAAAAAATCATCCATCACCAATCAATCCTCCATACACCATAATACTGCATCCTCTCAAGGGGGACCTACAAAACACACCCCATGCAAATAAAATTTTAATGATGATAATTATATTTACAATTCTGTGATGAAAAATTAGAGGGGAGGGAATGAACCCCAAAAACAAACTAAACCTAGACAGAAGCTGAACTAGACATAACTGATGTTAGTAGGGCCCATCCAACCCTCAAAATGAGAGGCTGCTGTATTCTGCCCATTGGACAAAATCAAGAAGCTCTCTCGCTACGGGAGTAGGAAAAGTGAAAATATAGATGGACATGGGAAATAAAAATCTGACCCTGTTGAGATGAAAAGGGGCCAAAACAAACTGGGGAGGTTGGGAAACTCGACTTGGATCATAACCAAAGAGGTTGCCGGGAACAGGCTGGGAACAACATTTACTCACATTAACTAGGTACACAAAGCTTGTCTAACCTAACCAAGGGGAGGTCTCACAGGAAACCACCCCAATGTGACGTAGGCTGACCTAAAAGAGAAAATCAAGGCTAGACCCGTTCAAACGAACTAGGCTCGCTTCAGTCACCCACCTTTTGCTGAAGACTGTCAAATGCAAGCGTATTCTATCAGTTCTAATCTTTATCTTGAGCTGATGCTCAAAGAATCGGATCAGATCCTGATGAGAAAGACGGGTGCCTCGCAAGACTTCCTCCTGTTGCGTCGTCCAAATCACCATTCGGGCCGTGGCCAGGAGCGTCAGAAAACCACTCGTTTCACCCCGGAATACGGGGGCGACATACTGACACACGCGTATGCACGATCAATGGGCACGACCTTTTCAGGAGCGAAACGAGCCGTCAACTCGCCGACATGGTCCCATAAGAGGCGGACCCGGGGACAATGGTAGAAGGCGTGCGAAGCCGTTTCTTCTAAATCAAGGCCACCCCGTTCACAGTCTGGCAAATCCGCCAAGCCCCATATGAAGACCTTGTCATTGAGAGGCAGCCGATCCCGAGCCAATCGCCAGGTAAGCGAAAACTCAGGGTTACTGAGATAATCCGCCGCTGGCGCCCAAGACCAGTAAGAGCGAAACATCCTCCGACACGTCGAGCCGCTCACGCAGGGAATCCTTCGCGACCCCCTCTACTAGAAGACGATAGAAAACCTTCCTAGGCCGAGAAAGGTCACTAGACCGAGGAACAGCCAACAAGGCCGACCGACACTCGCGAAAGAAATCCGATTGATCCCGGGATTTACGATGGCACTCAACCCGCGAGATGGGGGGACTGATAGTAAGGAAAGGGAACGGGTCCATAACAATCCCCGCCATAATTGAATCTCTTGTCAATGCGCGGCGTAGGAAAGCCAACCTCGAGGCGAATTTGTGGCTCGCCAAGTGTGGCATTCCCAGCCTCCCATGACACAGACGTTGTGCACAGATTCGTCTATCGACCCGATTCCCGCGTCCCCTCCATAAAATGGAGGATAGCGAGCGCCCGAGCGGCTTCCTATGGTCGTCACAGAGAGGAAGTACAGACAATCGATAAAGGACAATCAGGAAAACGTAAGTGGCGCACGCGTCCGCCCTGCCTTTCACGGACAACCTCCGTTGACGCCACGTTTGACCAGCCGCGTCGACCTTTGCTCGTACTTCAGACCAACTTTTCTCCAGCTGGCGGTCGGGTCCAACCCACACTCCAAGAATTCGGACAGGACTGTCCGTCCAACCGAAGGGCCCCGGAAGATCGACCCCCTTCAGGCACCTAACCGCAAGCCGGATGACTTGTCGCGGTTAATCTTGGCCCCTGTCACCTTTTCGTACCGATCAAGCGCCTTCAGTATCACGTCTATGTCGCTGCGGGGCGAAAGCAGATACGTCATCGGCGTACGCGGAAACCCTGGCTCACGCTCCTCCGGGAACGGCGATTCCGCGTAGGGCCGGACTGCACGCCCTGTCCCTCAGCCGGCGAAGGAGAGGCTCCAACGCCAAAGCATAAAGTAGGGGCGACGGTGGACAACCCTGACGGACCGACCTAGATAGCGCAAAAGCGCACGACAGCTTCCCGTTCACCTGTACTACAGCACTGGGGGAGCGATACGGGATGTTAATCTGGTGACTGAAGTCGGGTGCGAATCCGGCGGCCTGCAGAACAGCAGCAAGGTAGCAATGGTCAACCCTATCAAATGCCTTAGACTGAACCAAATTGATCAGCGCGGCCTCATCGTCGTCTTTTACACACTCTATGATTAGATGCAGGTTGCACTGAATTGTTCGGTTCCTCACAGAACAAGTTTGCTCTGGACCCTACAGAGACTCGGCAACTGACTGCAAAAGCTCCTGCAGGATCTTGGCCAAAATCTTTAACTGTGTTTAGCAGAGTTATGGGCTTGTAATCATCTAGTTTCCCTCCAACGCCTTTGCCCTTTTTAACAGCGTGATCACACCCCTGGAAAACCGGTCGGGGAGGGTCCCCTGCCGGAACCAGTTGTTGAACACCACAGTCAAAATCGGAACAAAGATGTGCGACAGCCTCAAGTATAATTCATAGGGTAAACCATCCAGACCGGGCGACTTGCCTCTGCCGATCTTCTTCAGTGCCGCGTAGACCTCGCCTTCCGTGATCTCTCCCTCGCAGCTAGCCGCTTCAGTCGGCGAAAGCCGAGGAAAGTCAGCCAAATAGCTCGTCCTCACGAAGACCAGGCTCTTTGGTAAAGTGGCTCTCGAAATACCGCTGAAACGCCACGCACATGTCGTCAGTGGCCCGAAGAATATGCTCCTACGGAGTCTCGACTTCACGAATGTAACGATTGGAACTTCGACGAATCTCTTCCTTGCGCAACTCTGCGCCTATGCGCCCGAGCGGCTTCGGAAGACATCTTGCTTAACCTATGTCTAATTACCTGGCCCATGTAGCGCTCGATATTCGAGCACCCCACGGCCTTCCTAGCTTAGGCTATCTCTAGGGGATCCCCTCCAGCCACCGCCCTGGAAAGACTAGCCTTAAGCGTCTTCACCTATCAGCTCTATCTAGGGCGAGCCGTTTGCTGAAATCTGTATTAAAAGATTTACACTTAAGTCTATCCCACCACTTATTCCCGATAACCAACCCCACTAGCTCCCGCTGCACTAAGCGAGTTAGCTGCTCCTGGAAGTCCCGCCTGTCCAGTAAAGACAGATTGAACTTTCAATAACCAGTCATTCTAGGCCTACGATTTAACGGCACCCGGGCACAAACGAGTTTGTGATCCGAATAACCTACCCAGTGGAACGTGGGACAATCTAACAAGTCTACGTCGGCTCCTCTAACTAACATTCTGTCAAAGTAGCTAACCACCTTGTCACAAGGCCAACTAAGAGCCCACGTCCACATTTTTCCCAGTTGTGATCGACCCGGTATCTATCGATGAGACCAAACTCTTCGATCAGTTCAACCAGGCTACAATCGCCCCTTCTCTCGCTAGCTCCCCGCCCCCTGTCTAACTTGGGGTCCAGGATAGCATTCCAGCCACCATTAAAACTAAAACTAAAACGCGTTGAATCCACCAGGAACGGCCCCAACTGTCGAAAAAACGAGACCCGCTCCTCCCGGTCGTTGGGCGCATAAACCGCAACGACTCGGAACGAACCACTTTTCACGGCAATATCGGCCACGATCAACCGACCCTCGGCATCGGTATGCACAAAGTCCACCTTCGCATCAAGAGTCCGCTTCACCAGAAAAGAAACTCCTCTGGCATGCCGGTCCCCATATGCTGAATAAACGACAAAGTCGCTCTCCAGCACACACGCATCGACACTGCAAAGTGGGTCTCTTCGATCGCTGCGACATCCACGCCGAAGGACAAGAGATCCCGGAGCAGGCGGGCTGCCTTACCCCGATCCCTCAAGCCCTTCACATTCAAAGTAGCTATCTTGATAGACATCTTCTAGACCTGAAAAAAGAGTAAGAGCAAAAAACCTACTCACATACAGGTCGAAAAGCTGCAGCTTCAAGGACCTCGATGGATTGTCCCAGGCTCTCTTTTCCTAACTCCATCGTCATCCGACCATCCAAAACAATACCGCCGACGTCCGTGAGGTAAATTAATTTAACTGCTCTATATAAGGAGGGATGGAGTAACACAGGGACTTGGTTACTGACTGCCTGAATCAAGTGAAGTGATCCTATTTATTGATTTTTTGGGTTTCAATCCGGCTTCAGGTGAGCGGGAAAACAGATTTGTCGCAAAATGCTACATTTTTGGATCCTTTTAACCAATGAAAAGTCAAGTTTAGAAAAGTGAAGTAATGATTGGCTAAAGTTGGTTTGGGGGAAGAGTGCATGTTCCCTCAGGGGTGACAGGCAAATATGGAGGATTCCATACTATCATGTTGATGGAATATTCCATACCTACCTGTCACCACACCGGGATAATGCATTTTTCATGCATAATCATCTCTTAACCAATCAGCATCTTAGTTTCAGCAAACTAGGTTTTTCATTGGCTGAGACCTTAAAACTGTAGCAAGTTTGAGCAAAAATACCTTTTCCCGCTCAACGCCTTGGAGTCGATTTTGAGACCACAAACTCAATAAATAGAAGCGTTTCGATTCGATTCAAACAGCCAGAACTTCAGCCCTGGAGAGATGCTAAACAAATCTACGCTAGCCAAAACTTTGACCTAACTACATTTGTCGCGCGCTAATTCTTCCGACTCGACAAACAGCACTTCGCTCTCTCAGGAACATTACTTACAACATACTAAAGAAAGTGGATTGACCCACTACTAAACAGTATTTGTAAATCTCAATCCAACATCAAGACAACAGCCGAGGGTACACAAACTTTGAACAGTAACTTTAACAAACGCACACTAGTGACTGAATTCCCACAAAAGACATTTTGTAATACGATAAAACATCTTGTTTAATTTCATACACAAATCATAACCACAAGCCTACACACATTGAAACTCAGCATAATCCTTCTACATATTTTATTACAACTGGTCGCACTTGATCAGCAATATCTATCTTGATTGTGTATGTTCAATTGATATAAAATGAATGTTATTCGTTAAACCTTTAATTACGTTGTCTTCATTTTTGATTCCTCCTGAATGATTTTACCTTCAATGTTCTTATTTTTATATTTGTTGTGGATGAATGTATTGTGAACATCTACATTTCTAAACCTTCTGATAACCTAACCTTCTGATAGACAAAATACATTCGTCAATCTGCAACAATGTGTCCACCCAAGTAAATAAATTCAGTAGGCACACTCATCTCGCTCGTGAACATCGTGACCAGAAACCAGTTGCTAAACAAATCCACGTCACTTTATCATCTGAAGTTTTGAAGTTACCTTTTAACATAATCCAAACCTTCAGACATCACTCACTCATCTTCATATTCAACTTCGTTTATTACACAGCAGAGAATTGTTTATCACTTCAAGTTCTCAATCACAGAACATTATTTCTCTTCTGAATTTAATCAAAACAATTCAACATAATTGACAAAAAACCGTCAAAGGAAGATAACTTTTCCCACAAACTAAATTTATTCCAATCTACACTGAAAATTTACATTACACAAAACTGTTTAAATTATACGTAAACAGATTAATACTTTCACTTTGTGAACTTTTCATCACAACTCAACATACAATCTTTCACTTAAACTCACAAATTACATTCCAAACACCTCAAAAAAAGTTTATACAAAGATTTAAACAAACACCACACAGATTTCATTTATAAATCTGAATTCATTCCAGCATAAATCGTTGTATTTTCTTATGTTATATAAATGAAAATGTGTTTGTTGTTATATAATATTGTTTTGTGTTATTTCTCGTTTTTGTTCATTAAACGTGTTGAGGACTTACGTTACTCTGAACACGCAGCCGAATTCACTCTACAACTGTAGCTAATTCCGACCTACCTCTACCCCATCGTTGCATTGAATAATAATCATCTACAAGCTCCTTGACTCTAACAGGGAGTCATCTTAAATTTAAAATACAAACCTATTGCAAAGTGGGTCTCTTCGATCGCGACGACATCGACGCCGAAAGACTAGAAATCAGGGAGCAGGCGGACCGCCTTACTCCGATCACTCAAGCCCTTCACATTCAGAGTGGCTATCTTAATTGACATCTTCTAGGTCTGAAAAAAAGAAAAAGAGAAAAGAAGACCTACTCACATACAGGCCGGAAATCTGCATCAGTTAGGACCCCAACGGAATGTCTTAGGCCCCCACACTTAGCTCTGACGTCATTTTTCCTTCTAGGACGATCCCGCCGACGTCTGTGGGATAGGTTAATTTTACACACCTATATAAGGAGGGATGGAGTAAGACGGGTACCCTCCCAGAACAATATTGCCTTAATTTCCTCAAATAGTGATCTTATTTTTGAGAATGCTTCCTGCGCTTCCGCCACGTGCGCACAAACTTTTAGGTAGCCATCTGTGTCCCTTACACAGGTGACTACCCCAGGAGCATCTGGAAAGTTCTTGGGGTCCTCAATGGATTTCCCATCTACAGACGACTTTTTCATCAGCAAGCCGAGTAACGATTTTTTATGGCTTGACAAGCCTTTTTTAATTTGCTCTATATCAACTCTGCGAATGTTCTCTGCGTCAGGGAAAATTCATTTTTTTTTCTTTTCCCTGACACGGTGAGGAGGGGAAGTAGCGAAAGAGTGAGGGGGAATGGATATTGAACTAGTAGGGGATGTGGAGGGAGAGGGAGACGGATATCGAATGGGTAAAGTGGGGAGGCTCCTGGCTTTTGCCAGTTTTTGTCTCGCTTGTCCTGGCGTGACCGGTACAGACAATAATCTGTATTTTGGCAGACATTTTTCTGCCCTGCTTCTTCCAACACTCTTCTCTACGAGTTTTTCAGCATCATCATCCTCTTCTCTACTTCTTTTCAAAGAAGAAGAGCGAGAGTGGGGGCATTTCCTCCACCTCCATCTCCTCTTCCGGTTGCTTCTGCTACATTTTTTATCTTTTTCTTAATTGTGGTTTTGCTGTTTGATTACAGGTTTTGGAGATTTCTGTTGTTGCTGGGGTTTCTGTTGTTGTTGCTGGGGTTGTTGTTGTTGTTGTTGCTGCTGCTCCTGCCGCGCTGGTTGTCGAGGAGAGCGTGGGTTTGTCACTCCCCCCCCTTCACCTCAATCCAGGCACCCTGGAGGCCTTTTCTTTTATTGGTATAACTTCTGCTTCTGCTGGTATGTCTTTTGTCGGATGTTCGACTTTTTTCCCGGAGAACGCATTTACCATGTGCCCCACTGCACCACATGCCCAACAACATGGTTTCCTTCCCTCAACCACGACGAGCATCCTTTTGTCCGAGCAAGTTAAAATATTGGGGATGTCCCGAAATCTCTATCGCAGCCGGCCGGAAGTTACTGCCGGCTACTCAAACGTCTGAAAGCGTCACCACGGAAAACAGAACGAACGACGTTAATTTCCGGTGACTCAGCGTTTACAGAAATCGTAACACAAAAAGCAAAACAAAATGAAACATAAACATATACAAGTCCTCCTAACTAAAAATAATGAACAGAAACTAATTTATATAATCATGGTGTCCAAATGAAACCCATGTGTGCATTCAAAACGTGGAAGGTAATTTTTAGTCGACAACCAAAAGATGTTGTTAACCAGGCAATGGGGCCTAACCGCGGCCGAGACAAAACACAGCCGATTTCTTCCACCAATAAGACGGTTCTGGGGTAGCCGAACTCAGCGGCAGCAGCAGCAGCCCAAGCCACATTCTTATGCGACCGTCCTCCTAAGGACGAACAGGCTTACTCAGCACCTCCCTTCGTGAACGCCGACGCGGTCCTCTTAAGAGTGAACATCCGAGGATCGACTGGACCTCGAATACAGCTCTTCCATCTGAGCTGCCGCCCTGAACCAAAACGATCCTTCGATTGGCACTCCCCGACTACACGTTTGAACTACTCCAAACAGTTCCTGTACATACTTTCGCCATATTGATAAATAAAATTTGGCTTAGATTTTGAAATTTTCGCCTTTGTTGTCCTTGATTCGATCGTATTACCCTATATAATTTTTCTACTTGCCGCCCCGATAACAAGTGGTGACCCCGATATTTACGATCGATCAAGATGGCAACAAACGAGTGAGAACAGGACTCTCCCATAAACGTAGCGATGCCACCCGCAAACCTACCTACATAAAAACCACCAAAAACTGGTTTCTTCAGTTGGAAGCGATCTTCTCGGTACGGAGGATAACATCGCAACAAACGAAATTTACCAACGTGGTGCAAGTCTTGACACCTTCAGTAGTCAACGAGTTGGCCGACATTCTGGAAAATGTACACGAGCAGGAGCCATATACTCGGCTAAAGGACGCAATCCTAAAACGCACCGGCCGTTCGGACGATGATCTACTCCGGGAACTTTTCACCCACGTTACCAGGGGTGACAGAACACCCTCACAGCTCCTACGCTTCATGAGAACCAGACTGGGAAAGCATTCGATAGCCGATTCTATCCTACGCGAAATCTGGATGGACAAGTTACCTACCACAATAACACAGATATTGGCGCTATTTGCAGAAAATACACCACTGGACCATTTAGCAGACTCCGCCTATCGCATCGCAGCAAAACTGGACCAAGGAGTGTGTTCTGAGCGGAACCCAGACGACACACTAGCCAAAAACGAAGAATTAGAAAAAGCAGAAACTGACATGCAACATCAGCTACACGACATCCGTATACTCCTCTCCCGCAGACCAAGAGACCCGAAACCGATGGCCAACAATTGGCGACGGAGAATACGGAGTACCAACAGGGATCGACTAATCGACCTGGAATTATCCTGGTACCACCAAAGATTCGGCGCCAGAGAAAGACATTGCTCGGCACCCTGCAAATACGGCTCCAAGACAAATTCGGGAAACTAAACAACTGGCGGGTAGGAGCGGCAGAACCCGCCGGTAAAAACACACAAAGCCGCTTTTTTACGTATGGGACCGACGAAACCACATAATTTTTTTAGTGGACACAGGCGCTGTAATCAGCGTGATACCCCCCAGAGAACAAGACCAAAAAGCGGTCCTGTATAAGCTCCAGGAAGCAAACTGCTCGACGATCGAAACATACGGAACCAAGACACTGACTCTTAACATCGGCATGCGGCGTGATTTTACTTGGACTTTCACCCAGGCAGACGTAAAAACGCCAATACTCGGAGCAGATTTCCTGGCCCACTATGACCTAGCCGTGCATATGAACACGAGGACCTTATCAGACAACACAACGAACATTTCTGTTAAAGGAACCCTCTCTCGACACAACACCACTGGAATCAGTGTAACAACTTGCCACGGACGAGAATACGTCGAGATCTTGAATAGATACCCAGACATAATTCAACCACTCGCGGATACCGATCCGACAAAACACTAAACGCAGCATCATATAAAGCCAACGTTTTCCCACCCACGACGACTCCCTCCTCATAAACTTGAATACGCCAAAAAACAATATGCTGAAGGACGGATTCATACGACCCTCCGATAGCCCATACGCCTCACCCCTACATCTTGTGCCTAAACCTGGAAGTACGGACTTTAG
Source organism: Acanthosepion pharaonis (assembly GCA_903632075.3). Classification (NCBI taxonomy): domain Eukaryota; kingdom Metazoa; phylum Mollusca; class Cephalopoda; order Sepiida; family Sepiidae; genus Acanthosepion; species Acanthosepion pharaonis. The sequence goes on from CAHIKZ030002653.1 coordinate 201,751, forward strand.
GGTATGCGTCGATTACAGAAGATTGAACGCCACAACCATACCCGATCGCTATCCAGTCCCGCATTTACATGATTTCGCCTCAGGCACTCGTATCTTTTCGAAAATAGATCTAACGAAGGCTTACCATCAGATCCCCATAGCTCCGGAGGACATTCCAAAGACCGCTGTAACTACTCCCTTTGGTCTTTTCGAATACATCAAGATGTCCTTTGGCCTGAGGAACGCAGCACAAACTTTTCAACGCTTCATGGACAAGGTACTGCGCGGCCTAACGTACGCATATGCCTACATCGACAACATCCTAGTAGCCATCACGGATGTGAACGTTCACAAGCAACACCTAAACGAAGTTTTCCAAAGGATACCACATTATGGACTCCGGCTGAACATCGACAAATGCACTTTCGGGGCATCTGAGGTGAATTTCTTAGGTCATCATATCGACGCAAATGAATCATACTGTTACCCGAGAAAATTGACGTAATTAGAAAATTCTGACCCCGTTGACAAACTTCATAGAGCGAAAGAATAAGAAAATTACGCTAGAAGGAGAATCCTTGCGGGCTTTCGAAACGGCAAAGACAGCGCTGATAAACTTCACAAAACTCTCATTCATCGAAAACGACACGGAAACCAGGATCTTCCTCAAAATAGACGCTTCCAACGTTGGAATAGGAGTGGTAGTGGAGCAGCAAATGAACATGGAGAGAAGGCCGATAGCTTTTTTCTCAGCTAAACTCTCCGCAGCCCAGAGAAGATACAGCACCTTCTCACGAGAACTCCTGGTTATCTACCTGTCCATCCGTCATTTCCGACATCGCCTGGAAGGCAGACATTTCACTATCTTCACGGATCACAAACCGCTGACCAACGCGATGAATGTCAGCGCAGACAAATATACATCCCGTAAAATACGTCACCTCGATTACGTCTCACAGTTTACGACGGACATCAGACACGTCAAAGGAAAGAACAACACCGTCGCAGACACGTTGTCCAGAACAGACGTTAATACCCTAGATAACGATATCTTGAGCCAGGAGCTGATAGCCGACAAACAAAAAGGCGATACGACGATACCCGACCTCATCAAGGAGACTTTTTGAAACTGCAAGAATTCACGTGTCCGTTCAGCGATAAAACTGTTTTCTGCGACACCGCGCTGGATACTCCGAGACCGTACATTCCTCCATCTCTCATAAAAAAAAGTATTTCTCCATCTCCACAATTTATCCCATCCAAGCAAGTGAGCAACCGTCAAGCTTATCGCCGATAGATTCGTGTGGTCTAACATGAATTCAGACATCAGGAATTGGGTCTCAACCTGCATACAATGTCAAAAATGCAAAATTCAGAGGCGCACAAAATCACCAGTTGGAACATTCGCCACACCCGACGCACGTTTCTGTCACATCCACGTTGACCTAGTCGGACCTCTACCAATGTGCCAGGAGTACCAATATATTCTAACAGTCATAGACCGTTTCTCGAGATGACCAGTCGCTGTGCCGATTAAGGACAGTTTCTAAAGTCATCCTCGCCAACTGGATTACGAACTTTGGCGTACCCCAAGTTCTCATTACAGATCGGGGACCACAATTTCTGTCCACGTTTTTCCGAGAATTCTCTCAACTTCTGGGCGTCAGGCATATTAAAACGACTGATTACCACCCTTGCTCAAACGGCCTCTTTGAAAGATTTCACCGATCCTTAAAGGCGTCCTTGTCAACCAAACTCGACATACACAACTGGATCGACATCCTCCCCATGACCATGCTCTCTTGGCGGAATACCCTCAAAACCATTTAGGGTGTTCGACAGCGGGGCTCGTGTTCGGCATGCCTCTCTCTTTTTGAGGACAATATTTCCACATTCCTCAGAACTCGTGCTCAACTACATCCAAGTTTCTTTCGTGCAGGATCTGCGCCACAGAATGGCCAAACTTACATATACTCCCCCACAACAACAAACCACAAGCTCATACTTACCACAGAGACTGGATATCTGCGATTTTGTCTTTGTCAGGAACGACGCCGTAAAAAAACCTCTCACACCTAGCTACCAAGGTCCCTTTAAAGTTCTGAAGCGTTCCAAGAAATTTGTCACGATCATGGGCGGCAAAGACAAAGATACGGTCTCCATCAACCGACTCAAACCAGCTTGGTTAGAGGAAACTCCTTCCGACACAAACTTACCAACAACAACAGAAGATGAAACAACTACACCAGTCATACGAACAAAATCAGGCAGACGGGTTCATTTTCCGGAAAAAAATAAAGACATTTTTTTTTCATGATCAATCCTCGAGGAAGGGGGCCTTATCGCACCCGGCCGGAAGTTACTGCCGGCTACTCAAACGTCCACCACCAGTGAAGCCAGCCGAACTTAGCAGCCCAAGCCACATTCTTATGCCATAGTCCTTCTAAGGACTACCAAGCCACATTCTTATGCAACCGTCCCCCTAACAGGCTACCCCAGCACCGCCTACCCCGATCGTCTCTCTTCGTGAACGCCGACGCGGTCCTCTTAAGGGTGAACATCTGAGGATCGACTGGACCTCGAATACAGCTATTCCATCTGCCTGCCTCTGAGCTGCCGCCCTGAGCCAAAATGATCCGTAATCACGTAATTTTTCTGCTTGCGGGGTTAACGCCCCGCAATAAACACATGATCAGGGCTGTCAAACAATGTGCTTATAAAGGAAGATCTCAAGTGGAGTATTATGAAATACTTTCTGACATACAAAAGGCAATAAATTCCTGTCTACTAACTTATCACTGCTATGCTCTGATTCAAATTTGTAAATAATTACCCGAATTGCTTTTTCTAAAGAAAACTTGCTGTTGAACATGGACAATGAAAACATTGTTGTGTCTGAATCCCTCAAAAGAAAGTTGTAACTGAATCTCTAGAGACAAGGGATTATTTAGTGGATAAATTTTTAAAAATTGTGGTATAATGAATATCTTCTAAGTTTAAGAGAACAATGAAAGAATCTGCGTGAAAACAAATATGAAAATGTTATTAAAGCGAACGATGTTGTAATTATAAATAATTCAGCTAAACCTCATCCTTATTGGCAGTTAGGAAGAAAAGTTGAGCTTATATCGGGTAATGACAAAATGGTCTGCTCAGTTATAGTTAAAAGAGGGGTTTGCGTATCAAAATTTGTGCAAAATCTATGGCCTTTTAGGCGCAAACGGTGAACCGCCCAAATTGTTTAATCTGTTTAATTCGTTTTTTAATACTTGGAGAGTGTATATTGGCCAATGATAAACTGAGCCTTATGAAAATTTGGCTGGTGCCAGTATGATGGTCCCCTTTTCAATAAAAGGCAGAAGAAAAAGAATATGCCATTGACAAGATCGGAGAGAACATAGCACTTCAAAGGACGGTTCAGCCAGAAATCATAAATCAAACCTGACTGATACAATGCAGATTCCTACACAAGAAGATTTCATACCAAAGATACAAGTCAACATTGTGGCTAACTCAAAACCTCTTGAGAAACTTTATAACACAAAACCCCTTTGAGCTGAGAAGTCCTGTTTGTATAGACTATTAAGAACGAAGGTGGGTGCTATTTGAAAATTTTCTGCCTTAGTCCATTTCTCAAAGTTTTTCTCATTTTTTATTTTTGAAGTGATTAATTTTTTATACATGAATCCGTTTTTCATCTAACAAATTTGTAACATATTTTTTCTTGTTTCTATGGGTAATCTCTTTTTTGTTACCCCAAGATATTGTTATTCTACCAAAAGAGGCGCACAAAAGGAAGTTTTTATGCAACCCCCATGTTTTATACTTTTCGAATTTATGCATTGTAAAATAAATGTTTTTCCTTTTAAGATTTTATATATTGGCCAATGATAAGAGTTCTTAAGTTGCGCTTATTTTCGTGAATTGCTGTTTCTATCAAGATTTGTGTCTGGTACACAAACTTGGAGTTGACAGGAAAACAAAATTTTTATATCTTGCACAAAAATATTTTATGTTACTGTGGCATAATTTTTATAAAAAAATTTAGATTGCCTAAAACTGTAGTTACATAATCGGTTGAGGATGTAAATTCAGGTTATCAAATAAAGGTTAAGACGTTAAGACGTAGCCAAGATTTTTCTTGGTGGAGTGGGGGTCAAATTTCGTAAAAAAGACGACTACTTAGCTGTGGCAAGGGTTATTCAAAATCAGTGCAGTCGCCTTGGGCCCCACGGTGGGCCATTGAATTTTTTTAAAAATATTATTTCAATGTACACTTTATACAAATAAATTTGTACGCTTATATCAAAAAAGAATTTACGATAGATTTGACATGGAATAGTAACTATGTAATTTGTGAGCCTTTTAGCACAACTTCTTCCACTATATTTTGTTTTTGAAGCCCATAAATGTCTTTCATTATGATCAATATTTTTATCGATCAAACACTTAACTGTTTTCATATTTTACAAATAGATTTTTACTTAAAACTTTTAATTAATATAAAATGTTTAAATTAAACTTTTTTTTTCTTTTGAACTTCATATTCAAACATTTTTTTCTATTTGACTTCAGATCAAAGATAATAAATTATTATTATTCTAATATAGTAACTTCCTCATAGTAACTAGTAATTTTTTCTTATTTCAGTATCAGGACCCTAAAATGAACAGACAACAAGATTTATTTCCCTTTTTTAGAAAAATCCCCAGAAGTGAAATTTTCAGACAAGAGGCAAATAAGGACGAAACACAGCCAACTTTAGAGTATGACGCTAATGAAAAAGGTCTGCACTTGGTGCCGTGAAAACTAGAAGTGAAGCAGTCTTCCAGACAGTATGAGAAAAAGCAAAAGTATGATGGGTTGATTATTCACACTAAAAAAACTGGGTGTGAGCTATGTGCCAGATTTTATTCTGAATCCATAAACATGGAAGGAATTCACATATCAATGGGATGGGTCCACTGCAGTCCATTGGGAATGGATAAAATAATTCAACAAGCAACTCTAAGAAAAATGATGATATGCATTTCTCATGAAAGGCTCATAGTATTTGCATTAAGTGCCTACAAGTTCATGTTGATTACAAAAAATATGGATAAATTGAATGACAAGTATATAGCCTCTCCTAATAAAGTTTTCAATACAGTCTACAGTTTAGCAAAAAGAAGCTGTCCATTTTCTGATGATGAATATGAGATTCAGCTTCAAATGAAAAATGGATTAGACTTGGTTGCTGGACTTTATTCTGAAAAACTGCTGTGAAAATAGTAGATCATATTGCAGAGAAGATAAGGAAAGAAATATTTACTAAAATTATTGAACAAAAATGAAAGCTTTGTGTCATCATTGATGAAATTTCAACTATATCCAGTAAACCTGTACTTGTAATATTTTTAAAGACTGTGATCTATCAGCAACAATTTTTTTGGATTTGGTTGAATTGAAAGGACAAGGAGCAGAAACAATATATACATCCTTGTTAAACAGTTTGCACTGTGCTGGATTTGATAATGAATATTTGAGAAATAATTTAATTGCTTTCTGTTCAAATAGAGCTGCAATTACTTGGCTGCAATTCTGGAATAGGCACTAAATTAAAAAAAATAATTTTCCTAACATTGTCATTTGGCATTGTTTAAATCATCATTTGCAGTACTGGATGAGTCTGTCAGTGAAATTAAACAAGTAAATCACTTCAAAATATTCATGGATAAAATCTACACAATCTTTCACCAATCAAACAAAAACCAAATAGAACTTGTCAAGATTTCTGAAGAACTTGGGCAACCAATTCTGAAGATAGGTAGAGTTCTGGGACCAAGATAGGATGAGATCTGCACTTGCTGTATGGCATGCTTATCCAGCATTCAAGAATGGCTGCCTGTCTTTGCAACAAATATTTCTTGCATGACTTGGCATTGATGATAAATATAATGTAAGAAATCTTCTTTATTGGCTAATGCCCTGCAAAGAGCCAAAAAACTTATTAAAAAGGTCCATTAAGGCATTTGAAATACTGGGACATTTGAAAAGGTAATTGATGATGGAGTTTATTCTGATGCATTTAAAGCTATACATTTAATGGAAAACTATGGATTTGTTTGCCTTCCTCGTAAAAAGTTGCTTGACGTAATGATAAAAAATATGAAAAACAGTGTGATGGACTGTGATCATTTAACACCCAAGAACAACTACAAGGAAACAGACAACATATTTCATGAACTGCTAAACTTGCTAAAGCCAAATACTCAAGAAATAGTTATTCCCTGGAAAGCCGCAAAAGAAAAGCTGAATGACTTCAGTAAAATTTTTCATCACAACATTCCCATTAATGATTTTCGTGACTACGTGGAAAATGTTCTGAAAAACTTTCATAATTCTGTAATTCCTCAAAGTATACAAAAAGCAAAAGCTATTACGAATATGATTGCTATCAGTTCTTCCAAAGCAGAAAGAGGTTTTTCAAGAATGAATATTATATACTCAGATAAAAGAAGCCAACTTACAGTGGAAAATGCAGCAAACTTGATGACAATCAATCTTATTGGTCTCCCTTTAGATTTATGGGATGCCACTTCTTTCGTTAAAACATGGCTTAGAAGAAAATCACAGTGCTGATGACAACAGAGTGAGGCAAAAACAAAAAAGCTGAAAACTATAATGATGGTGGCTATTTGGAATTTTTTTAATGAAAGTGTACGGGTTGACAAACTGGGAGATGGTGCTGTTAGCTTATGAAGCAGCAGTCTCAAAATTTATCGGGGATTTGTACAGGGAGAACCCCCAGATAACATGGGACGAGCTGAAGGAAACCCTAATCAGACGGTATGCTAGCGGGCGAACAACTATAGAGGTGATGCGGAAATTGCTTAGGATTAAACAGGAAGTTGGGGAAACTCTAGAGGACCTAGGAGATAAGACGACGGGATTGGCGGGTTAGCATTCCCGAATCCAGAAATAAGAGAAAATGGGGTGATTCAGGCCTTGTTAGCGGACGCTTTTATGGACGCCATCCATGATAATGACGTGAGGGGGGGAGTCCTTAAGAGTAGGCCCTGTAGGCTGACGAAGGCCCTGGAGGTAGCTAAAAAGAGCGAGAGGATCTGGGAAAGGATAAGAAACAAAAGAGACCAAGGGGCCCAAAGATTCAGGTGTTGGAAGAGTACAGAAAAAAGCTCCAGGAATAGAATAGTGAACATAAAACCCTGTAAGGACGCGAAGGAAGAAGATTGGGAGGCCGACCCCAACCGGAAGGAATGGGATATACGGTACGGATTTTATAAGTCCACTCTGGGACTGTACGGGATGGTATGCTGGACCTGCAATTACGGAGGACACGAGGCCAGAGTTAGTCCTACCAATTGGGGAGGAGACCCTAGGTCTCTAGGTCCGAATTGCACAAGGCAATTGGTGTACAAATGCGGCGGATAGGAGACTAGGGATTAAGAAAATAGACATCCTAGTACCCACCCTCTTCGCGAGAAGAATAAGCGATCGGGAAACGACAGTGGGACCCCCGTAGAGAAGTAAGGGGCAGGGTGGCCCCAATAAAAACAAGAAGTGCTGGTCCTGTGGTGTGGCTGGACATTTTGCAGTCAACTGTAAATGGCATAAATGCTGGTTAGACGGCTGGACACTTAAGAAGGAATTGTCCAGGAAGAAAAGGTGCTGAGAGAGGAAGGAAAGAAATAAAGGGAACAAGAAGACCAGTTCCCAGAAGCTGGCCTAGGGTAGCGAACGATGAGCCCCTATTGTCAGCACCCATGTCGAGTTTGAAAAATAGGGATAGCCAACAGGGAAATAAAAATAAGGGAAGGTTGAGGACAGAGCCCAGATATTTCAGCTATTTAAAGAGGGGCCAGACTCTACCTGTAATGTGCTGATGGGACACAAGACATTAAAGGCATTAGTGGATCTCCTTAATAAATTCCAAAATACACTGGCTGAAGTTTTCTATGTAACCCCAGCTGGGGTTACATAGAAAACTTCAGCCAGTGTATTTATTCATTAGCCAGGCAGATAGTAGTCAAATGAGAATAGAGGGTATAACATGGCTACCATTCAAATAGACGAGGACCACAGGTGAGCTTAAGGTGTATGTGGCACCTGATTTGTGCGGAGAATTAATTTTAGGGAGTGACTGGCTTAGGCTGAATAAGGCCCAAATCCGCTTTGACCCGGCTACATTGGTTTTGGGAGGAATAGAAGTTCCATTAGGAAATGAATTGGAAAAGAAGTGCCCTGTAGTAGCCCAGACCAAGGTAAAACTTCCCGCTAGAATGGCTGTTTCATATGAAGGAAGGATAGAGTGGAGAAACTAATGGAAGGGATATATCAGATAACACCTACAGAGAGGTATGATAATGGTGAAGAAGAGGTGACCTTGTGTAGTTCTGTGGTAGAAGGGATGGAAACGGTGTCCCTATAGCTGGCTAATGTAGCCAAAAAACTATTACAATAAAACAGGGAGAAGAGTTAGGTTACGCCTGTCCGGTAAAAATTATGAAGCAAGTGAGAGTAAGCAAGAACTATAGAAGAAGGGTAGAGACTAGTAGCCCCGAAATAAAGGAAGAAGACTTGATAGTGCCTGAAAGATATAAAGATGAGATAAGGAAACTGCTAAAAGCTAATCGAGATGTAGTAGCTAATACTGACAAAGAGTTAGTACAGACTGGGACAGTGCAAATGAAAATAGATACTGGTGACCACCCACCCATTAGACTGAGGCCTTATAGGGCCCCAAGCCATAAGAGAAAATTAGTGGAAGAGGTAGTAAATGAGATGTTGGACTCAGGATTAATAGAAAGATCTAGGTCCCCATGGAGTTTTCCAATAGTCATTGTGGAAAAGAAGGATGGAGTACATAGATTTTGTGTGGATTTTAGACAGGTAAACGTCATTACAAAACCAATAGCGGTACCTTTACCCCTGATCGATGATATTCTGGCGCTTTGGGGAAAGTCAACCTGTTTTTCTACGTTGGATCTAAGGTCAGGTTATTGGCAGGTAGCCTTGGATGAAAAGGACCAGAAGACAGTTTTCACTTGTCACGTGGGTCTGTTCAATTTCCGTGTGTTGCCGTTTGGGTTATCTAATGCCCTAGGTGTATTTACTCAGTTGATGTCCCACTAGATAGTTCTCTGAGGATTAAGGTAGAGGCAGATATTATCTCTAAGTATGTCATACACAATGGGGTGTTGAACTACATCTCAGGACCAGAGGAGGAAAGAAGTCTAAAAATAGTAGTTCCAAAAATATTAAAACCAGTGTCATGAAAAGGTGGGACACATGATGATTGATAGAACCTATGAATCTATGAAGGCAGGAATTATTTTTGGCCTAAATTGTATAATGATGTACGAAACTGCGAAATTTACCCCTTATTATATGCTATTTGGCAGAGATGTGGTCTTACCGATAGATAATTTGCTAAGACCCAGAAGGAAATATATGGGAGAAGATCGCCATTGATCTTGAAGCAACAACAAAGTTTTTACTCAGGTGAGAAGGAAAATCAGGAGAGCTCAGAAGAGGCGTAATGACAGAGTAAATCAAAGGAAGGAAAATTAACTTCCAAGTAGGTGATTCAGTATGTAAGTGTAAGTACAAAGTACATCTGAGAGAAGGTAAACTGGATCGGAGATGGATTCACTTTTATAGACTAGTGGAACAGACGAGGCCCGTTACTTACATAATTTAGGATCAAGTAGCAGGAAGGGTAAAATGAGTACATACTAATGATATAAAATTAGCTGAGATAGATGAATGGCAAGGAAGGTAAAGAGAAGAGAGCAAAAAAAGGATTGAGGAGGGCAACCATGGTTGAACCCGAAGAATTAGAGACTGATAGCGAAGAGTGGGGAGGAAATTATCATTACCCCAAAGAGTTTGGAGAGAATAAAGGGGATCGACAATCGTGGCAGTAGCTCCTTTGAGGAAGGTAATGAAGCAGATGGTTCACTGAAGATGAGTAGTGAAGGATCGGATAGTTGGGAAGAGAGGATGAGATTCCATTAGCTCAGTTGAAAGAACGGTTAGAAACCGAAAAAGCATCTAACGTAAAAAAAAAATTAAAAAATCAATGAGGTGGCCATGACTAGATCCAAATGGTTGATAACCCTAGTGATAAACGTACAGCTATACGAAGAGTTATTGGCTCGTTTAGAAATTGAAATAGCGAGCTCGACATGGCTAGAACACAGGTAGCTCGAGATTACCTACAGAAGGAAGAGTATCGCCGTATACTGGATCCTTTGGCACAAGGATCTAAGATGGAGATCTGTTTGGTCTTTCTTTCGCCTGACTAGAATATTTATCGTTGACAAATAAAGTTATTATTTTGTCGTTTATATATAGCAAAATAATTCACCTTCACAAAGGCTATCAGATGCATCGATGGTCACCAGTAGCTTCCATAAAATTAGTCAGCCATGGATAATAGTTGCCGCTAATGGTCATCACTTTCCTCCACGTCACCAGCGTGATCATCTTTGACAACTTCACAGTCAATATCCACTTGTGTAAAGCCTTCAAAATCATCATCGGAGTCTGAATCAAAGAAAAACTCCTGAATAAAGGCTTTTGTTGGATGTTGATGCGGCCATTTTGTTTACAAAAAATAAGGTTGGTTTAATTGATTTGACACTTTGTGTAGTGTCTAGAATTCAAAATGGCGTCAGAAAAAAGAAGTTTAGCTTTGTTCCAAAGCATTAGTAGGCGATTTCCAGCTTAAAATACCGGAAACAGTTGACATTCAAAGCAACTGGCTCAAGGCGACAGAATACGCCTACAGCTGCAAAAGGAGAGAATTCTACGGCAACAATTTTCGCCTCCAGTGTTGTAAAGGTTAAATGAATTTGAGCAAAACCTTCATTTGGGCTAAATTGATTCCGATAAAAAATAAAATTGGCAAATATTCAGCATAATAAAATATTAAAAATTTAAACGCTTTCCTTGTGAATTCGATACCAACTTACTTAATCATAATTTGGCAAAAACATTAACCCAATCAAAAACTGCTGTGTACATTTACTATTTCACTTTTTTATACAAAATAACATTTGAATTGTTTTCAAACTTGAAATTGTAATTCTGAAATGATTACAAATTGTCTTGATGAGAGCAAAAAAGATTTTCTTGTAAATGCAAAAATAATAAGCTGTATTTAGATCATTAATAGAATAAACTTTATCTTAATCCGAAATAAAATTTAGCTCTTAGGTCTCAAAAATATAGTATTAGCATTAGTTCTCAAATCGGTCAGTATTACCAAAATTCAGGTTTTTCAGCTAAGTGATCAAGGTGTGTCCAGTTCCTGTATGTAGGCAAGATGGGATAGTAATTTCATTCTAGTTTTAATTTTGCAACAAAGAATATACTATTTCAAAAGAAAAAAAATGTCTACAAATATGTTGTACTTGCTTGCAAGCAATGCTTGATGTTGATTGTGGGATGAAATGTGACTGCTTCTTATCTATGGTACAATGCCTGAAGTTCCATTAGCACACAAGATCTCTGCATCTCATTTATTACAATAATTCAAATAGTTTTTTATCTCTTCCTTACATATGCATTGATTTGAAATCAAGAATTTCATTATTCCATGGCTCTTGCCAGATACCTTTCAACTGAACCATCATCATCACATGGGGATTTTCTGTGGCTGGTAGCAGAAACATGTCTATCTTGTCATGCTTATGGTGACACAAATTTAAAAAAAAAAAAAAAAATTTTTAATTTCTGTTCGTGTTCTCCACAACCCCCTGAAAAGTATAGTTTATTAATATAATAAAGCAACAACTTTGGTTTGAAGATTAATTGTGCACGAAATCTGAAATTGGGGACTTAAAACAGTGAAAGAGTTAAGTCAAAATTATAAGAAAATATCTAATTAAAGCATTGATCAGTTGAGAATTATTGAAAAAAATTATTAAAAAATATTAATTAGAATCATATAATGAAGGTGAGAGAAGGTATCATTGAAACGGACTATGAATTTACTTTCAGTATTTGGATAACATGATTCATATATTTACCAAATTGGAAGAGGTTTGTCAAAACTGTTAGAGAAATTTGATAAGATTTATGTCACTACCATTCATCCAAAATGCATTAATTTATTACAACCTAAGCACACCTTTTGGATTCAATTAGGTAATGACAAACAATGTAATTTGAGGAAACAAATAAGTAAATTCCAAACTGGTTAGTTATTGGCAATAGAATTCTACAGTAACGCTAGACAAATGCTTAGATTGAGAACCATTTTTCAGGTCAGAGGTGATGTTAAATTTCTCATATAAATCAATAACTCTAATCAAGAAGAATGGCTAATGACTTATGTTGTGTCATCCAGCCAAATACACAAAGAAAACTCCCCCCACACACACACAAAGATGCTCTTTCAAGTCACTTGAAATCAATGCTTTGAAGTTCTTTAGTAATGTTTTTCTTTCTTTTTGTCAAGAAATAAATAATACTCCAATAAATAATATTTTGCAGCTTAAATTTCCAGTGACATTTAACAAAAAAGATACCATGGCTTAGTGGGAATCTCAGATTTTTACTAAGTACACAACAACCACCAGAATTAACTAGCCAAGATTCAGTAAAATTGAGCAAAATAGGGGCTCCCCACCAATAAGACATGATACTTCATAAGTCCCGAGGAAGTTCTTGTTCTTGGAAGTTCATTTTACATTATGCTACCTATCCAAAATGTGTTCTTACAGAGGACAAAAAACATTCTTTGTTAAAGCTCAAGTTTCAGATAGGTTTGTTTTGATGTTCCACTGCAAAACACCATTATCTTTACAGAAAGAAAAATATCTATGAAGATTCAAAACAAAGATAGTACCATAAGGTTTTTAACAAGATCTAAGATTTAGACAGTCAAGGTGAAGAAATTAGATATATCAATATCAAATTATTTTAGGCGGGGTAGCCTCCCCACCTAAAATAATTTGATACTAATATAATAGGGAACTTCCAAAATCCAAGGAGACATACACAGAGACGGACCCAAGGAAGGTCGCCAGAAATTGACTCTGGTCGCATTTCCCATGGCCAGAGTGAAAACACACACAACCAATGTCGACTCAAAGTAGCCTGGGATTAAGACAGTTGAGCATACTTGCAATTCCTATGGCTGGAGTGACAGACACATGCATGACAGAAGAAGTGAGAGTCGACTGGCTGGTTATTACTTTAGCATTTGTGACTAGATTTCCCAAATCACCATCCTGATTTGATTTTGCAGTAGATAATAGAAACATTTTATTCAACAAGTTCTTATTCTAGCTTAATTTCGGAGCTGTCCTTGGACGTAGAGACAAAAATTACCACACCCATAAATTGAGAATTTTTCCTTAACTATGGTACACCACATACACAGAGTTCCACACTATACTTTGCTGTTAATCCCAATATTATAAGATTTTGGGAAACCCAAATGAACCCTATCGTAACAACACACCAGCGCCAGCAAGAAAAGAGAACCGGATGACTCTATAAGGTCATTATTACTCAACAAAAATAGCGACTAAGAGGAAGGCTAAGAGACAAAAACGAGAGTGGGTGTAGAGTACTGTTTCCTTGTCAGTTTTTCTTTTAAAAATGTTAGTTGGCATTTGGCTAAGTATAAATGCTTTGTCAGAATTTATTTTTTCAATTAGTTTCTTTGTATTCATCGTGATAGTTTCTATTATTAATGTTGCACAATCAGTTATTATTGAATGTAACAAAATTTTCTGTCCAAGTCCTGTTTGCGTTCTTCCATTTCTATTATAATTATAAATAAAACTATTCCTTATTCATCATAATTTTAATTATTCAAGAGAAACCTTCATATGATATAGCCCCATCTTATGCATATCCAGATTCTAGTATGTCAATTAAGGCATATAGAGAAATAGAAATCTGGAAAATTCTGGTTAATATCTGGAAAGAATCTGGCAAATGCTAGAATACTTAATTCTGGAAATGCCTAATAATGTCTGGATGCAAAATAAGATAGAATGAGGGAAAGCACAAAGGAAAATTATGATTTTCCCCCTTAGTTTACCAGGACAGTTAATGGCTAATTAGTCATTTCCTACTCTTTACCTACTTCTGGCCCTTAATGCTTCATCATTGATTCCACTAGGAGGCATTAACAACTATGTAGCATAATTTTTGGTAACCCCAATGAAGGACCTCTCACATGTTAGTAAAATAGTTGGTTATTTGCAAGGCTGCCAAAATGCTGGTATAAACCAAATAAGGTCTGTGAAAAAGGCTGAATCAGGGTTGATTTGTGGTTATAAAATATGGCTGTTAAATGACTGATTTTAACAGGCTTTGATGAGAAAGTTGAAATGATCATGAAGTTTTCTTGTAAGAGACCATTCAATAATGATATAACACACAGGATAGGTGGAATCATCTATTTTGTTATGCTTATTGTTTTAAATAAAAAGCATTACAGATTGTTGAAAATTCCTCAAAATGATTAATTATTATACGGCTGTGACAACCAAGAATCAGTTCAGATGTACTAAGTAAACAAGAATTGATTATATAAAATGTAGACAGGCAATTGTCTCACAAGTTAGTTCTTTGTTGAGATGTTTATGGTTGAAACTTTCAGTGATTTTGCATTGCTGAAAATAATAGTTAATTCAGTTGTATTCAACTTGCAGAAAATGGAATATATTTTAATCTTGATTTGGACTATACACTAAACAGCACCACCACTAGAATACACAAAATTTTCTAACCAATCCCATAATTCTGAAATTTAGATTATTTCTGATTTAACTCAGGGAAATGTTCTGAAACAACCAATTCAGTCAGTTATGTGCCATGTGTGATACACACATCGGTGATCATGTATCTTTTAACACGATTGACGAGATAGATTTTTTTTTCCCGCAGTAGGTTGCCATTTCTTTCTGCAATAAACCAGTTGCCATCCAAGGCTCTAGAACCCAGTCTGTCCTGCTATTTACTCATAGCTGAGGGGGTGGGAGGAGAAGAGGATTCATACCTTCCCCAAGGGTATTAGCATGTAAGTGAATGTAATGGATTCGACTGGAATTCAAACTCGGCTCTCTGATTTCTCATTCTGAGCCGCTATCCATTACTCCACCATGCCCTTTACTTGAAAAAAAAAAATTCAAATTAACTTATTTCCAAAAGGTAAAACAAAATCTCACATTAACTATAATTCTAAATTTGGTTCTTTTCGTAAATTATATTACACATTCTGTAATCACAATTATATTATGAGCCAATTCTTGCACAATTTTTGAATGTTTACGATCTCATTTCTGGAAAAGTCTAGTTTACTCTGGTGCAAGAAAGCTGTGAAAAATGTCTTTGAGAGAATATGCTCAGAGAATTTAGTGAAAACCCAACAAGAATGAAATTTGAAATTCTACTGAGTTCTGTAAACTTCTGGAAAATCTTGTGTGTGAATTGCCACAAATATTAATAAAAATTTAATGGTGAACTGGGAGATTTCTTTGGTGGGGAAAAATAAGTTTTTTTTTTTTTTTTTGAGGACTTAAGAAAGAAGTAAACTTCATGTGTAAAATATTTCTCTCATAAATACCTGGCCACATTTTTCCCTTCACAACTTGATCATGAGAGGTGAAAAATACCAGAAATCATCTGATAATTCAAAATGGGTTGATTTTGAACTCCTCACCTTCAATAACTTTCTGGTACCAATCTTTGAAGTAGGACTCACTAGAATTTTAAAAAATTGTAGAAGTTTCAAAAATGGAAAATCTTACTTCATGACACACCAATGGAGCCAAACCATAAACATACAGGATATGATGGGTAAATTTCCGCCATTTTATGTTTTAATTCCATACATGCATGTTTTTGATTTTGTTGACTGCACACTATAGTACACAGTCAACAAAATTAAGAACAAGGGTTAGTTGGGAAAAAAAGAGCACCATGACGTAATTCACTCTGCCAGAAATTTGAAAATGGCATGCTGTACTACTTGGCATTTATGCCAGAAGCTCCGATATGAATATTTCAGAGTCTTTGGGTGTCAATCTGAGGAGAGTGCAGAGTATTTGGAAAGAGTTGGATTAATCTAATGGTGATTACAAAGGTACAGCAGCTTCGTAAACTAACTGATCATTCCGATAAGAAATAGTTGGTGAAGGCCTCAACTCAACATAAGTGCCCTGAGGTAGTAGTGCTGCCCTGAGTCAAGAGGGTGGCTGCTGGAAGACCCTATGTCTGGCGACAAGACCCTGCACCATGCCACCCAAGTAGGAGGACCCAGTCATGGCTGTCAGATAATTTCTGCAACCACATCACACCTTACATCCAGTCACCTAACTCCCCAGACTGCAACCCTCATAATTATGTGGGGGAGAGAGAGTTGAGTAAGAGATCAACAAAACTCCTTGTAACACCAAAGATGAAGGCAAGGATTATGGCAGCATTCATCAACAAGGAGACTGTCCAGAAGAGTTGCAGGAGATTCCAAAGTTGTCTGGAGGCCACAATTGAAGCCAATGGCAATTTTATTGAATGGATTTACTCTTTAGTACTTCAAGACATTTTTGTATAATTTTGGTAAATATATCTGTTAAAATGAGATGTCGGTGTCATTTTTTAATAATTTAGACGACAATTTATCCATCGCACCCTGTTCAATAATTTTGAAACTACTAAGAATTAGACCTTTGAATTTTCAGAATTTTCTTGTGTTAATTATTATACCATTGGTAAAAAAAAAAAAAAAAAAAAAATCCAAGAGGGATGGGCGATAATCTGATTAATCTGATGGGGAATTTCCAATGATGTTTGTTATACTTGAGTTTTGACCATTTTACTCTCCTGCCTTCTTCAGATGTATCATATTTGGTAACCTTGAAATTTTGAACCAATCCATGGTAGACTCTAGAATTGCACTACTAGATTGGTTGAGAGAGACATGACCTAGTGCATTGGTTAAAAACATATCTGGTTCCCTACCAGTATTGCGTTCAATCCCAGAGTATAGTAGTGCTGAAAAGTTAAATATTCTCATTTAGTGAAACAAAAAGGGCAGCAAAACAAATATGAATAAGACAAGTATTACTGATATGAAATATTCCAGAAGTATAGGTGGAATAATATTAATCTAGTCCCATAGATTAAATAAAGGGTTTGATTCAAAATTCTGAAAAAGTTACAGAATATGACAAGATACCTGTAGAAGATTGGTGGGAACAACAGCTAAAACCAATGATCTAAATAGTAAGGCATATAATCCCTCATCTAAAAAATTCTAACATAAAATTACACATGAAGTTAAAATTCAATTAGGCAGCTTTTTCATGTTATTGCTTTTAGTCACATTTTTTCTTCATTAAAAAAATGGCAGTACATATTGAATCTCAAACTGGGTATCCAGATGTAAAATATTTTTAAAAGCCTAAAAAAAAAAAAAATATATATATAAAAACTTATATTTGATTTTTGACAAAAAAAGAAAAAAAAAAAAAATTGGAGATTTTTGTTAAGTAATTGAAGTAACTTTTTTATCTGGTCCATGTCCTCTAAATTTATAAAATTAACAACTGTACTTTAATATATTCTATCCAAGCTAAAACAACAACTGAGAATCCTTTATCCAAAGTACTAACGATCAAGTCTCCAATTTTAAAATATGCTGTGCTCATTCAATCATCATTAATAAAATATAAACTCATTAAATACTAAGTAAAATTGATAGTTTAAAATATTAATTTGGAATTTTCATTCAATGTTTTCTCGAGCATTCCATGAAAATGTGGAATATTATCAAAGCATTATGAAAATATTTTTTTTTTATTTGAATCTTATGAAAAGACATTCTCAATCTGAATGTGTAATACAAACCTAAATTTTTGTTTACTATCACTTACATGGTATAAAACATACTGAGAAAAATAGGCAACTATTTTGACTAAGGTATTTATTTGTATCCAAAAATTCTGAATTCTTATGTTAAAGCAAAGTAGTTCAAATTCACAGTTTAAAAAAAGAAAAAGAAAAAAAAAGATGAAGGAATACAACAAATTACAAAAGGAAAAGAACAAAAATTCTTCTGTTTTTAAAAACACTTAAATACATCAGTTGTAAGTATACATTTTGTTATTTTATTATGTTAAATCAATATTTCATTTGAAGAAATCTTAAACCATTGAGTTAGATTCAAGTGACAGTCCGAGATTGGAAAAGGGTCTGGTGTAAAAGCATATAATTTTATTGTTTTTTTTTTTTTAAAATTACAGATAATTTTATTTACAGTGATGAATTATCAAAATTCTTCCATCTGAACTAACGCTAACACAAAATTTACAGCAATTTTCTTTGAAAAATTGGTATCTTGAATACTGTACAATGAAATAACTTCAATATTTTACACATCAAAAAGATCTTTTAATTAAAAAAAAAAAAAAAAAAAAAAAAAAAAAAAAAATTAAAAAAATAAATTAAAAAGGTAATACAAAGGTTGGGACAAGAACTGGGTAACAGAGTAAAATAGTTTCAGTCATTTTTATTTCTAATAAGAATAAATAAAAAATAAATGTTTAAATATTTTATAATTGTTTATAACTAACAATAATAATTCTGTGAAATTTATAAAGAAAATACTACTAGAAAGCAGATTGTAAAATATTAATATACAAATGAATAATGATATACATTCCATTATGTATTATGATGTCTTAATATATATATATATATATATATATATATATATATATATATATATATATATATATATATATATATATTGATTTGGCATGATACAATAAAATTTTAGTGACCAAAACAGAAAAAGTCAGCAAAATACCAAACATTAAATGCTAATTTACCTAATCAACTAAGAAAAAATGGTACTAAGATAAGCCAACAAATGGAAAATTTCAGGCTAATCAAAAATGAGTGATACTAATTTTCTTCAGAGAAAAATATTGTCATTGAGAGGCTTATAATTTTTCTTTTTAAATTCAAAAAAAAAAAAAAAAAAAAATAAAAATAAATCAATGCCTTTGTATATGTATTTAAGATTAGAATATATATGTTTAATTTTATTAAAACACTAAAGTTAGATTGAATTAATATTTGCAAAAAGGAACAAAATATCACCTTTAGAAAAAGATGGTTACTACAAAAATTTATATCAGAAACAAAAAGTATTTCTTGCTTACAATTATCCTCATTTGTAAAAACTGGCATAAATTCATACTTTACATTTTATTATTTCTCAATGACAGGTCATATCAAAAGGTTTTATACAATTTCATCTGCTGTAAAATTTAAGGAGGAAAATTAGAAATTAGAAATGTTACAGATAAAATATTTTGCTATTATAGCAACACAGATTTAATTTGGCAATATCTTATGAAAATCAGTATTAAACAGATCAAATTAAATTTTCTCTAAAATATCTATTTCAATATCTTTTACAGGAAATGTTAGTTAAAAAATTTAGTTAAAAAAAAAAAAAAAAAAAAAAAAATCAGTTGGGTTTTAAAATTATATAGGAAAATGAATCCAATTCTTGTAATTAATATTCATAATGTACTACCTGGCAAATTAAAAATAAAACAATGCATAAAGAATAATTTTACTTTAGTAATTTTAAACTTTAAATATTTGACAGATTTAGAAATATGTCATATAATTAAAAAGAACTTAATAAACAAAACCTTGAAATGCTGAAACTTTTTTTTTTACTCTATTAACCAGATATTGTTTGAATTAGAAAATATACAATTTCTTTTTTTTTTAACACTTAGATTTAGGAACAGAAATTAGAAATGGATTAGAATGTATTTGCTATTGAATTCGTGTTTTCTTAAAACTGAAAGGATAGCCATCAGTTTTCATTTTAGTCCTTTGCAACTTCCATCGATGACCACCCACTTTCTCATCATCAACCACATTGCGACCCATATCAAGGTCTAATGGATTTCTTGGAAGTGGATAAGGTTCTCTTGTTTCAAACATATTTCCTTTTTTGTCAACCCGCACCACATGCACGCGTGGCATGTCACACAGGTGACTAGCAGAACTATGTGATGTCGGGCGTAAGCAATCAATAATAGGCATAACAGGCATCACTCCGGGAGGTAAGGCTTGATAGTCAGATGCCTTGCTGTATGTTCGGCCAACACGAATCCTAGATGGTGGAGACTGTGTTCGAGAATAAGTCCTAATGGGAGGAGTGACACCTGTGCCAAGAAGTTCATCATCTGCAGTAGCAGAAGGAGATGATGAAAATGGTGAAGATGCAGGAGATGATGGCATAGATAGGTGGGACGTATGCAGTGATGAGTGTGTTGATACTTTTATGTCCTTAGACATAACTAAATTAGTGGCTGATGTAGTAGTTATATCAGTTGTACTGACTGTACATTCATCATCTTCAGGCATTGAATGTGCACGTCCACCAGTCTCAGATTCTTCCAAATCCCACTTAAATGGGCCAAGCTTTACTCGTTGCCTTAACTCTTTTAGAGCACGATTACCAACAAATTTTTTGCCAACATTTTCAGTACAAATCTTGCAGCAGTCCTCTTCAGTATTGCAACATGACAAAGGAACATTTGTTTTATTTTCTACACTGATGTTCTGTGTAAGTTTATAGTTAATTAGAGTTCCATTTGCATTATCAACTGACAATAATTCAGTTTGCTTTTTAGAAATGTCATCAGTGCAAGAATCCAGTTTCTGTTCAGATTTTGAACGCCTTAACTGCCTTATTACAGGTGTAGCTTCATCTAATGACTTACGACTACGAAGTGTTCGCCGTGTAGCCAAGTTACTGACATTCTTTGTATCTTGTAAAGCATCTGAAGGCCCTGATTTTAAAGAGATAATAGAACTTTCTTTGGAAAATTCTTCAGTGAAATTTTTTTCAGAAGATAACTCAAACTGCTTCTCTTTACGATACTCATTGGATAATTTCTTTAAATTGACTCCTGTCATTTTCTTATGAGAACCAGCAAGTGATTTTTTATGTGAAGAACCAACAACACTTTTATGAGGAGAATTGGATAGTTTTTTTTTAAATGGCACATTGGAAATTTTTTGCAATCGGGTATTACTCGATGTCTTCTGATTTGAAACAGAAGAAGATCTCAGAGGACTGTGAATATTGCTACGGCGCCTGATGGGTTTGGGGCTTGGTGAACGCTTACGCTTACTCACTCTACTAGCACGTTTGTTATTGCTGTGACAGTTTAAGCACATTGTGCTATTGGACAATGCTACTTTCTGCATGCTACTAAGCTGGCTTTCAGTCAAATTGCAACGACATGCAGAAGTGCCTTCAACAATGCAACTCTTGCATTTGTTCTTCACACAGCTCAATTGGCACCTCTTCTTACAACAACAATATCTGCATTTTGCAGTTTTTAAAGTAGGACGGTCTTTTCGAAGACGGAAATTTATTATATTTCCTGGATTTAATAGTTTTTGTCTCGATGCAACTGAAGAAAGGAGTAATTCTGTGTTCGTCTTGCGTGGTCGCCCTCGAGGTCGACGCAGCTGTTTAGTATGCGTATGTATCTTTTCTTTATCTTGGTATTTTGTTTTAGTACCCCCTTTACTGTCATCTACTTCAGATAATACTTCTGAAGCTACTTTATCAGGCCACTGCTTGTTACACTGTTTATCAGAATCTTTTGTTGAATTTTGGCTTTTTAAGATTGCAACTTCCTTATATTCAGCTGTGTTTTTATCTATGGAGGAATATGTCTCATAGATTGCATCTTGATTCATACCTTTCTGTGAACATTCATTACTTCTAGAACTTTGATGGCTTTTGTAAGTAAGCCCTTCTTTAATTCCATCAGTGCTAGATGAAGAACTATCAATTGAACTTTCCAAAACTTCTTTATACTTAGCTTTTACATCATTCACATATAATGACTCTTTTTCACAGCTTTCTGTATTTTCTTGATTACAGCCAAATTTGCAATCCCCACTTAAAGAAACTGGGTTATCCTTATTATAGGTCACAGTAACTTCTTCACATGTTGGATTCATTAAATTACAGGACATATTTTCATAAGCAGTAGATAGTTTCACATCACAATTGTCCGTTTCTGCGTCCTTGTTACAGGAAAAGTGCTCAAAAGCACTATTTGTTGTATAATTAACATAGTTAGAAGATGTCTTTACATTAGACAGATCAATACTTTTAGAATCAATTTCACATTTAGGAGTTACTATAGTATTACTGCAAAAATCTTCAGTATTACTTAAATGTTTAACAGTTTGAGAACAATGCAAAGTAGTTCTACTTTGGGAGGAAATATTAGGTTCTAATACTTTTTCTTCAATATCTGGTATCCCACTGTGTTGAGAAGTAATCATGAGTTTACAATCATTCAGTGATTTTGTTTTCAGTTTATCGCCTTCAGATATACAAAAAACAACTTTGGTGCAATCATCAATTGATTTAGATACAGAATCAACACCAGAACAATAAACAGATTCTGTTTTAATAACTGATGTTTCTTTTGTTAAAGGCTGCACTGATTTACTTACCTGAGAAGAGATATTAATTGCAGCCAAATTGGGCATATCTGTAATTGGTGCAATAATTTGGTCATTATCAAACTTATTTACACTTTGTTTAATGGCAGATGTTGAAGAAACTGTGGCTGTAATAGTAGAGGTAACAGTAGTAGTTGGTAATGAAGAAGTAGTAAAAGTGTTAGGAGAGAAAGAA
Organism: Acanthosepion pharaonis; assembly: GCA_903632075.3. Classification (NCBI taxonomy): domain Eukaryota; kingdom Metazoa; phylum Mollusca; class Cephalopoda; order Sepiida; family Sepiidae; genus Acanthosepion; species Acanthosepion pharaonis. The sequence goes on from CAHIKZ030002653.1 coordinate 224,459, forward strand.
GCAGAGGAGTTAAAAGTAGCAGTGCTTAGTGCTGTGATAGTTTCTGGTGTAGATGGAGTGGAAAATGAGGATACATTTGATTCTGTTGTGTCTATTCCAATAGTTGAACTTGTATAAGCCTTTTCAGTTGTAGTAATATGGCTGAATGCTGCACAATTTCCTTGCAAAGACTTTTGAGTATAATACATAAGAGGCCTTGCATTTGAAGATTTTGTTACCTCACTACAATTTACACCTGAAGAGCAAGAGCTTTCAGAAACGTTCACAGTTGGTGATTTTGATATTGAAGTTAAGATTGTACTTACAGAAGATGAAGGTGTAAGAGCTGCAGTAGAAATTGTGGGAGTAGTTTTTGATACAATATTAGAAATTTTGCTTTTAGAAATAGTCGAATGTTTTAATGTTTCAATTGCAACACTACTGGCAGAAACAACTGAAGTAATCTTTGGTACTATAATTGTGGTGACAGCAGTAGAAGTTTTATTTGTAGCAACTGTAGTAGCACATTTTGATACTGCAGTAATGATATTGCTTGGAGTAATACCTGGACTAACCTTTAATGCCGAATGAGAGTTTTTTGCTGGAGAAACTATTGTAACAGGCTTGGATGATGCAGTTAAAACAATATTTGCTGCAATAGATGTACTAGTTTTTGATGTTGCCATGAAATTTTTGCTTGAAGGAACAATTTCAGTAGATTTTGATGTAACAGTTTTACTTGCCAAGAAAGAAGAATTAGCCACTGACACTGCAACACAAGTTTTCTTTACAGAAATAGCTGAAGATTTTGAATCTTCTACAGTGGAAGTATTTGAAGCATATACTTTTGATGTTGCAGTTGTAGTAGATACACTGGAAGAGATGGCTGTAGGTTTTTCTAAGGTCACACAAGTTTTGATTGTGCAAACACTTGAAGCAGGTTTTGATACTGTAATGGCAGATGTGTTTGCAGAAACAGTAATTACTGATGACTTGTATGTTGCAGGAAATGCCAAATTTGCAGAAACAATACTCAATGCAGGATCTCTCGATACAGATGACCTTACAGAAGGTTTCATCTGAAAACATGTGGTAGAATTTGTACTTGCAGAACCAACTGAATTATTATTCAATGATGATACCAAGGATGAACTTAGAGAAACATAAGAGGTAGGAAGTGTGAAGGCTGTATTTGCTGAAACATTTGATGGAGCTTTTACAACAGAAGACAAACTTTCAGAAATAGCTGTTATTGTATTAGAATTTACTGCAGCAGGTAGAGCTAAATTGTTAATTGAGCAATTATTACTAACAGAAATACTGGGATGCTGTATTAGAACTGTTGTGCTTGGTACATTAGGTGACAAGGCAGTTCTCTGTACACTTAAGTTTGTAGCAGACTGCATTGTGGTCATATCAAAAGGCTGGGTTGGGACCATATTTGGGACGGTAGACGATTGCAAGGAAATTATACCAGCATTAGATTGCATCATAGGGCAAACAGTAGAAATTGTTTTAAATGTAGTGTTCAAATCAGCAGATTTTGTTATTGCAGTAGTTTTCAGACCTGTGATTACTTCTGTTGAAACCATATTTAATGCTGAAGTTGCTTTTGGTACAGCAGTATCAATTAAGTTGTTACATATTTCTGTAGTAGAAGAGCCTAAGATTGTACATGCAGTTTGTTTTATTGTTTCAGTAGTATTAACATTTGTTATTGTACTGGAGACTAAATTTAACTCATTTTCTGTTATTTTACTGATATCTGCTGACAGTGTCTTGGATTTTAAACTTGGAGAAAGGTTTGATTCAGATATAACTGATTTTGAACTAAGTGCTTCTGTTTTATTATCAGTAGAATACAAGTTCTGACAGGTAACATTCGAGGTAGAAGATGCAACAGAAATATTTGCTGGTTTAAAAGATAAACTAGTAGATAAAATAGGAGCTTTAACAGAAGAAACTGAGATTGTTGAAAGATTTATTGTAGTAACAGGTGGAGTAAAAGACATTGATGCCATATTAACAGCACCAGAAGATATAGAAATCAGAGAATTAGCATTTGAAGTAGAAACTGAATCTGTTATTGTTGAAAGTGGGTTAGTAATGGTAATACAGGTTGAAGGAGTAGGGCCTGTTGTAAAAGTTTGGTGCATTTGAATAGGAGTAGCTGTAAAAATTGATTTTGAAAGTAGAGAGGCTGAAGAAAGATTTGCTGTACAACCACAGATTGAATAAGGGACACTATTTGATGTTATTGAGGAAAGATCTTTTGTACTAGTAAAAGGAGAATTTGGACAAAGTGACAAACTAGAAGAAACGCAGTTCTCAAAAGTAGTAGTAGTTTGTACAAAAGAAGTAAAAGATTGTAAAGTAACAAATGATGAATTGGATGGTGAAGTATTGGCAAAAGCAGAGGTTGATGAATCAAAAGAAACAGACTTATCGGTAACAGTAGGATGTGACCTACTCGAAGATACAGTGCAAGATGGTGTATTTATAATTGGTTCAGAAATGTGAGTGCACAATGACAATAGAGCAGTGCTAGAGAGATTGGCACTAGCAGAGGAAGTGAATAACACAACAGAGTTTGATGCAGATTTGGATATTGTCACTGGAACAGATTCTGATGTAGGAACAGAGGTAGCATGTGGAGTAGTAACTGGCGTAGTTAAGGAAACAGATGCTTGACTAGTGAATTTATTGGATATATAAGCAGGATCAGGTATGAGCAGAGATGCAGAGGGGGTATCAGATGCAGATAGTGATGGGGAGACACAACTAAAATTAGGAAAAGAGGGTTTACATAAAATAGGTAGAAACAAGCTAGAGTGTAAACAGGTAGACTCCAACTTATCTTGCATCATTTTTGTAGGGCTATCACTAAAATCATTTTTTTTAACTGCATCCACCTGCTGACTGATCAAACTAACTTCTTTATTTTTGCCACTACATTTATCTTCTGAATTTTCAAGCTTCGTATTACAAGTCTTTAAATTAGAACAGCCATCTTTTCTTTTATCATCAGAAGTTATGATAGAAATTCTGTCTTGATCTTTATCTTGAATAGAGGCATTGTTACTGCAAGACTCAAAACTGGCTTTTAGCACAGAATCTTTCAAGCTTACATCTCCTTTATTAAAAGAACAAATGCTTTCACTTTTTTCGAAAGTCAGACAAGACTGTATATTGGCACTGTTCTTTGAAGAATGAGGAGAAACTCTCTGTGTTGAAATTTTCCCTCCTTCTGATATTTTCTGCAAAGGACAGAATAGAGAAGCAGCAGCAGTTGAGATTTCACCCTTTTGTTGAGTTTTAATAACTTTTTCAAGAACTATTGCAGATGTCTCATTGAGTACTGCAGTTGCTGAAATTTTGGCATTGTAACCAGATATTTTTTTAGTGCAGGATTGATCAATAGTATGAGGGATACGAAATGGTACAACAGCAGATGCAGCAACATTACTTATTGGATTAGAACTAGGACAACTTGAGGATATACTATGTACTGGCAAAGAAGCAGTTTTCCTCTTTTCTGTAACACTCTTAGGCATACTTCCTACATCCATTATATTGTGATCCTGTTCATTGGAACTTACTATCTTCTGCAATAAGTCATTCATCACTTGTAAAATTTCTTTCTTTGTGCTATCATCAGCATCATTGGAGGTTTGAGTAAAATTCATAATCGTTGTTTTTGAGAGATTACCAAGACTCGGATTTGGATGAGGAATACTATGACGAGCTGTTCGCCGACTTTTATGTGTCCCTCTACGCCGTTTTCGCTTAAAGAAAGTACCTATATCTTCTTCTGGAGGAGGCCAGACCAATTTTAAATGGGTTTTCTTCAAAGGACTCTTACTGTGATTGGCTTTGTCATTATTATCTGAATAGCCTGTTAGATCAATGCTAGATGTAAAAGGTTTCTCGTCTGCAACACTGTAAGTTTCTTCAACCAATTTACAATTCAAACGCTCAAGAATTAGAGCTGAATGGTTTGGAATGTGATTAATGTACTTGAACCAGACCTGAAAAGCCCCCTGACAAAAATTACAATGAAATATCACTGTATTAGAATCTGGATCAGGAATTTTTTTTGTATATGGCTGAAGGTGAGTGATTGCAAGATGTTTAACAAAATCAGAACGATTACGGAATTTTAAGTCACACATCCGACAATACGGTGAAGCACCACCAACAGACCTTTTTCTTAAGTGTCCCTTTACAAATGATCCTACCTTGCATTTGGCAATGTCACTATTTTGTGTTGCATTAGAAACATTACAACCTGAATTTACAATCAATTTATTCTTAGAATAAGTCTCTCTGGGAACAGATGATGTTGGTAATAAATTTGATACAGAGTTTGAAATTCTACAATGCTGTGATTCTACTTTTTTTTCCATTAATTGTTTATTTTCCATCTCAGACTTAATCTGAAGCATTGTTCTTTTGATGCATTCATCAGTGTTCATTTTATCATTAATTGCCTGGGTATTTGTGGTTTCTATTTGAAGATCAGCTGCTGCGGCTGCAACAACTGCAGCAGTTGCAGCAGTGGCGGCTGCATCAACCTCAGATTCAGACATTACAGGGTGACTTTCATTGTTGCTTTGTTTTGAGGATGGATGCAAAACTTGTGTTTGCCTATTAGTTGTTTCTTGGGGTTCTGTTTTTATCAGCATTTTCTCACTAATTCCTAACTGTTGAGAAACTTTACGTAATTTAATAATACGCTCACAATCTGGACAGTGTTTAGGTTTCTCAGGTTGTGGTATTGGAGGTTTTGGTTTAATTTCATTTTTTGTTTCAACTACATTACTGTGAGCACTATTGTTAGATAAATTGTCTCTACTAGTGCTCATTTTATTTATCCCACTCATTGGCAACTCCTTAACAGTAGCATTACTCATAGTAGTGGTGCTAAGAGTTGTGGCTAATGAAGATGTAATTGGTATTTCTTTCTTGATTAATGAACGAGCTTTCTCCGAGGGTTTCGCCAAGCTCATTCTCTTTAATCGACGATCTTTTCTCCACTCACAACGCTTTTTGCATGCTTCAAGATGAAGCCGGTGTCTGTGAGGACCAAGCAAAAGGCGACCACACATCTGACACTTGAAATATTCTTCATTAGTAACTTTTGGTTTAATATTCTTGTCAACATTTTCTTCTGGACATTTTACTTTAGAATTCATCTCTATATTAGGAGCATCCAATTTCTTATAATTAATCTCAACAGACATGCCTTCCTCATCACACAAAAGTATCTTAGCAGAATCATTTATAGATGGTAACACTTCTGAGATAGGGTCATTTTCTGTTTTTACAAGAGATACATTATTATTATTATTATTCTCAATCATTTGCAAAGAATCTGTTGATGTGAATGGATTGCCAAGGGACGGTTTATGCAATTCAACTTTATGCACCGGGCTGGCTATATCTGCAGTCTTGGAGGACTTTTTTGCAAGAGGAACACCACACAATTTCAAATGATCATCCATTTCTCTACGAGTGCAAGTATACTGCAAACATTTAAGGCATTTGAAAAATTTAATTTTGCTAAGCACAGAATCTTTGGTACAAAAAATAGAAGCTGCTTCTGTTAAATTTTTCATATCCATTACAGCAGCTTTACAAATGGATTGAATATGTTCTTTTAAATCAGAAACCTGATCAAAAAATTCACAACATATTCCACATCGATACACAACAAGATAATTCCGCTTTTGCTTAGTAGATGGTTTAGAACTTTTCTGTGTCAGCATTGCCATTTCAAACTGCCTAACAGTCTTTAAAAACTGACAATACCGGTCTATATAGGATTTTTCCATTTTTGATAGTGTAAACTTCTCATTCACATTACACAGGTCACTTCCCGTCTGAGCAGAAATGCAGGACTTTAGTTTTTCCAACAGTTTATCATTAGCAGTAAAATCTTCAGCTAGAACTTTATGACTTGAAGATTTAGACTGACTTTCATTGTTATTGCTTTCAGGCACTTGCTGAAGCTTTTTATCACATTTTAAAGACTTATCAGATTTCTTACTTGACTTTCCTTTAATTTTACACATGCATTTCAAAGAGGTAGGCACATGTACAGTATTACCATCATTAATAGTGCTTGGAAGACTATTACAACAACAATGCTCATCTCTTACTCTCATTTTGTGTAATTTAGAAGTAATGTTAGATGAGGATTTTTCTATACCATGTAAAGTGTGAGGTGCAGATGGTATTGGTACATTATCCATCATATTTGCAAAATCTATTTGGCTGTCAAATGACAAACATGTATGAACACTGAGTGACTTATCACACTTGCAGCTTCCAGCAGGAGATGCTCCACAGCTTGGAAATCTAACAGTTTTCTCAGATATATTTGCACAGTACCCTACTTCTTTATCTATTGTATTTGATGTTTTGGACACATCAACTGCTAAGTGATACTGCTCTTCCTGTTGAGAACTGCAGGCTTTAGAAGATAAATCTCTATTGAAAGCATCAAATAAGTTTCTTGAGGAAACACTATTTGGACAAGTTTGGTTAGAATGGCATGTCATTTTAGTGGTATTGTATTTGACATTATTGGCTTCAAATAAAGATTGGCAAGACTTTTGACTAATTACATCAAGCGGTGGACCACACATGCATTTTGCATCACCAACTTCCTGCTCATATTCTGTGACAACACAACCATCAAACTTCTGAGAGCTGTTATCAACATCTAAAGGTAACTCACTAGCAGCATTATCAGGCAAGTCAATAAGGTCTCCGCTGAGACGAGCTCGGTCAGCTTGTTCATCATCAAAGCTGGAATATTCACTGCATTCATCAGTGCTCTCTTCATGCAATACCATCAACATTTCTTGGTGCCTGGTCAGGTGTTCCATACATATATTTCGCAAATCTGTGAAATTTATTTCAATATCCAAGTGAAATGGGCAAATATTATTAAGGAGACGTTCTACTTCATATAATGTAGCTGGATTTACAGATAAGCCACAATATTCAACATTATCCACTGTCCTATGAGACATTGAATGTCGATTTCGCTCAGCTTTTGTCTTTGGTCGTAGACGTTTTGTCTCCTTAGTGGGACTCACATGAAGGCTATCTAACATATTGGTTAATTTGTTAACAAATTTGTTGGGGCTGTTACTGTCAAGCAAATTATCTTCATGCTGACTTGTTATGCTATAAGATGATAATGAGCCATGATTTGTGAAGTGAAAAATAGTGTATACAATTTCAAAATTTTCTTCACTGGGATCAAGAGCAAATGCAGTAACTGCTGATAGCTTAGCAAGTTTGGGACACAGGCCATGATAAAGGTTCATAATCATCTGGCTGGTCTTGGAGAGGGCAACATTACGACATAGAATAAGCTCCATATCCTTGTCAGCAACAGCTTGCTCTAGACACCCCTTATCAAGATTAAAAGCATAAATACACAAATTTGTATTGAGCTGTAAGAATGTGTCTCCAGCCTAAAAGTAGAAAAAAAGAAAAAGATCACAATATTGATAAGGGACATAAAAAAGTGAAATATTTAGAATTAATGTGAGAATAAATTTTAAACATAAGAAAAATATTGCTATTATGTAATCTAGGAAAGTTTTATCAGACAAAAATATTTTAGTTAATATTGTAGTTATTAGTTTACATATTAAATATTTTTACACATATAATTGACAGTTGATGATTCATACATTTTATTTTACACAAATTTTTATTATTTCACAAATAACCAGTTGGGTTTTGTCCATAAAGACAAAACCAACCTGAAAATGTTAAAATCCATAAAGAAAAATTAAAATAATAAAAAATATATAATGAGCAAATAATATCATTTCAAGTTAAAATTAAAGTAAATGCAATTTTGTCCAAGAAATATCTTAGTATAAATTTAAAGTCATTTGACTTGTGAAGCTAACCTAACTGTAAAAATTAATGGGATTAGTCAAAAACATTTCAGTAGTTAATGATATTTGTTTCACTGATCATTTCCTCTCAGTATTCGATAACAGGTTTTGATGGATTTAAAAGAAATTTACGTTGAATATATAACTTTTCTCCTGGATAAATAAAACCTACACTCACACACACATCTCAAACAATAGGAATTAAGATTATATTAGGTTAATGATCATTTTCACCTTGTAAATTGAAAAAAATTTACAATGATTTTTCAAACCAGTCAATGGATGAAAATTATTAGAAAAAAAATAAATAAATAAAAAAAAGGGCCAGACAGAGGAAGAAAGAAGGGAAGAAAAAAATGGAAAAAAGAGAGCAAATAAAAACAAGTAGCACAAATCAGGATATGTGGGGTTATAAGAGGAGAAAGGAAGGGAAAAAATGGGGAGAGAAAAGAGAGAAGAAATGACCTATTTATATACAGTAGCAATCAGAAGGTACTTTAGACATAAAGAAAACCTTCTTAAACAAAATTAATATTATATAAAATAAAGAGATAAACCTATTTACATGAAAAAGAGAATTCTGAACTAAAGATATATAAAAATAAACAATATATCAGAAATAATAATACAAAAAATATAAAAATATATTGAAATGGCATTATCTTCTTAGGAAGAAGTACCCATTTAACATCTATAATAAATAATTCCCATCTACAAGGAAAAAACAGTTAATATTTATCATGTAATAATGATCCAATAAGAGAAAGATTAAATAAAAGTAAAAAAAAAAAAAAAAAAAAAAAAAAAAAAAAAAATCTACACTTAAAATTAGAAAAGAAAGTGAAAGAAGTGCTTATAGAATAAATATAAATGTATTAATAGTAAACCATTTTTAAATAATATAAATATTACTTAAAAACATTAATAAAATAAAAAATACATAATATATAAAACCATAAATAGTATACCAAGATAAATTTTAAAATACCACTTCCTCAAACCAATAAATACAATATATCAGTAAAATACACTTCAATACTACATATCAATATTATTAGTATATATACTACATATTAATATATTAAAAAAGACCTATAATATTAATAAATTTCTAAATACTTCATAAATAATCATACCAATTGATTAAGATAAAATAGATCCTATATAAACATCATAATTATGTATTATTACACAACAAATCATAAAAGTTATATTCTAGTATATTATTACATAATATTCTTGTAAAATTACAATAATTATATAAATTATTATATAAATTAACCCCTTTATATAATATTACCATATAATATTGAAAAAAAATATATATATATATATATATATATATATATATATATATATATATATATATATTGCTCTAGGTTGATTTTGGAACTGTAAAAAAAATAATAACTCGAGGAAAGTTGCAAAATAATGCCAAAAATTACCACAAAAAATATTTTTCTTCAAAACTTTGTTATTTATCGAATTTAAAGACAAAATAAATTATGATTTTTATCATCATATTGGTGTCACCAGAAACACGCGTAGGTTAAATTAAAACGGAGTTTTAACGAAAAGAAAAGAAGGAAATACGCTTAATAATGGATATTTTAAAGTTTAGTATCTATTCTGTTAATAAATTAAATGAAATTACCAAAAATAAAACACACTAAAATATTTAGTTTAAAATACAAATAACTACTTATGAACACCGTCTTATTTACTGAATATTTCTTCCTTATTTACCGGTAGTAATTACCTCCTCTTGTAAGTTCATTTTATTTTCGTTTACTGTTTATGCTTTTAACTAGCACAAATATCAATTGTATTTTTAATCAAAATATACTTAACTATTTAAGAAAAAACAACTATTATAATTATTGTAATTTGTTTATATTTTCAAAGTTAGTGTGTTTTATTAAAAAGCCTAATCTCAGAACTAACTACTTTTAGGTAAGTAAACTTAGTTTTAATTTAATGTATTTCGAACTTTATTTTCAAATTTATTTTGAAAAATATTTTTGTGTAATTTCTGATAATACATACATTTTCTTTATCAGATATTTCAATAAAAATGGCAGGAAAAAGCATCCCAAAGGGCCTTATCAAAATTCCACGGTATGCTATTGAGTTGATCAGGGGTGATGTATCTTCCAATCTTGGAGCCCACCTTACCAATGCCTTGCTCTTGTATTTGGGGGCTATTGGCTTTCTGATCCCCAATATTAATATAAAAGATATCTATATAGATAAATGTAAAATTGATAGAGCAAAGGCTAAAATGAAAACAAATGCCCATCAAAAGTATGATGAAAAGAAAATGGAGAGAAAACTGAAAAAAAAAGGGACTAGAACGCCACATATGAAAGTGATATAGGGTTTTAGGGATTTTCCTAATATTGGTGCAACTGGTGCTGTTTTTGCCAAGCAAGTGGCTGATGTTTTGCATGAATTCAACAGTGTGAGCACTATCAAGGCTATCCTTGTTGATAACACTAATGCCAATACAGGCTATGAAGGTGGATTTGTTGCACTTCTAGAAAAACTTAACAGAAATCTTCACACTATTGGTAGCTCCTTGCACCAAAATAAACTTCTATTTAGAGCTCTTTTTAGACATGTAGATGGTACCAGAAAAAGCCCAACCACATTCAAAAGTCCACGGGGTAAATTATGGGCAAATGATTACCATAGTTTACCCCAAATATCATTTACAGCTGTTGGCAGTCCTCTGGATTCTATTTTTAAAATTGAAAATACAGATACCATTAGTTGTGAATAAAGACTCCTTTATGAATATACAGTGGATATTTCTAGAGGTAAGGTGGACGAGATTTGTATCAGGGAAAATTGGTCCATTAAACCAGGCAAGGTGATTAACTTTAGCTTTATGGATTTGTGGTGCATACCCACAAAATCTTTCAACCAAATTCCAGTTTCATAAATTTTATTGTGAATGTGTATGCCATTTGCTGGTTCAAAATTAAAGAAATAAGTTCCACAATCAGCAGATGTATATTTTCAATATGATCCAAAGGATTAGGCAGCAACTATATGAAATCCAACAGATCACATTGAAAAATATACAATACAATGCCTTACTGTTTGAAAATATATCTTATAATCAATGGTCAAATCTGATGAACTAGAAGTGAGGGAAGAAGCTATAAAAAGAATTTTGGCCATTAGGTAAGTAAATATTTATTCATACAAAACTGACTTTTTGGTTATGCCAATTTATAGAATCATTTTAAGGATTTTATCTAATTTCACCATAAATATTAAAGCAGAACAGAGTCCTTTTTTTTTTTTTTTTAAAATAACTCAAATTAATTTTCATATTCTTTCAGGAGTGGAGAGCCAGCCAAGAAAAGATTAAAAAGAATCACAACTATCAATTTTAAAGCTATGCACTGGACACATTAAGTGAAGTTTGTGAATCACCATTCACAGAAGAATTTTCTGAAAATGAACTTTGGGAATCATTATTAAATGGTACGAAGCTTGACTTGCCAGATTTGCCCTCACATTCTCAAGGCGTGGAACAGGCAGTCAAGTTAACAACAGAAGCTTCCCAATCCATGTTTTTTGAGCATTTGGCATCAAAGATCGTAGACAAAAAATTTTTGAAAGTTTTGGTTTTGAAGTAAGGCACCAGCACATAATAGCAAAAGATTTCTGTCAGAAATCAAGACCATCATTTTCGTCTAAGGGCTCTCATATGGAGCTATTTGACTATATATTAAGCCCTATTAAACTATTATTTGTTTTTTCATATTTTCTTGTTTTTTGTATTTTCATTCAATCGAAAAAAGATCAATTTTTTAATGTATTCAACTATTAGTGCTTAATTCATGAGGTAAAAAAAACAGCATTTCGAAGTCATCACTGAAAATGGGTGGAAGGGGGCAGATTTTCAATTTGAAGTTTAGTTATAATTTCTTCATTTCATTTTGATGAAAGAAAATAACAATATTCCCGGATTTAAATACTGAAATTGTTTGTTTTTCTTATCAATATTTAAGCCAAAACTTTCAAAAATTTTTTGTCTACGATCTTTGATGCCAAATGCTCAAAAAACCGTTGAAGTGTCAGATTTAATTTTTTGTATTAGTACTTAATAGGTCTATACACAACTTTTAAGTACATTATTTTTTTTTGATATTTTAAAAAAAAGTGAAAAATCAACCTACCCAAATATATATATATATATATATATATATATATATAATACACACACACACACACATTTACATTATAGTTGGCCGGTTTGGCAATTTATCTTTCGGTATTGGTTTGTAAAAAAAAATGTGCGACACGATTCAGCTATGGTAATTGGCTAACTGATTAACCATAGAAATTAAAAACAGGAAAGGTGAGAAAGAGCTATATCGAAAGAGAGACTGAGCGACATTAAAAAGAAGTTTTCATTTTATTTACGAAGAAAGATGCCTTTCGCACGAGACAGAAAATCTATAAGAAAAAACGAGATGAGATTCTGTCAAAACTGATTAATGTCATGTTAAGGGAGTTGACCATGGGCTGACAGCGCAGTGTCACATATTGGCGTCGCGACCAGGATTCGACCCTGGACTAACCACTGCCACTGGAGCTGCGAAGAATTTCGCCCAGGACAACGCACAGCATCTTGAGTAAACAAACAGGAAACAGACTAGAGTTAGAACCAAAGGACTTTGGTTAATTATAACCATACGGTTCCAGACCCTCTAGTACAACAGCCCGGAAGCTGAGAAGAACGAGCTGGAAATCGTCTGTCAGGTAGGACACTTTTTTCAGTTAATCTCCCAATTTCGATTGTTGCTGCTCTGACTATGTTTCTTATTTCTTGTGAAGTAGTTTAAATATGTCTGACCACGATTCAGATGGGGTAGCCATGGAGGAAGAGGGCATTGAGCAGGGATTGCCAGTGGATCTAAGAAAATTGTTGGGCGGACAGAGGGTTCCAGCCTTCGACGGTAGCTCAAAGAATTTTAAGGATTGGCTGGCAATTCTAGGTAAGAGCCGCGTGATATATGGATTCTCGGACCGAGAAACCCTATATTTGGCGTATGATGCCAACAGGGTGAAAGTGTTGGAGTTCATAAAAGGACTCTTAGCCAGTGAGCCCCACTTGACATGGGAAAGACTAGAAGTATTATTGACTCAGGAGTTCACTGAGGGGACAGCAATAGAGGCGATGAGAGCCCTCCTGAAGATGATGCAGGTGAGAGACGAAACCCCTGGAGAGTTGGGGGCCCGAACGGAGAAGCTGTCGGCGGCGGCTTTCCCAGAGGAAGTGAGAAATAATGCAGTGATGCAGGCCCAGTTGGCTGATTTGTATGTGGGAGTGCTCTGTGACGAGCATATTCGCCATGATGTGATAAAAGAGGGACCACTGGGGTTGTCGGCTGTGGTGGCGCTGGCCAAGGAGAGCTAGGGAGTTTGGAAGAAGGTAACGAGAGGCAGAAAGGCACAGGAGCAAAGTCGGGAGGTAGGAAGAAAGGGGGAAGGAGGGAGAGGCCCCGCATGGAATCGAAAGGTCAAGCAAGAGGTGGAGGAGCCTGAGATATGGGAAGAAGATCCAAAAAAAAGAAAGGCTTGGGGACAAGGCATGGGCCCAAGCCACGCCTGGTCGACACGGGCTGGTCTGCTAGACTTGTGGGTATGAGGACCACAAAGCAGTGGACTGCCCGATGAAGTGGGGATTGTCCCCAGACTTTGAGCAAGATAGATGTACTAGGTGTGGAAAGAAGGGACACCTAGCCAAGTGGTGTGGGATAAAAAAAAGGTGCCCCACCAATATTGTTAAAGAAGGCTGCGCCCGAAAGACAGAACCAGGGAAAAGCCAGCAGGCCACCCCGGAATTAAGAGGGAGGGTGGCCCAGTTAAAAAAATAGGAACGTAAAACGTGAGAGCCACTTAGGTAGAGAACAGGTCCCCGCAGAAATAAGAAGGAGGGTGTCCTAAGTTAAAGAGAAGAAGCATAAAATGTTGGGTATGTGGTCAGGTGGGCCACTTTGCGGTCAACTGCCCAACAAGAAGGTGCTGGTTTTGTAGAAGACCAGGGCACCTGAGAAGGAATTGTGCTTCAAGAAATGGTGGAGAGAGACTGGGAGGGATCCGGGTGGGAAGAACCCAGGAGAAGGAAAGCCAAGGTGTTCTCTTTGCTGATGCAAGAGAAGGAGCTATCTTGTAGGGCAGAAATAGGGTGTAGGGCAATGAAAACTGATAGACACGGGAGCGTCTATTTCATTGCTGAGAGAAAAAGAATACAGACAGGTGAAACAGAAGGAAAGGTTGCAGGAAGTGAACATAGAAATCACAAAGGCGGATGGTGGCCCCCTGGAGATAAAAGGGATGGCGAGGCTCCCTGTAAGGGCTGGAAAATTGAGAAGTACCCAGAACTTCTACAACCTGTGTACGGAAGCAATCTTGGAAGAAGATTGGCTTCAGAGCCAGAGGGCTCGGATAGAGTTCAACCCCACCGTGTTGGTAGTAAATGTCGAGAGAATGCCACTGGGGGATCCACCGGAAGAAGTTATAACAATAGTGGTGGAGGAAGATATAAAGCTACCCCCCAGAATGGTGGTGTCAGGCAAAAGTAGGCTGGTGACAGGGAAGAGAATGAGGAAAGAAACCCTGCAATTGCTCCCTGTAGAGGAGAAGGGCCTGGAAGAGAATGAGGTAGCACTGTGTGAGGCAGTAGTAGATGCAGCTGAATTAGTGCCCATTATCATGGTGAACCAGGTCCACAAGACAATAAAGGTTAAGAGAGGAGATAGGAAAGGCACTACCCCTACGAACTCTGAATCGAGTGAAATTTGATGAGAAGCAAAGAAAACACGTAGAACAACCAGAAGGAATAGCAGACAAAAAGATATTGGCACCTGATCAATTTAGGGCCAGAGTGGGAAGTCTGCTAAAAAATAATTGGGATGTGGTGGCCAAATCAGATAAGGAACTAGGCCAGACCCACACAGTAAAAATGAAGATCAATACTGGTGATCACCCCCCCCCCTGTGAAATTGAAGCCTTATAGAACACCTGTTAATAACAGACCACTAGTGGAAGAGGCAGTAGAAGAGATGTTGGAAGCTGGGATGATAGAAAGATCAATTTTCCCTTGGAGCTTTCCAATCATGATAGTAGAGCAGGGAGTAGATGATAAAGCTTATAGAATTGGAGTAATTAACTCCAATAAGTTGTGTAGTGTGCCAGTCGCAGAGTAGAAGGCAGGAAATGGCACCATTGGAAGGGATGGATGTGCCGAGCTTCCCCTTTGAGAAAGTGAGTATGGATGTATCATGACCATATGGGGAAACTGCACGAGGAAATAACTATATAGTGAGTTTTATTGATTGGCTAACAAATTGGCCTGAGGCATTTGCAGTACCAGACCTGGGACTAAAACTGTTCGATTTGATAAGGAAATCTTCCTAGGTATAACTTATGTGCAACTTGTCACTGATAATGGCACAGTAGAATATAAACATGGCATATTGAGAGATATGCTGACAAGAACTGGTAAAAACATCTCCATATCACCTCCAAGGAAACACTAAAGTGGAAAGGTTTAAGAACTTTGAGATGTGTTAGCTAAACTGGTTAGAAAAATACAGGAAATTGGGATCTAAGGAGGACACAGGCACTTTGGGCTTTGAAGTAAACGGAGATAAATTAAAAAGCCTCAGATTTTGGATACTTTGTTATTTGGAGAGACGTGGTCCTGCCAGAATAAATTGTTGAAGACCCAAGAGGAAAGTTTATGGGGGAAGATCATCATCAGCTGTTGCTGGAACAACAACATAAAATATTTGTACTGGCCAGAAGGAGAATAAAGAGGGCACAGAAGAGAAGAAATGAGAGAATGAATGCTGAAAGAAAGGTAGTAGAATTGAAGGTTGGAGAGAAGGAAAGCTGGACCAGAGATGGGAACCATACTACCGGATAGCAGAGCAGACAGGTCCAGTATCGTATGTAATATGAGATCAAGTGGCAGGACGGGCTAGGAGGGCCCATGCCAATGATCTGAAGAAAGCTGAAATAGCTAACCTAGGAATGAGTGAGCCGAGGCCTAAGAACACAAGAACAAGGAAGGTAACTCTAGTTGAACCGGAAGAAATGGAGACTGAAGAGGATTCCGAGGAAAACGAAGAGATAGATCGACTTAGCCATCTAGACAAAGTGATTCGAGTAACGGAGTTGGAACCTTCGTCGAGGACCAGCTGAATTCTTTGTTGCCTGAATCGGTGCAGAGGAGACCCTGTGATGTCACCGTCTCACCCCCATGTCCAAAGAAAAGGAAGAGAAAAGTGAGGAAATACAGTCAAGCAGTCAAGGGTTTTAAAGAGAAACACCCTAAACAAGAAGAGCTAAGCGAGTGGGAGGAAGAGGATCAGAGAAAGGCTAAGAAACAAGGGAGATCTAGACGTTGAATCAAGAAGTAATAAAGACGTCCAAAGGCACAGACTTGAAGCAGAAGGAAGAATCAGAAAAAAGGAAAGGGGCGAAACCCCTCCTGAAAGGAATTGAACACTGAGAGAAGGTTAGAGGTCGAACAGGAACTACCTCTGAAGATGAGATTGAGAGGGTGGAGAAGCCCAAATCTCAGTAGAATAAAGAAGGCTGTGAAGAATAGAAGATTTGGTGTCGACAGATAACGACATGGCTCATCCAAAAACCTACTGGGTGGATGTGGATGGAAGGGATGGATGGAGTCACGAGTTGCACCTCACAAAGGACAGAAGAGGATTATTGGCATTGCTGACTGGCCAGCAGTGGTGTCAGGAAGTTGACGCATTTTGGGGGGGGGGCCTGTCCAGACTATTCGATCTGCTAAGAGTTAGTTAGGGGAGGGAAGAGCTGAAGGGTTACAAACTTAGAAAAGAAATTACGGAATAGTTGAGTGAAGAATTGAACAAGACGGAATGGTTAGAAGAATAAAAACAAGAGAATCTTGTTGCCTTGCAGGAATATCCAAAATGAAAAGGTTGATGATGATGATAGCCACACAAATGGTGGCAAGGTGGAAATGGAATACATAGCTTTAAATTCGGGTAGAACAAAATTCATGTTGCTAACAGCTGAAGAAGTAAGAAAGTGTAGAAATGATGCTCTGGGGACTTATACATTATTGAGCCCCATTTATGGCCATATAACCACAAAATGTGCGTAGTAGAATTGTTTGAAAGGAAAGAAAAGGAAATTAAGAGAACTTGTCAAGTAGAGGAATTAGGGCATCAGTGTTTCAGACGGGGAAAGGATATCACAGAAACCCATCAGCTTGTCTAGGAATGGGGGGGAGTCCATAAGGCTCAATGGAGGGAAACCACCATTATCCCTGTTAAAGTTACCCACTAATGGATGAGGCATTTGGGATATCTATTTTCCTTACCCCCTATTACCAGGAAGAAAAAGATTCAATTATAGAATTGATTGGCAGAAGTGAGTGAAGATGATACAAGTTGTGGGAGCCAATAGTGAGGGGAAATAAATGTTACCTTGAATAAAATGCCAGTACTAATGAAGCTGATAGAAAAGATCAATATGGATCAGTTGAGGGACAAGTTAAGTGTGTTGGGAAAGGAAGGTATGGCTTGGGAGGATGATGAGCAGATCGCAAGAAGTTGGTCAGCAATGATGGGTACATTCATAATTATCGCCATAGAGGGTATGGCAGTATGGAAAATTAGAAGTAGAAGAGAATTAATTCGTGGTAATCAAATGAGCATGCAGCAACTCAAGAGGGAGATGCCAAGCAGTGTTCTTTACCCATACAGAATCAACAAAGAAATTGCAGAAAAACCAACAGAAGAAGCTAAAGCGGAACTGACATGTATGGTTGAAAAACCTCCTGTAGCAGATAGAAAAATATTGACCAAGAAAAACGAGCCATAATAACCACACACATACACCCACGCTTTAAATTGCATGAAGAAAGAAAATGAAAAGAATATTACATTGCATGTAAAACAGAAGATGAAAAGAACTTTGCATGAAAAAGAAAATGTAAAGAACATTGCATTGCATGTAGCAGAGAAGAAAAAAAAAATGACGGATCACGAAAGAAACCGTGAAAAGGAAAAGAAGAATAGAATTGCATGGAACAGATGCATGATGCATGCTAAATAGTGTATTGGGATCTAGATGTCATTAACTATTAAATGACAAAATAGGTTGGGGAGAATTGTGACACTATTTAGCTATGGCAATTGGCTAACTAATTAACCATAGAAATTAAAAACAGGAAAGACTTAAGGTGAGAAAGAGCTATATCAAAAATAGACTGACATTAATTAAAAAAGATTTTATTTTATTTACAAAAAGAAAGATACTTTCACAAAAGACAGAAAATCCAGTAAGAAAAAGTGAGATGATGAGATTCTAATTAAACTGTTAAGGGAGTGACACGTCAAACGAAACAGAATTCAGAAAGAAAACAAAGCCAACCGATGCATGTGGCCATAAAATATTTCAGCTTGAGACCACCCAGAGAATAGATATTAATTATCTTTCAGAGATATCATTTAATTTTTAATTCCTCATTCCAGCAAGAGGAGCCATCTGGTCTATATACGAATTATGGCATGGAAAAAAGTTATTATTATTGCTTATTCAAACTGTTTATTCAAACTGTTGACTCGAAAATGGGCATTTGGTGATAAGAATTTTAAGACATGAGAAAAATAATGAATTTAATTCTCAGGTAAAACGGATCTCCCAAATAAAAGTTGACTCAGCAGAAGAAACCAAATGTCGGGTTTTGACAGTGATTGATGAGTCGGTAGAGACCAGACTAAGTGAATTTGGGCTAAAGTGAAAGAAAGATGTGATAAAGAATTATTTGGCAATCTGGGGTTTTGTAAATGTTTTGGTCGAAGGAAAAAAAAAGAAAAAAAAAGGATTTTTGCCAACAAAATTTTGGATAATAATTCAAGAGGGCTAGTCTAGCCATGCCCACACTTGGTCAAGTGGTTAACTGGTAGCATGGGTGATAGGTGGAGGTGAATGTATGATAAAGACGGAGAAATTGTTAACACTCACTGAGGGGATTGGTATGAGATACCAATGTGAGAGAGGAAGAGCCTAGGAGGATAACTCTCCAACGACCTTTCTCTCACAGACAAGGAGAAACCCCAAAATGGAAAGTGTTTAATCTTCCAAAATGGGAAGTAATTAATTTTCCTGGCCTAAGAACAAAGTGAATTCTTGTTGGGGGAATTGTCAGGAACCCAAACCACGCCAGGCCCAAACCAGGTTTGGTTGGTATCCATATGAACAAACGTCTTGAGGCAGTTGATCAGTTTTCAGAGAGTTAGTTCCAGACAGTTGAGTTTGGAGTTGCAGTCAGGTATTGCTTCACAGAAGCTGACCAAAAGAACTTCCTTTTTTGACTTAGCCTTCCTACTAAAAGCAAGTTTTATTGACGAACGACTTAAGATACTAAAACTCGCTTAAGAAACGCAAAAAGTGTCATGAAACCATAGAAACAGGCTGAGAGAGAAACACACTCCTGTTTTCAACAGACGGATAAAAGATAATTTGTTATTTCTCAACATATTTAAACCTCTTGAGTTTTTTTTTATTATTTTCTTTTTACTTACGCTTGTCCGTATCACCTTTACCCTGGATTCAGCTTGCACTATGGCCCGACGCCTGATTGATTTCGTCTACCTAAGATCAAAGTCACGACATGGGTAGGTTAGACTTGAGATCAAAGTATTTACTTCGGTAACCAGACGTTTGCAGTGAGCTGGGAACAACAAAGCTGGTACCAAACCAGAACAAAACGACCGGGGACACAGGCTGGTGGCAGTGACAAGGAGTCAACCCCAAACGCTGGTGGAAGAAACCTTACAGCTTCGTGCCGCTACTGGGAGTTGACCACAAGCCAACAGCGCAGTGTCACATATTAGCGTCACGACCAGGGGACGTCACATATTGGTGCTGCGACCGCCGGTGGGTGTCACAAATGACGGTTCTGTATAGGATACAGTTTCGAATCCTGTTAGAGGACGAATATTTTCTGTGAAAATTTCTGATATTCAGGCTGGTAAATGATGTTTAATACTGTTTATTATAAACAGAGCATTTACTTAAATATTTGTATCTATAAAACAAACATAAAATGTCTTAAAATAAATAAATTAATAAACTCAAACACACACACATATATATATATATAAATAAACTCAAACACACACACATATATATATATATAAATAAACTCAAACACACATATATATGTATATATATATATATATATATATAAACTCAAACACACACATATATATATATAAACTCACACACACATATATAAACTCAAACACACACACACATATATATATATATATAAACTCAAACACACACACACATATATATATAAACTCAAACACACACATATATATAAACTCAAACACACACACATATATATATATATATAAACTCAAACACACACATATATATATATAAACTCAAACACACATATATATATATATATATCAAACACACACACACACACATATATATATATAATATATATATATATAACTCAAACACACATATATATATATATATATATATATAAACTCAAACACACACATATATATATATATATAAACTCAAACTCAAACACACACATATATATATATAAACTC